>CP135547.1:1987415-2032307 GCA_032402905.1 Khaya senegalensis | reverse complement strand
TAGCAAATGCAATGCCATCACCAATTTGATACCTGTCGGGAAAGTGATGGGCTTGTGTTTTGTTTTAATTTACAACTAGGACTGATGGGTTGGTGGACGAAACCGTTTCAATAATCTCAACCCAAGTTAGCTAAAAGCAAGCGGCTAAATGTGTCTACAAGTCATCGATTCAAAAGAAATTGGGACCCTTCGTTTTATTATGAGCATTGAACAAAGTGGAAGCGTGATCCATGAGAATTTGTACAGTGACTGTGTTCTGGAATGTATATACGAGGAAGACATTAACGCAAACTCACGATCATTTGTTGAATGTATATAGAAAGCTAGCGACCCCGCAATGAAGTGATTGAGATATCATTTGTAGAACTACCAACTCCTTCACTGCTCCATATTTCATCTGCATTTGAGGCTCTCTTTACAATGAATGCTGGTTGTTTTGGACGAGGAAGATCATTATCGTTGCGGAGCATGAAAACAACTGTTGACATGTCAGGCCGTTCTGTTGCATGTTCTTGCACGCACAGGAGCCCGATTTGTATGCATCTCAGAACTTCGCTGGCTGGATATGATTTACCCAATGATTTGTCAACTATCTGCATGCTTATGCCTTCTTTCCATAGATCCCAAACCTAATGTCACACGTTTATCAGCATATTAAGGGGAGAAACTATAGGTAATTGGATTAATTAACTTCTGAGAAATCCTGTCCGACTTACATGGCCAACCAAATTTGAAGACGAACCGCCTTCTTCGAGACCAAAGGCATTGTTCTTTCTACCAGTGACGATCTCTAATAGTAAAACACCGAAACTGTAAACGTCAGATTTGATTGAAAATAGCCCTTCCATTGCATATTCTGGTGACATATAACCACTGCATGCATAGTCATAATGTATGAGAAGGAGGGTATTAACCTTAAAAGAAACATAAAGAAAGCGAAATTCATCCCAGGCAAAGTATGCTTGGGACATAATCACGGTTCGCAGTATTCGGCTGAATTGGGTAAATTACTGCGGGTGTGGATACTTACTATGTTCCGACCACGCGATTGGTGTTTGCTTCGATTTGGTTCACCCCAAAGATTCTAGCCATACCAAAATCTGAAATTTTTGGGTTCATTTCAGCATCAAGTAGAACATTGCTGGCCTTTAGATCTCTGTGTATGATTCTCAATCTCGAGTCTTGGTGGAGATATAAGATTCCTCTAGCAATCCCACAGATGATTTCGAATCTCTTACTCCAATCCAACAATGATCTTTTTGTTTCATCTGAATCAGTGGTTTAATAATTTTGTTATATCATGGCATTCTGAAGTGCTACTTTAAGAGAAATTTGTATGTTTGTAAAGAAGCTAAGGCATACCGAAAATGAAAAAATCTAAGCTTTTATTTGGCAAGTACTCGTAAATCAACATTTTCTCCTGTGCTTCAATGCAACAACCTAAAATGCTCACAAGATTCCTGTGTTGGAGTTTTGCAATAAGTGAGATTTCATTTTTGAACTCTTCTATTCCCTGTCCAGAGAACTTGGACAGTCTTTTAACTGCTATTTCCTTCCCATAAAGTTGACCCTGAAACCACAATCCATTTCTCAATTTTACAGGTTAGCACTAGAAAAACTTACAGAAAATCTTACATTATAGACACTTAAGGGAGACCAGCTACCTTGTAAACAGAGCCAAAACCACCTTGTCCAAGTTTGTTATCAGAAGAAAAATTATCTGTGGCTGCAGCAATTAGGCTCAGGTCAAATATTGGCAATGGCAGATCAGAATTTCTTCTATTCCCATCTCTTTCCTTTCCACTCAAGGAATTGTCCAAGAATGATGATCTTTCGCCAAAACTAAATGAAAATCTGCTATTTCTTGCTTCCTCTGGCATCAGAAACAAACGTACAAATGCAATTAGATTCGTGGGCAAACAAAAATCAAAGTGCATAAAAAATGTGAAAGAGTAACAAGAAAGTTGATTACCGATTGATCTTTTCCTTGTGAATAACCAACATGCAACGGCTGCAATAAGAAGCATTGCAGCTAAAGAAGCTATCACAATTGCCACGATTTTCTTCTTGCCAATTGAACCATTCTTTGCGTGTAGGGCTAAGCAGAAGAAAAACAAATTTATGATTAACAGGGCATGTACAACAGCTAAGAGCATTGTTATGATACTATTTTACCAAGATCAAGTGGGTGGGTATACATAGAAGCTTGCGTCCCATTGTTTTAAGCTCGTTAATAATACACTATGTAACCAATATGCTGTGAAATAGTCATTAGTAGTGAAATAGTTATTTACCTAACGTATCTGCATCAGCACGTACATAAAAATCTTGACCTGCATTTGTATAAATTCTTGTATCCATCAAATCTTCATGATATGTTAAGCAACCAATTCCTCCATTACTATCAGGATATGCACTTGCGTAAGCCAAGCAAGAACAATTCCTCGAGCACTTTTGCTTGCATGCTTTCAACCCCAAACTCATGTCCACATGTGCAACCGAAGTATCGGGCACCTTCACATTTGCCAACCTTACGAACCCTTCTCCTCTTTGACAGGTGGAAAATCCGAGTTTCCTCTTGCACCCACCCGACGCATCTCTGAAGTACCATTCTTGCGGATACTTGGGTTCAAATCCGGGGAGGCAAGAGCACTCAAACTTATCTGTCTGAAACGGGTCACAATTGCTATATGGCCCGCAGTGCCCGTAAAAGTCACATGGCTCCTTCGGTGGGGCAAAGAACTCGATCCATGTATGGTTTCGGTTACTCCAAGTAAAACGTTGCTCGTTTCCGGACTCGTTCAATACCATTGTTGACAATATAGATGGGTCTATTACACTATAAGATATGAATACTTCATCTTGATTATCAACAAACGTAACATTCAAGATGTAGTTTCCCATCATTTCGGGTACACCGCTCCATCTTTTCCCGGTCCAGGATCCGGTCCGCCACCACTTAACACCACCCTTGTACAATATCAACTGAGAGAAACCACTGGGGTCGATCCGCAAAGAGCAGTTGCCGGTTCCAGGGTCATCCGGGGATTTCCAAGACGTCAAGAATATGTTAAGACCGGTTCGTTTGTTCAAGCCAAGTTTCATATTTGGAAGCATAGTATTTGTAGGATGATCAAAACTTTGCCACAGCGTTTCTCTGCTATCATTTCGAACCAAAACAAGATTTCCTGAATCAAGTAGCTGAGCTATAGTGTTTTGCGCCGGCGAGTCCGAAATATTTGTTTGCCAGACAGGTACAGTTTGGTTTCTTGCGTACAGATCCAGGTTTCCATCACTGTTGATTGACAGAACCCCATATTTATTGCTGATGGGATTGTCTCTGTTTGCAACCCAGACGATTTTTTTCTCGGAAATTTGGTTATACCAGATTCCAACATATCGTTTTGCAGGGTTTGCAACACTGAAAAATCCAAGAGCGAAGGTCTTGCCACCAGATACTATAACTTCACCGTCTTTGATGGGATGGATTGGTGTTATCGTGTCAACGGAAATCGAGACATGAAAAAATAAGAAGAAAAGCAACGTATTCAGCAACCATTTTGCAGAGACATTCATGGTTTTTGATTTATTTGAGAGAATAGATGGAGAAAGTGCTGCTGAGGATCTATTAGGTAAGCGTAGTAGGTGTGACACATTAATGTTAAGAGTGACTACTTTAATTTAGATGTTTAACTAGATGGCTAACTCAAAGAAGTAGTTCATCTGGGACCATGGCAATAAATAAATCAGGACAAAAAAGACTTAGATTGTCCATTTATTCAATGCCGTACAAAGCGTCAGAATTTCTTGCCAATTTGACTTTTAAAACGGAGATGTGTGAATTACACTTTACTCGTGATTTCACCAAGGACAAATTTTCTTTTTGTGCCGCAAGTCTTATCTAAATCGATTTTGATTGGTTATTACTTAACATATGCACGGGTAATGAGCTCCAATTAGTTGGTCTTCGTTTGAAAATTAAACATATTCTTCTTTGCTTGAAATGAGAGAGGAGATACATCTGCCCTGAAATAATATTCACAACTTTACAGCCATAGGAATGTACCCTCTACCTCAAGCAAGGGCAATTCTTACTATCAGAAATAAATCTTTGTTTTACTTTTACGAGTTCCCATGAATGTGAATACTTTAAAGGAGGATGCATCGTATGCTGTTAGGATGCAGGAAGCATCCTGGGAGGAGAAAGACAGTGATTGAAAGCCAATTTCTTTTACCCCTTCTTGTTCTCATGACCTTATATTAGGTTGACTTTGTGTTGAAGTGACTTATACCAAGATATCAAAACTGGCATGTGATTTTTATAACTCAAAAGATAAATTATAAGAGTTATCTGCTAATTTCTGTACTTCCTATATTCTGCTATCACAGATAATCTCAGTTGTTACAAATTCAGTATACAATATGGGTGTTCAACTTTGATGATCTTTGGAAAAAGTTTCCCCTCTATCCTTGTGTATTAGCTGGTTTGTTAATTAGGTGAAGTAAAATATAAAACAGCTGGGTCTTTTAGCATTCCAAATTCATATGTGGCTGACTTGGTCAAAGAATGGTTCCTATATGAAATCCTCAACTTACCTGGAATACCAGACATCTCATAGATTTTCTCCCGCAAGAAAAGCTTTCTTTTAGGAACCAATAATTTATTATCTAAACTACCCAAGGGTACCCAAAAAAATATTCAGAAGTAATTGCTCGGGTATTGTTTTGTGAGGTAATAATTGAGAGATTATGTTTGGGCTTCTATCTTTGTGTACCAGCCTAGGATAATTCATATTTATATCTCTTCTGCCAACCAAATTTCTTTTCTTTAGCAGGGTGGCTTTCCCAGTTTCCCAACTGTGAAGTTGAATCTACCAGTCTGAAGATCTTGATTTTACTGCATAAACATTTGTAAGAGGTTCTGCTACGAGTTAATATGTACCTTCTCTCTTTCAGTATAGAGCCTCTGCATTTCACCCATTCTGTGTTATCATAGCAGCAATCTAGGACTTGGACATCTATATTAGCACTACTGCTAAGAAAAGATAAAAAATTGGAATGCTGGTTCCGACTAAACACTACAATCAATTGTTGTGTTTTGAGTTGGTATATAAATGAAGTTGAACCAATTTGACCAAGGTACCTCACTTCAAGAACTGGTAGTCTCTAAATCATCATGATTTTGCTTATTTGTACCAACACTACAAAATTTGATTCACTTGTACAAGCTTTCAAATTCTTCTCAATACACTATTCCGCAATCCGGCAAAGTCATCGAGCAGTAAATGTTGTAACTGTCACCTCATTAATGGAAGGCCTTGTTCGTGTAATGTATGAATCTGGTTTATTCTGAGTTCTCGTGATAACAAATGTAGATTGCTTCGGAGAAGGAAGTGGCGTTTCATTGCTTAACATCATAACAGCGGTCGACATGGTTGGCCTGTCGTTCGGATCATCTTGCACGCATAAGAGCCCGACTTCAATGCACCGCAGAACTTTCTGTGAAGGACATGCGTCAGCAATTGATGAGTCGACAATCTCTAGGGTCTTGCCATCTCTCCACAGTTCCCATGTCTTATTTCAAGGCATTACAGGAGCGTTAAAAATGTAAGTTTCCAACCACTGTTTATGAACAAAGCATGAAGGGAAGGGCGGCAACTTACATATTTTATCAAATTTGAGAAGGGATCATCAGGGAAAAAGCTCCCATTTTTCTTTCCACTTACGATCTCTAATGTTAGGACGCCAAAACTGAAGACATCTGATTTAGTTGAGAAGATGCCACGTAAGACATACTCCGGTGACATGTAACCACTGCATACCACAAAAATATTACTCAACTCAGATAGAGCATACTCCTTGTGAATTATAGCTTTTCACATGGTAGGAAAATAGATGCCTGAAGCGTAAAGGGTTTCAGAATTCAGTATGTTTTCTATTTACTTACAATGTTCCAACCACTTTTTTGGTCTTTCCTTGAGTTTGATCACTGCCAAATATTCTTGCAGTCCCAAAATCTGAAATTCTGGGTTTCATCTCTCCGTCAAGAAGAATATTACTGGCTTTTAGGTCTCTGTGGACAATTCTTAACCTGGAATCTCGATGAAGATAAAGGATCCCTCGAGCGATTCCTAAGATTATATCAAAGCGCTTTGTCCAATCCAAGAGCTGCTTTCTTGATTCATCTGCTTTCATTGACATTGTATCAGATATATAAGAATAGACACAAGCTGTATACGGACATCAAGCGCAAAGTTAAGGAGTCGTACCAAAGATAAAGTAATCCAAGGTTTTATTAGGCATAAATTCATAGATTAATATCTTTTCATCTTCTTCTACGGAACAGCCCAAAAGCCTCACAAGATTTCTGTGTTGAAGTTTTGCAATCAATAAGACCTCATTTTTGAATTCCTCAATTCCTTGTCCAGAATTCTTTGATAACCTTTTGACAGCTATCTCCTGTCCATTAGCTAACCGACCCTGAAAAGTCAATTTAAATAGTCAGTGCACAGACATTCTTTTCTTGCTTTCCAAATAGTCCAAATGCTTGGTGCACAAAATTGCAATTGGATAGAAAGCCCAGATCTAACTACAGAGGCAGAGCCTACCACGTAGAATGAACATGCTAGAGTTTTAATTTTTTAAGATTCAGCAGTTCAACATCCCATGGTTTTGTCGTTGTTTATCCAAATGAGTATTTTAACAACCTGCTCTAGAATTTCAATGATCTATCTTACATAGATTAAGATGAGAATTCCCCTACTCACGTTGCAAAAATACCTTCTTTAAACTTTCTATAGGACTTTTTAAGGCCTTGACATACAAAAAAAGCTGAAAAATCAGAAGTTCACCACCAAAACCAAACATTTCCAGTAAACAAATGTAGAAACTATGTCCTAAATCCAAAATAAGGAGAAATTACCTTGTAAACTGGACCAAAGCCTCCTTCTCCAAGCTTGTTAGCAGATAAAAAGTTATCTGTTGCAGCTATTATTGTACTTAGTTTGAACAGTGTCAATTCTATGTTCCCACCTTCTGCACTGTTCTTTGGATCAGCAAAGTCTTCATGATTACGCAAGCCTGTTGCTGAATCAAAAACCGAGGTTCTATGGTGCTTTTGTTTCTTCTTCCTCCCTGCATGAAGCAATGTATTTTCATATGCAGAAGAAAGAGCAACCATTCTTTTTCCTAGTTTATTGTCATCCTCCGTGTTGGCTATTAATATTTCTAAGCAATCATGGACGAAAAGATTGTTCAATAGAAAAGTAAACTCTTTTCAGAATTATATGCCTTTTTCTTGGCTATAACAAGGAAAATGATGGTCCATGTACCTAATTAGTAAAATAATGAAGCCCCTTGTATCATTGTGGTGACAAAGATTTCTGTTTCTGGCCAGTTGACAAGAAAAAAACTGCAGAAATTGTGATGTTGGATCTTACCCTATTCTGGTTCAGAAGTAAAATTCTAGTTACCTTTCCTCGTAGCACGCTTTTTCCAGAAGTAGTAGAAGCATGCAGCTATCACAAGCACTTGCACAACAACAGGCACAGCAACAAATGCGAGCATACTGTTTTCGACTTGAAGGTATTTTGAGTTCTTCCTCGCACTTGCAGCTGAAAAATGAAATCTTTCATCCACATCAAACAGATTTTAGTAATTTAGACAAATTCTAATATTTAACAATCTTGTGTTGCTGATAGTTGACAATGTTTCAGGTTTGTGTCATTGCTGTTCAATCAGCTCAAAACAAATATGCTAGAGTCCATCATGCTTCAGTCAAATATTACGCACTTTATGCAAAAAGAAGAAAGAAAGGATCAATATAATTTTAAAGTAATAAATAGATCATAGATTTACATTTACCTAGCTCAACTGCATCGACTCTCAGGTAAAAGTCATTCCCATCTTTATATTGTCTCACATCATTTAGTTCACCATGCCAAGTTATGCACCATTGTTCACTATCAGCTTTTGCACTAGCATACCCTGTACAGTTGCATCTCTTCAAGCACTCTCTCTTGCACTTCTTTAAGTTCATATTACCATAAACTGCAGAATTCCTGGAATCTGGCAACTTCACATCTTCCAGTCGCACAAATCCCTCCAGATCACCCTTGCCACAGCTACCCACCTTCCTCTTTTCCACACACTGTATGTTCCAGTCCTGTGGATACAACGGTTCAAACCCAGGGAGGCACGCACATTGTACAATGGTGTCTTCATTGCAGATGGCATTCACACCACATCGAGCGTACTCATCGCACAAGTCCTGTGGCCCCATCCAGAATTTCATCCATGTTCTGTTATCATGCCAGAATAGTCTCTGCTGTGATCCCATTGGCTCCAAAACAACTATAGAAAGAATGGTGCCGTTTCTTGATGAGAATTCGCTGTAGAATTCATTGTTATTGTTTACAAAGGTATAATTTAAAATATCAATCTGGTTGGCGTAATCTACCTTATGATTTCCGAACTTGGGGGCTACATCAGGTAAGCCATTCATGTTGCGATGATCCCAAGGGGCCCAGCGCCAGTATGGAGCCGAGCTCTTATACAAGAAGTACTGAGGTGAAGCCCTATGGTCAAAACTGCCAGAGAATTTCCCAGGCGCTGGATCATCACTTGATTTCCAGGAAGTTAGAACATGATTTAGGCCAGTTTTACGGTTGTATCCGAATTTCATTCCAGGTAGAATCGTGTCTGTAGGATGATCAAAGCTTTGCCATACAATGGTTCCCGTGTCACTCTGTTTGTTTTCAGTTACCAGAACCAGATTTCCTGAATCCAACAGCTTTGCTCTTGAGTTTTTAGTTGGGATTGAAACATTGGTAGACCAAAGAGGAGTGCTCTCGTTATCGTCAAAGACAGCAAGATTTCCATCTTCTCCAATTTTGAAAATACCCTGAGAGTTCTTAATTGGACTTTCTCTGTTGGCTACCCAAACAACTGTTCGTATGGATAATTTGTTGAACCATATTCCAACATAACGGAATTGAGATTTTCCGGGACTGAAGAATCCAAGTTTGAAGCTCCCATCAAGTGACACAATACTCTCACCTTTTCTGTCACGGATAAATTGGGTTCGGTTTATTGTGTCAATTGCATTGAATGGATGGAAGAGATTGAATATCATAACCAGTGGTAGGATACAGAGAACTCTCTTACTGCTCATGAAGGTGAGTGATAATGTATTGGACGGACTTGCTGGGGCAGTGCCTTCTCTGTGAGCAATTTCATCCGGCATTCGGTTTCCATTTCTATAAATGCAATAACTACGAAGTGTTCTAGGGTGTGATGTGACCCAAGGAAAGCAAAAGTTCAAAGAAAAAAATTTCGCCATTCCACAAAGGCTGTTAGTGACTAGTCTTGTGTATACAAACGTGACACGTTCTTTGACTTTAGAAGCTGAAATTCCAATTATTAACCATCAATTACGGAAATCAGCATCCACAGCATCACAGGTCAATTAAACTCGACACGTCGTTCTTATTTTCTCTTACAGGCCAAAAAACTGATGAAGATAGTTCTGAAAACAGAGCACGCATCTGTCTGAAACTCCAAACGTAAGTGAAGTCTGCGCGATTAAGATACGAAAGACAAGAACAAAGACGAAGAAGAAGAAGAAGCAGCAGCCCCCCGCCTCCTGATTTGTGATATCCCCAGAAGTGGTCCATTGAATTTTGTTGCATTGCTACACAAAATTGTTAGCCCAGGCTATATTATAACAACTAAACCGATGGTATTTAATCAAGTTTAATTATTAATATTTTTACAAATTGAAAATAAAAAAAATTCAAAGGAAGCATGATACTAACAGGTTTTGATTAATGGTCCTCATCAAATAGACTTATTAAATGTCAGGCACGACATGAACTCAACACGAAGTACACCTCCAGGTTCTGTTAACTTGTGTGCATCGCATTGAAGGTATTGATTTTACCGCATAAATTTTTGTATCTAGATCCTATTTCACTTCATACTAAATAAAATTTGTGTAAATAGTTGAGTAAAGACCTCTGCAAGCTGTCTTGGCTGCAAAAGATGATTGTTTTTTTCGGAAGTGTTGTTTAATTGCTCATCATGAGAATAATAAAAAGTTGATATGGCTCGGCCATGAGCTGCAGTCTGCTACAACCTCTTGGAGAATTTTCTTTCAAGGGCAAGTGAACATTGCTTTCATTATCTAAACCAGCCTTGAACATGGTTTTATTCGGAGAAAATATCAGGCATAATATGAATTTTCACAAACCAATTATCAATGTCCCCGCCACCCTTGCTTGAACGCCATTGGTGTATGAAATTGGTTAGTTTCTATATACCCAGTTTCTTTCTCTATGCAGAAATTGAACTTGCACCCAAATGACCATTTGGAAGTGCGAGGAAGAATATGATCTCCATGGAGCAAGTAAAAGATTAAGCTCCTCATGCCAAGTTTGCATTGACAAACTGAAAACTATGATCATCACTATGTTTCAGCTCTAGATACCAACTTCACTGAGGTGTATCACTTCAAGAGCGCATGCTGGTAATCTCTAAACTATCAGGAATTTTCTTTTACATACAACAAATATAGTTACATACATCATGATAAAATTTGATTCATATAAAATTTCAGTCGAATGAAAACACACTGGGGCATCCCTGCAAATTCATCGAGCAGTAAATGTTGTCATTGTCACCTCATTAGTAGAAGATTTTGCTCCCATGATACACGAATCTGGTTTATCCCGAGATCTCCTGATAACAAATGTAGATTGCTTTGGAGAAGGAAGTGATGTTTCGTTGCTTAACATAAAAATAGCAGAAGACATGGTTGGCCTGTCGTTTGCATCATCTTGTACGCATAAGAGCCCAACTTGAATGCACTGCAAAACTTTGGGTGCAGGACATGAATCCGCAATGAATGAGTCGACAATCTCTAGGGCCTTACCATCTCTCCACAATTCCCATGTCTTTTTTCAAAGTATTGCATGAGAATTAATAATATAAGTTCCAAACAAATGTTATGAACGAAACATGAAGAAAAGGGCAGAAACTTACATATTTTATCAAATTTGAGCAGGGATCATGGGGGAAAAAGCTTCTATTCTTCTTTCCACTTATGATCTCTAATATTAGGACTCCGAAACTGAAGACATCTGATTTCACTGAGAAGATGCCATGCAACACATACTCCGGTGACATGTAACCACTACATACCACAAATATTATTGACCTCAGCTAGAGTATACTCCTACAGTATTCACATCATTTATAGGTGGTGCAGATATTGCTAGCAACTCAGTTTTAGCCTTTCACATTGTAGGAAAAATAGATGCATGAAGCATAAGAGTTTAAGAGCTCAGTATGTTTTCTGTTGACTTACAATGTTCCGACCACTTTGTTGGTATTTTCTTGGGTTTGATCACCGCCAAATAATCTTGCCGTCCCAAAATCTGAAATTCTCGGTTTCATCTCTCCATCTAGAAGAATATTACTGGCTTTCAGGTCTCTATGGACAATTCTTAACCTGGAATCTTGATGAAGATAAAGGATCCCTCGAGCAATTCCTAAAATTATATCAAAGCGCTTTGTCCAATCCAAGAGCTGCTTTCTTGATTCATCTGCTTTCATTTATATTGTATCACATGTACAAGTAGAGACAAATAAGCTGTACGCAGACATAAAGCATTTAGTTAAGTAGTCATACCAAAGATAAAGTAGTCCAAGCTTTTATTAGGCATAAATTCATAAATTAACATCTTTTCATCTTCTTCTATGCAACAACCCAGGAGCCTCACAAGATTTCTGTGTTGAAGTTTTGCTATCAATAAGACTTCATTTTTTAATTCCTGAATTCCTTGTCCTGAATTCTTTGATAACCTTTTCACAGCTATCTCCTGTCCATTAGGTAACCGACCCTGAAAAGTCAATTTAAATACTCAGTGTACAACCATTATTTCCTAGCTTTACAAATTCGGGTAGACCAAATACTCAGTCTGCACATTATGTTAAGGTAGAAAGTTCAGATCTAGTATGGAGGCAGAGCCTACCGTATTGAATGACTTTGATTTTCAAGATTTAGTTGTTCAACTTCACTTGGCTTAGCCATTCTTAATCCAAACTAGTACCTTTAACAACCAGCTCTAGAATTTCAATCATCTATCTTACAGAGATTAAGAGTAGGATTATCCTATCATAATTGACATTGATGCCTTCCTCAAACATTGTCTAGGGCTGATAAGCCTATGCATGCAAAAACTAAAAGATCATATATTCACCACCAATAGGAAAAAAAATTCCAGTAAACACTTGCAAAATGTTTGTCCTAAATCCAAAATGGTGAAATTACCTTGTAAACAGGGCCAAAGCCTCCCTCTCCAAGTTTGTTAGCAGATAAAAAATTATCTGTTGCAGCTATAACCATACCCAGTTTGAACATTGTCAACTCTATATTCCCACTTTTGATACTGTTATTAGGATTAGGAAATTCTTCGTGATTAGATAAACTTGTTGCTGAATCAAACACTGAGATTCTATAGTGCTGTTGTTTCTTCTTCTTCTTCCCTGCACGAAGCAATGCATTTTCATATGTGGAAGAAAGTGCAACCATTCTAATTCCTATCTGTTCAAGTACCCCGAATTGGCTGTCATTATCTCTAAGCAATCATAGACAAAAAGATTATTCAATGCAAACGTAAAATCTTTTCAGAATTTATGCCTTTTTCCCGGCTATAACAAGGACAATGATGGTCCATAAACTGCATATAATTTTGGGCACATATTTCTTGAAAATCAAATGCTTACTAAAAAGATGAAGCTCCTAGTATCAATATAGTGAAAAATATTTATGTTTTTTGCAAGTTGACAAGAAAAGAACTGCAGAAATGCTGATGCTAGATCTTACCCAGGCTGGTTAAGAGGTACAATTTTATTTACCTTTCCTTGTGGCACGCTTTCTCCAGAAGAAGTAGACACATGCAGCTATCAAAAGCACTTGCATAACAACAGGCAAAGCAATAAATGCAAGCATACTGTTTTCTACTTGAGAGCGTTTTGAGTCCTTCCTTGCACTTGCGGCTGCAAAATGAAAACTTTCAACCACATCAAAGAGATTTTAGTAACTCTACTAGACCAATACTAATATGTGACAATCTTATATTGCTGATAGTTGACAATGTTTTAGGTGGCCACCATCACCTCAGAAAGCAAAAAGAAATATTCCATCCTGCCATAATCAAATACAACATAACACCCTAAATATGTGATCGTGTTCTAAAACGCCCTAGAATTTACCTGAACTTTATCAGAACATAAAACCCCTTTTGAAGCCTAATCAAGATAGCATGTATCATAGAATTCAGGGAATTTTATGAAAAAAAGGAACAGTATGAATAGATTGTAATGAATAGATAATATGTCTATATTTACCTAGCTCAACTGCATCGACTCTCAGGTAAAAGTCATGCCCATCTTTATATTGTCTCATATCATTTAATTCACCATACCAAGCCATACATGCTTGTTCACTTTCATTACCATTTATGCCAGCATATCCTGTACAGTTACAACTCTTCAGGCACTCTGTCTCGCACTCTTTTAAGCTCATATTACCATAAACTGCAGAATTCCTGGAATCTGGCAACTTCACAGTTTCCAATCTCACAAATCCCTCTCGATCACCCTTGCCACAGCTAACCACCTTCCTCTTTTCCACACAATGTAGGTTCCAGTCCTGGGGATATAGCGGCTCAAACCCTGGCAGGCACGCACACTGCATCATGGTATCTTCATTGCAGATTGCATTCACACCACATCGAGCGTACTCATCGCACAAGTCCTGTGGCGCCATCCAGAATTTCATCCATGTTTTGTTCTCATGCCAGATTAATCTCTGCTCTGTTCCCATTGGTTCCAGAATAATTCTAGAAATGGTTCCGTCGGTTGATGAATATCCGCCGTAGACTTCATTTTTATTGTCTACAAATGCGTAATTTTGAATATCAATCTGCTTGGAGTAATCTACGTTCTTATTTCTCAGTTTGGCAGCTACATCAGGTAAGCCATTCATTTTGCGACCATCCCAAGGGCCACAGCGCCAGTATGGATCCGAGTTTTTATACAAGAAGTACTGAGGTGAGCCCCTATTGTCAAAACTGCCTGAGAATTCCCCAGGCGCGGGATCATCACTTGATTTCCAGGAGGTTAGAACATGATTTACGCCAGTATTACGGTTGAATCCGAATTTCATTCCAGGTAGAATCGTGTCCGTAGGATGATCAAAGCTTTGCCATATGATAGTTTCCATCTCACTCTGACTATTTTCAATTGCCAGAACCAGATTTCCTGAATCCAACAGCTTTGCTCTGCAGTTTTTTGTTGGTATTGAAGCATTGGTTGACCAAAGAGGAACGTTCTCGTTATCATCAAAGACGGCAAGATTTCCATCTTCCCCGATTTTGAAAATACCCGCAGAGTTCTTGATTGGACTTTCTCTATTAGCAACCCAAACAACTGTTTGTATGGATATTTTGTTGAACCATATTCCAACATAGCGGAATTGAGATTTTCCGGGACTGAAGAAGCCCAATTTGAAGTTTCCATCAAGTGACACAATACTCTCACCTTTTCTCTCATGGATGAAGTGGGTTCTGTTTATTGAGTCAATTCCGTCGGATGAACAGGGAAAATTGAATATCACAAGCAGCGCTAGGATATGGAGAACTCTGTTAGAGTTCATGTGGGTATTGCTGGGGATGTGCCTTCTCTCTGAGCAATTTCATCAACCATGTGGTGTCCACTTCAATAATTTGTAATAATCCTATGTTTACTTGACACAAGGAAGGGAAATCAAAAAAAGAAAATATGCCGATCAATAGTTTTTGAAGAGGACTTGTCTTTTCGTATACGCACGTCCTTTGACTTCACAATCTTAAGAACCAATTATGAACAATTAAAAAAACTTTTATCCCCTCTCTCTTCACGGGCGGGTAATCACGCCATCACAAGGCCAGAGACAGGAAATAGAACCGACGGATCCATCCTCGACCTTTTCCCCTCCCGGGCTTCCAGTGCCACTTTCAGAGTCTTATCAAGACTCACAAGATCCTTTTCCCAATACCCAAGACTTGGCTGATTTTGAAAAAGAATTAGACAAGTTTTATTGTGACAAATATTGGGAAGACACTCTGGTAGAACATAACCTTCACAGTGACTGAACTAAACTAGTGTTGTGTGATGTAAGCACCTCTTTGCGTTTTCTATGTAAGTTTGTAAGCTCTCTTCGTTTGGGAAGAAGAAGAAGAAAAAAAAAAAAAAAATCCTTTGTGTGTTCATCATGTTTTATTAAATTCTTTCCTTTCTTCTTTCTTTTAGAAATCACTTATGAAATTCTAGTTCTAATAATTTCTTTTTTAATTTAGATTATATCAACCCTGAAGCTTCATTGTGAAAATTCTTCTTTGAGACATAAGAGTCTGCCTAAGTTGATGCTCTAGGGTTGGGCTGTTTTGGCAGAATAATTTGTCTAAAGAAAATAGTTCTCACCCCTCATTTGATATCAGAGCCAATATGGTTGCCATGTATGCTCTATGGTTGCAACATTATCTGATCTGCCATATCAAAATGGCCCTGCTCGTATAATCTTTTCTTAAAAGAAAATTGTTATGACTGGTGATTTCATATTTTATTTCTTCAAAGAAAAAAGAATATTCATACATGATGTTTTGCCGAACCTCTTCTCGGTGTTCACTTTCTAGATTTGCTTCTTAACTGTCCACCTCTTTGTCTTCCATCTCCCAAGATCTCTTGCAGAAGACACAAGCCTATAAGATCTCAAGTCTTTATGAGATTTGAGTATTTTGCTCAATCTGAGTATCTCCCGTTTAACAAACTTCCTTTTTTAAACCCTTACCATGTTTATCAAAATCCCTTGTCTTCCTTCACCCGACACATTAAAACTCTTATTCACCCTCCGTCATCAAAAGTCAAGGAATATGTTCAGTGTAGCCGGTTTAATGCTCATCATTTGCCAGCATCACAAACTGAACAATTCGTTACAATCGATATTCTTGACTTCTTGGATCAAAGAAGGTTTCTCCCATATTCATTTTGGGAGAATTCGTTTTGCTCTAACATATCATGCTAGAAAAGTCCTTTCTGTCACTTTTCGGATAGCTTTAATAGACATCAGATTCTCAAACTATGAACATGCGTGTATAGGTATTGTTCAGACCACTCTAAATGCAGGAATCGTAATGGTCACAATGTTCCCAAACTTCAACATGCCAATACAAGACCCGCAATTATCTTCTTTCCTCAAATTACAGGTCCAAATTATTGGAGCAGTTCCTGATGTCACCACCTGGCAACTTTGCATTATTAGATCATCTACAGAGTCCAAAACCATGCAATGGACATTGCCTTACCAAACCAGACTGGCCATTCTATTTTCATTAATATAGAATCCAACCAGGTACCATCTTACACGTACATACCGAAACAAATTCCTAAGGAAAAACTGCAAGAGCTCCTTCCTACAGCATGGATTACCAATTATGAATAGCACTATGCAGCCTTGATAGCCGCTCCTGCTCAAGCTTCTTCTATAGATCTATCATTCATAATAACAGAAGATAGAAAGACCAAGGTCATGTTTGAATCTGCAAGACCATCTGACGTGGCATTCCTGACACAGTTTACCATTGATTCAAACTCACCGGACGTCTATGCTTTCACCAAAGACGGAAGTCCAATTTGGTGCACTACTTCGCACAATCATTCAGACCATTCTTGTTTCTGTCCAGCTAATGTCTAGAAATTAGACAACCCAAGAGACATTTTCCAAAGCCCAGGACTTTTGATGCTTTTTATGAAGCATACAGAAACAGAGTGCCTGGGTACGACACTCTTGGAGAAGATATTGGAAGGTACCAATTCATCGTCAAATACATAGCTCCTCCAGTACCAGCTACTCCTCTCCCACCTACTGGATGGGATGATAATGATTCATCAACTCCTCATGTCACAGCAAAACCTGCTTTACCCATTTGCATGAATCAACCCCCTAGTTTTCCAAACTTGGAAACTTATGAACACCATGTTACAAAAGAAAAAGGGGCCTGGAAAATCAAACCCGCCATGCGGACAACCATAGGAGATCCAGCTCCTTTGTCTCAAGCCGAAACAGCTCTGAACTGGCAAGCAGAAAACTCCCTAGGCCAGAACTCTTATCTATAGAAGATTGATGCCACAACCTCAAGAATTGAAGCCCAGTTACTTGGCCAGCAACACCAATTTCAAGCCCCAATTGAAGCCCTCCTCAAGCATCGAATTGATCAACTCCACCATATTGTCCTGCAGCATCTTCACATGGTTCTTCCCTTTGACCAATATCAAAGAGAAATGAATGTCCTTAAGGCCCAGTTAACTTCGATGCAGAATACAATGGCCCAATATTCTTCCTCTCCATCGCCATATGATATCTTTGGAGACTCTTCTAAGCCCATTTACTCCGGCATTTCTAAGGTATCTCAGCCTCTTTCTAGGGCCCATGATGCTTATAAAACAAAAATAATTCTGTTCAAACCAATCTTATTCAAACAAATCCTGTGCAACCCAGTTCCTCACATTCAGACCAATTAGCCATAAACCCATTGTCTCAATACCTGTCCAACCTCGTGGTAAACCCTGCTTCAGCATCTGATGATGACAGTACTAATGACAGGATCCATATTACACCTGTCCTTACTACTTCTAAAGTAAAATCCTCAACCACCCAAGCTCCACAAGTTCATGTTCTTTCAGATGATGAAGAAACATTTGAAGCACAAACCCAACCTACTGAGCCTGTTCCTCCCGTGTACCAAAATACAGAAAAAGTTCATCTCTTTTCTTTTGATGACTGTACTCTCTCAGAACAACAAAACCGGATCCATGAGCTGACATCTTGGTGCAACTCTCAACTTCTCAAGCCAGGAACTACCCTGAGAAATGTTATCCTCGAATTCATCTCCAGGATGACAGGTTCTGTCCGAGAATGGTGGCTTCAGTTAGGAGAATATCGACAGACAGAAATTCTGAACTCTAACACAGTTGATGAATTCATGTTCTACATTTACACTGAGTTCTTTGGCAGCCCCACTCACATTCAAGATAAGGCAGAGGAGAATTCTTCCAACTTAAGTGTTGCTCCTTCAAATTAAAAGACCTATAAAAGCATTTCAGAATGGTGCGGCTCGGTTTTATCTCATCAGAGGACTTGATGACCAAACATCAAATAGGCTTATTTGAACCAACTTCCAGAACCTCTTGGCGCAGAAACACTAAGATACTTGGAAGCACAACATCTTACCTTAGCTCAAGTCTCCTTAGGAGATTTATACCAACAAATCCAGAACCAGCTCAGGAAACTTTGTAACAGCTCCAAGTTTCTAAAAAATTATACCTTTCTGGAAAAGAAGTTTGGATATGCTTGTGACAGATCTTATCTGAAAATCAAGTGCAAAGGCGATCACTCCTGCCACTGTTCTTACAAGAGCAAACCAAAACAGCGCCACTATTTCAAGTCTTTCAAAAGGCATAGAAAACGATTCTTCAGAAAGAAACAAAGATCAAAGGTATCCTGCAGATGTTTCATATGCAAGCAAACGGGTCACTTTGCTAAGCACTGCCCCATAGAAAGAAAAACGAGACAAAGTTCTCAAAACCATCCAGCAGGTATTTCCAGCAGCAGAATCTGATCTAGAGGTTCATTACTCTAAGCAAGAATAAGAAGATACAGATACGCTCTTTATTCTTACTGAAGCAGTTCAAAATTCAGAAAGCTCAGACATCTCACAATCTAATTCTGACAGTTCTTCAGATATTCTTCCGATTCAGCTTCTGCAACAACCTCCTTTCTCCGCTATCTCTCAGATTACCATCCTAAACATTCCTGTCCTAATTCAGCCTACAAAGTATGATTCACCAACAAAACTGATTGCCCTCGTTGATACTGGTGCAGTCCCTTCCATCCTCCATCCTGAAAGGATTCCTCCAGAATTTTGGAAGAATCACACCCAACAATTCAGAGCAGCAAACAATGAAGTCTTCTCGACTCATATGGTTAGCAAGCCAATCTACATTGAGTTTTTCCCAGGACTCCTCAAACACCAATTTATTGGCTCAAACATTCCTCAGAGGGATTCAATCATTGAATTTGACCTCCTTACACAGCTCTTCAAAAGGAAAGTTCGAATTACTGCAGAAGGATTGGCATATCAGTCTTATTTTCATCTGTGGCTTCATTCCAGTCCTTATAATCTCCAAAGCATCCAGTAGGATATTCAAAGTAAAATCTTTGCCACTTCAGCTGCTGCATCCTACTCCGAGTTTCTCAAGAAAAACTCACATCCTCTCTGAAGAAGAAAGGAATTCTGAATCCACCTGCCGTTCAAAAAACATGAAGATCTCATTCCTATTAAAGCCAGCCACATAGGAATGAATCCAGAACATTTAGCCCTGGCTACTGCCGAACTTGAAAACCTTCAGCCAAAAGGCCTTGTCGAACTAACCCAATCTCAATGGGCTTGTCAAACCTTTTATGTAAATAAAAGGAGTGAACAGGTTAGAAGAAAGCTCAGGTTAGTCATTGACTACAGGCCACTGAACCTCTTCCTACAGGATATTCAGTTTCCTCTTCCTAACAAAGTAGTATTCCTTTCCCACTTGGCCCAAGCTCAATTCTTTTCAAAGTTCGATCTCAAGGTAGGCTTCTGGCAACTTGGTATCCAACCCACAGATCGATACAAAACAGCCTTTTGCATACCAAACACCCATTTTCAATAGATAGTCCTCCCATTCAGATTAAAAACTGCCCCGTCAATATTCTAGCAAACCATGACCAAAATCTTTGAACCATTACAGGATTTTGTACTGATATATATTGACGACTTGCTTATTTTCTCGCAAGATGAGAGTACTCATGCAAAACATCTTTCTTAGTTCCATCAAATTCTCCAAGACTATGGAATCATGGTTGCAGAAAAGAAATGTCATTTTTTTCAAACGAAAATAAACTTTCTTGGCATGACCATCTCTCGAGTAAAATACAGCCTTCAACCACACATAGACAAGCAGCTGCTACAATTCCCAGACACTGACCTCACCACTAAGCAAGTACAACAATTTCTTGGGATTGTAAATTACATGGCAACATTCATCCCTAAACTTGCAGAAGTCATTAAACCTTTTCAACTCATGCTGAAAAAGGCTGCTCCTCCGTGGAATAATGCTCAGACAACTGCTGTCACGCAGCTCAAAGCTATTGCTCAAACTCTTCCTTCGCTACAAATCCCTACTATTGGTAAAAGAATCCTCCAGACAGACGCTAGTGACTTTTACTAGGCCGCCATTCTATTCGAAGAACATTCGGGAAAATCTAGAACTATATATGGATACAAAAGTGGAGCATTCTTTAACGCTGAAGCTCATTATCACTCAACATTCAAGGAGATTCTCGCAGTAAAAAGAGAAATTGAAAATTTTCAATTTCATCTGGTAGGCTATTATTTTACAGTGGAAATGGACATGTCGAGCTTCCTAAAAATGCTTCAGTTCAAATGGAAGCAAATTCCTAATGCCCATCTTCTTAGATTGTCCTCGTGGTTCGCACAATATACCTTTAAGGTTACACACATCAAGGGACATCAGAATACCTTAGTAGACCTGTTGTTGAGACCTTAAAACCCTAATATACTTCCCATTAATATGATCCTGTCTACAACCTCTTCATGGGTTACAAATGATCCTCATGATCTTCGACCATCTGAAGTTACTCAGCTCATGACGCAGGCCCTCTTGTAGTAGTCCACTCATCTCAAAACAAAATGGCAGGATTATCTCTTGGACACCATAAGAAATCAAGGACCACATGCTTTGGGAAATATTTCAGAAGTCCATCCTAGTTACCCTTTTCTGCACATTTACCAGCTTAAATGCTCTAAAAGAGACTTCTCCACCATCCATTCCTTTCGGCTGATTTGGTATCTGTTACGGGAATATCATATGGGCCTAGAATTTCATGTTGCAGACATGGTATCGTGGTTTCAATGTCAGGTCTAACAAGGATCAACTGGTTATTTTCAGCCCAGTTTAGACTCCCCTGAAGGCCGATTTGCCACATTCTTAACTTGGTTCTACCCAAGGACAGACTGGCACCAAAAGTTTCACAATATCCTCCAAGCCTATAGAAATCTTGTGGCCCAACAAGCCCAACGCCACGTCATTCTCATTTTTAAAAGAACTGGTGTAATCAAGGGAAATACTCACTTACACTACTTCCCAGAGGTACAGGAATACAATATATTCCCTTACAATCTAACGTCCCAACGAATTAGACATCCAACTGACTTTTGTACCTTTCAAAAACACATGGCAGAAAAGAACCAGCATATCCCACCTGAACTATGGCCTCTCTTGTCAGTCATAGCACCTTGGGAATCATTACCTGCCGACCACCACAAGAATCTAGCCCATGCTAAGAAAAAACTCCTTTAAACTTAACTCGTCATTCGTACCTTCTTTTACAGATAATAAATAAATAAAACGCCTTAACTGTCCGAGAAAAGTGCTCGGATGTGAGGTCTGCTCAAATTAAGAAACAATGGAGAAATGCCCCCGTCGCCAGATATATAAATATTAGTGAGTTCGAGAAAAATTTAAAATATAATATGGCGTGAACTAGATAGTATTAATACTTTTAAGAATCATACAAAGTATAAATCTAGAGTAGGGTATGAAGAGACCTAATTTTTTGTTCCCATAAATTGTAACTATACATCCAAATACCATGGACAACCCAGCAAATTCATCGAGCAGTATACATTGTAATTGTGATATAATTAATAGAAGACCTTGTTCCTATGATATGTGAATCTAGTTTGTCCCGAGCTCTTTTGATAACAAACGTGGATTGCTTTGGAGAAGGAAGTGGCGTTTCATTGCTTAACAAAAAAATAGCAGCAGACACGGTTGGCCTGTCGTTTGCATCATCTTGCACGCATAAGAGCCCAACTTCAATGCACCGCAAAACTTCGTGTGCAGGACATGAATCAGCAATGGATGAGTCGACAATCTCTAGGGCCTTGCCGTCTTTCCACAGTTCCCATGTCTTATTTCAAAGCATTACAAGAGAGTTAAAAATGTAAGTTGCAAACCAATGCTTACGAACAAAGCGTGAAGAAAAAGGCAACAACTTACATATTTTATAAAATTTGAGAAGGGATCGTCAGGGAAAATGCTCCTATTCTTCTTTCCACTTACGATCTCTAATATTAGGACCCCGAAACTGAAGACATCTGATTTCATTGAGAAGATGCCGTGTAATGCATACTCCGGCGACATGTAACCCCTGCATGCCGCAGTTATTATTCAACTAAACAGGGCATATTCCTAGTGCATTCACATTATTACATTAGAGGATCTACAGATGTTGCTAGCAGATGGATTTTAGCCTTTCATATAGCAGGAAAATAGGTACACCAAACGTTAAGAGTTAAGTATGTTTCTGTGGACTAACAATGTTCCAATCACTTTGTTGGTATTTTCTTGGGTTTGATTACCGCAAAATATTCTTGCAGTCCCAAAATCTGAAATCCTTGGTTTCATCTCTGCATCTAGAAGAATATTACTAGCTTTTAGGTCTCTATGGACAACTGTTAACCTGGAATCTTGATGAAGATAAAGGATCCCTCGAGCAATTCCTAATATTATATCCCAACGCTTTGTCCAATCCAAAAGCGGCTTTCTAGATTCATCTGCATTTATTCACATTGCATTACATATATAAGTAGAGACACATAAGCTATAAGCGAACATGAACCCCATAGTTGAGTAGTCATACCAAAGATAAAGTAGTCCAAACTTTTGTTAGACATAAATTCGTAAATTAGCATCTTTTCATCTTCTTCTATGCAACAACCCAAGAGCCTCACAAGATTTCTGTGTTGAAGTTTTGCAATCAATAAAACCTCATTTTTGACTTCTTCAATTCCTTGTCCTGATGTTGTTGATAGCCTTTTCACAGCTATCTCCTTTCCATTTAATAATTTACCCTGAAAAAGCAATTTGGAGATGCGATTAGATTAGTCCCAAACAAACCGTTTTAACAACCAATTCTAGAATTTCTTAGTTCACTCTCCAAAAGGTTAGGAGCGCGAAACCGCTGCTCGTAAATGAAATAGGATCATTTCAGAAGCTTTGAATTGAAATGAATGCAAAATTGTAAGAAACATTTTCCTGGATGTAGGGGGGATTACCTTGTAAACTGTACCAAAGCCTCCTTGTCCAAGCTTATTAGTAAAGGAGAAGTAATCTGTTGCAGCTACAATAGTACTTAGTTCAAAGAATGTCACGTCGACATGACTACTTTCTTCATTGATTTTTGAATTAGGAAGGGCCTCATGAGGAGACAATCTCGTAGTTGAATTAAAATATAACAATTCACGTCGCCTTTGTCTTTGCTTCTCACCTAGACGAGGGAATTCATTTAGACATCAAGAAGATAAAAGAGTAACCATTCTGGCCTCAGCATTCTTACTAAATTGTTCTATATAATGGACATTACAAAATAACATTGGAATTTAGGCAGTAGTACTCATTTTAAGAATCTTGCATTTTATATATCACGACAATAACAAGACCACCAAAGACTGCAGACTAGTATTTTAATCAGTTTTGTAAAAGATCATTTGCTTTCTAATCAGCATAAAGATTGAGTTCCTTGTACTACTATGTTGATGTGGTTCGATGTGCTTGGTAAGTCGATGAGAAGAAACCACAGAAATGATATCCCAAAGACCTTATCTCCAATGGCAGTTAATGGTATAATTGTAGTGTTTTTGTATTACCTTTCTTTATAGGATGCCTTCTACACAAGTAAAAGTAGCACGATGCCAGCAGTAGCACTCCGGGAACAACAGAAACAGTAATAAGAATAAGCCTCCTTTTTCTTGCTTGATTTCTTTTTGAGTTTTTCTTTGCCCCTGCAGCTGCAAAAATTGAGACTCTGTCATTCAGCCAAGATAGGGTCAGATAGAGTTGAGAATTAAAGGTCTCAGAAAGCTGCATCATTATCAGCTTTAGGCAACCTTCCTTGGTGCTGCATTGCATCTTGTCAGCCTCAGCACCTCTCCTGCTAACAGCAATTGTGTCTCCTCTCAGCAGAACCAAAGGCCAGCAAAGGACCACAACAGCTGGAAGTTATTCTTTCTAGTACACGTATTGCAATTCATTCTTTAGGGTTTCATTGCCTCTGCTTACCAAAAAGGCTGTATATATATTTTCATAAGTTAATGTAAAGAATTACGTAGCCGAAAATATACAAAGTTAATACTCTTCAAGTTCTCTGTGTGTATTCAACTATTATTCCATTACTGTTATATTGCAACAATCAAACTGGTAGGTTTTTCTTCTCTTTATACTGTTGTTGACAGACGACCAAACAGGCTGGATTATGGATACTAATAAAACTCAGTTACATATTGCCATCAAAAGTGATTGTAATAAAAGAACTTTTATGTCCTAAAGACTACATGACTAGATAGTGAAACTTCAGAATAAAGAATGGACATTTACCTAACTCAGCTGCATCAACGCGTACGTATAAATCTTGACCCGTATTTGTAGAAGTCCTTGTATCCATCATGTCTCCATAATATGTCAGGCAACCAGTCCCTACATTAATATCAGCATATGCACTTGCGTAAGCCAAGCAAGAACAGTTTTTCAGGCACTTTTCCTCGCACTCTTTCAATCCCAAAGTCATGTCCACACGTGTAACTGAAGTATCGGGTATCTTCACAACTGCAACCTTGACGAATCCCTCTCCGTTTTGGCACGTGGACACATTGGGTTTCCTGTTGCACTCACCCGACCCATCTCTCAAGAACCATTCTTGCGGAGACTTTGGTACGAAGCCGGGTAAACATATGCACTCAAAGTCATCGTCAGGACGATAGGGGTTACAATTACTATTTGGCCCGCAATGCCTGTAATATCACATTGCTCTCTTGGGGCGGTCCAGTACATTATCCATCTTTGAGCCTGATTATTCCAATTGAAGCCTTGCAGAAATCCGGACTCGTTCGCTATCAATCTTGTATGTACAAAGCGGTCAGTTAAAGTAGCGTTTGTGAATACTTCATCTTGGTTATCAACAAAAATAGTGGAGAAGTAATTATTCGTCATTTCGGGTACACCGCTCCATTTTTGCCCCGTCCATGATCCTGTCCGCCACCACTTAACATTATCCTTGTATGATATCAACTGAGGGAATCCTGAGGGGTCGATCCCCCACCAACAGTTCCCAGTTCCAGGATCATCCGGGGATTTCCAAGACGATATGTATACGTTAAGACCGGTTCGCTTATCTGAACCAAGTATCATATTTGGAATCAAAGTATCCGTCGGATAATCAAAACTTTGCCACAACTTTTCTCTGCTATCATTTAGAACCAACACAAGATTTCCTGAATCTAGCAGCTGAGCTGCAGTGTTGTCCGCCGGTGCGGACGAAATATTTGTTTGCCAGACAGGTACAGTTTCGTTTCTTGCGTACAGAACGAGGCTTCCATGACTGTTGATTCTCAGAACCCCGGATTTATCGCTGATGGGATGGTCTCTGTTTGCTACCCAGACTATGGTTTTTTCTGAAATTTGGTTATACCAGATTCCAACGTATCGTTTTTCTGGGTTGCTAAGACCGAAAAACCCAAGCACAAAGATTTTTCCGCTTGAGACTATAACATCACCATCTTTGATGAGCTGGTTTGATGTTATGATGTCGATGGAATTGGGGATGTAAAAGTGATAGTTTAAAAGCAACAAGTAATACAGCAATTTTGCAGGATTCATGATTTTGATTCATTTGGTGTATTGATGAAGTGGTGGCTGAAGAATTATTTGGTAAGTGTATTTCTATTGTATTATTAAAAGTCAGTCATCTGAAACAGTAGTTGGGACTATTGAAATAAATGAACAAATCTTTACAAGTAGTCAATGCCATGAGCTTTGATACTTTACAAATGGAAAATAAGTATCGTCTCAAGTGGGGTAAGTGATGTCACTGATTACACATATACTTACGACTTATGAGCTCCAATTGCTTGGTCATTGTCTGTCTTACATTGTTCTGTCGTTTTCCGGGAAAGGAGACTTGACGGCAATAAAAATTTGCCCTCAACCTCAAACAAGCCAATTCTTAATATCCAAAAATCAATGTTTGCATTTTTCAACTTCTATGAAGACTTCCAAGAGAGGCGTGGTAAAGAAATCGAAATGTACCGGACGCGAGAAACTTCCTGGAATCACCAAAAAAAGAAGAAAATAATAATAATAATAATAATAAAAAAAGAGACCAAAACGCTACTTTTTCTACTTTCCCTTCCTGCTCTTATGCCCCTAAACCCGTTGGCTTATATCAGAGGGACACCATTCACAGATCATCAATTGCTAGAATTTTTGTATCAAAAACATGATGACTATGGGCTCCTCTTGAGATTAGGCCCAAAATGTACTCGGCATGCTCTGAGTTCCCCTCTCGGCTTCCCCTGCCTATTACAACTATGTAATTTAAGTCTGAAAAGTAGAGAGCTGAGTCATTATAAATCAACTATAACCTTATCCACTGACAGTGAAGATATTCCAAGTCAGGAGAAGATGTTATCAAGATAGTGGAATGTTACTAATTATGCCTGTCCTAAGTTTAAGATCTTACAATGAATGTGGAAAATTGATGTCACAGATTAAATCCTACAAATTTCTAGGATTCATCATAAATCGGATACAAAATAAAGAGAAATAGATTTTTTTTTTCTTTTTTCTGGTGCCTATTGCTAGCCACCCATAGTTTTTCTTTCCTATCACCATTTTTCACACAATTCCTCACACTTTTTTACCATGTCATAGTATTTCCTACTTATCTTTCATCTTTAACATGCTTTCTTAGTCATTTTTAAGTCAATCCCATTGAGCATAAGAAGGTTAACATTGGCTACCTACAGGGTCCGGTGACATTTTTCTCATATTTCCATACTAAGTAGGTAATATGACATAGTGAGATAGCAAGAAAAACAATAAACTCTCAAATTTAAGAGAAAATTTTTTTAATTATGATCAAAATTCTATTGAAAAGAACAAAATAACATATTTATATTAAAATTAAAACATAAAATTCTAAAAATCTTAAAATACAAAGTCCTAAAGAATTTCAAAACTATCCCTAATTAGGACTCCTAAACTAAAACAACCTTGAAAACAATTTCAACCGGTGACCTGGTTGACATATTAAAGAGCTTGAAAAGAGTTTTTGTTTGTGATTTACAGAGCATTTGAATGTATGCATATGTAATGCTAAAGAATTTTATGCACATGATGAGGTGTCCTGTTCTACCAAAAACACAGCTGTAGCTTGTACTTGAAAATGCTTTTCTCAACAAACCAGAGAAGACAAAACTCGGCTGGCAGGGTGAGGCACTACACTGGACTGAGGCAGTCTGCTGCCTACATTCAGAAACCCATTGCTTTCCAGTATCTAATGAGGGCACACTTGGTAGCGTTTGGCAAAGTCTACCAACCAAAATCTAAAGGTTATTGTTCTTTATTCTCACTCCAGTATTCTCTGTTTTCCCAGCATATTTAGGACTTAGCAGAAACATGAATGCAGGAAGTACATTTTGGATATTTCTTTTATTCTTGTATGAGATTTTAATGTCGTTTTATTCACATACGAGTTTTCTCCACATACAAATACTGTTATTGAGCGAGGGGTTCAATATAATTTTTGGCATGGACGGTAACACTTTCCTTTTCTTATGTCATCTAATTAGATGATCATATGTATCAAACTAGTGCTGGAACATCTACATCCTTGTTATATTAATATTGCTAATAAGAGAAAATTAAATGAATTGCTGGTTGCAACTGAAAATGGCAATCACCCTTCTGCTTTCACTCTATGTTTAGTCTTACAAATATGACTTCTTAATATGCTACTGATTCTGGCCTCAAGAATTAACAGTCTCTAAATTATCATGTTTTTCTTCATATATATACAATAGAGACGTGCAAAAATTACTAGAACTCTGCAAAACACTCAAAATGCCTTTGGAAAACCAAATAATTCATTATTGCAAGACCTTATTCCACTAATAAACAAATTTGGTTCATTCTTAGCTAGCTTTTCTGATAGAAAATGTAGGCTTCTTTGGAGAAGGAAATGGTATTTCTCTGCTTAACCTAAAAATAGCAGTTGACATGGTTGGCCTTTCTCTTGCATTATCTTGCACACATAATGGAGAATGTTTTCAAAATTTCCTTTGTTTCTTCATTAATATAAAAGGAAAAAAAATGTTTATTTTGAGAGGACGACAGATTTTGGGTAAAAGGAGGATGAAATCAACGAGAAAGATGTGAGAAGAACCATAGAGATAAGGACTTCAGTTTTTAATAAAAAATTTTATCTAAGTTTTATTCTTCCCTAATTTTTCTTGTGTTTAAGATGCTTAATTCATTTGTTTTGTTTTTAGTTTCTTACATCATAAACTAAATTCATTGTTCTAGGGTTAAGATGTAACCAAACCGTGATTAATGAATGCTTATTTATTTAAGTTGATTGGCATTGTGTTATTTAGTTAAGAATTTATCTTATTGTTAATATTTCTAATTAAATTGGTCATTGATTAGACAATTTGATTGTATATTTATATCTTAAAAAAGGTGTTAGATGTATATAATCTTGAGATAAATACCATTAAGTTTATATGAGATAGTGATATATTTATATACTTGATATAACTTGTGTATAGAATTTGTGAGCTTAATAAATCTTTTGTTATTGGAATTCACATAAGAATATAGTGAATTCTTAATTTAGAGATATTTTCATTAGTACCCTAAAAAAGACTGATGAATAAATTTGATGACTCTTTATTATCAACTATGTACTCAATATCAGTTAATGAGAATAATAAATTGAGTTAGGATTGGTTTAGATAAAATCGAATATCTTAGAATTCTCTTTATTTGATCACAACTCTTGTTTTAGTTTCATTTTAGTTTACTAATTAGTTTAGTTAGTGAATAAAGATAGTTTAATAATTGAACAAGTTGGTTTATAGTTTGTTCAGATAACAATAAAAGTAGAGAAAATCGGTAATTAGATTTTTTTTTTTTTTTTATATAGATAGTCCTTGTGAGAATGATACTTAACTCATCATTGCATTAATTATTAGTAATAACGTACACTTACATTTGCATAATTTTTACAACAATTTTTTGGCTCCATTTTCGGGGATTATCTTTTATATATACATGCTGATATTGAGAAAAGCTACTTTGAAGCCTAATTTAAAATTTTAATTTTTTTTTTTGTGGAAATTAAATTAGATATGGATACCATACAAAATTTTTATAAATTGATGTTCGACAAATAGATAAAAACGTATAACCACAATAAATATGTAGAGAAATAGGTAAGTAGTCTTCTAAAAGAACAAACTGATGTAAAAAGAATAATGAACTCAATAAAGATAAACATTGTTAAGAAAGATAAAAGAATTAGTGAGGTAGAATATGAACTTGACTACATTTAAAAATTATTAAAAATGTTTAATTTAGGTACGTCTAAATTTGATCATATTTTGACTTTAGATAAATATGGTAATAATTATCAAGACTTGGACATGCTGAAGAAAAGTCATCATGTTCCAAGAATGTATTTGTGAAAGCCACAGATGTTAAATTTATATCTTCTAGTATGATTAAAGGTAAGTTTTCGAGTCACCATCATGGATTCAAAGGTAAAATCAAAAAAATTGTTCCCATCTATTATTACTGCAACTTAGAGGTCATATTTGACCAAAGTGCTATAGGTTCCAATAATTTATGAAAAATAACTTGACATATAAATATAAAACTACTCCTAGAATTAGAAAAATATGGTTAAAAAAATAGAAATTAAATGTTTGGTTACCTATACTACTTTGAAAGTATGTGCTATTAATGTTTGGTATTTTAATAGAAAATTATAAGAGTTTGGTGGATTATGAAAGATGTTTCAAGAGACGTGTAATATTTGGAGATGGTGTCATAAGGCAAATTATTGAAAATAAGGATATGAGGCATTATTTTATAAAAGACTTGGTAAAAAAACGAGGTTGTCATCTTAGAACATGTAAAGAAAAATATCAATTTGCTGATATTTTTACCAAACCTCTTGATGTACGTAAAATTGAATCCTTATGCAAAGTTTTAAGGTTATGCTCCATGTGATTCCATTTCACTAATGTCTTGAGTGTGCGGAAAAAAAAAATTATGTCGCATGGTTTAAAATTATCAATTCTGTGTTTGGTTGTCATTATGTGAGTTCAAATATTACATGTCATGACATTGTATAAATAAATCTTGAACTGACTTTACGCACATATATGATTAAACTCTTAGTTTAATCTTGATTTTTGAGATAGATATAATTTTAGAATAAAATGTCGATTTAATTCCTAACTATTTGCCTAGATTCTTATCTAACAATTAAAAAAAAAAATTGTGTATGCTCATAAATATAAAAAGCTACCTATATTGTTATGTGAAGTAATTTATGAGTAATCTGGGCTTACGTATCACAAATATATAAATGATGATCTACTATAAAAAATAAGCTACTTTGATGACAAAGTGAAAACTACTAATTAAAAAAAAATGAAATGAAAAAGAAAGGCAATAACAAGATATAATATGTACTACTCATTCATATGCATGTTATATTTATAGAATAAAATTGAAATCAAGATGATATGACTAGTTTGACTTGCTTATTAGATGTTTTAAACTTGAATTATTGAGATTAATAAGATTAAGGAAAAATCTTGAATCAATCTTTGCACATACATAGAAGACTCAAGATATATATATTTATTGTATTATAGTGTGAAATAGTATGGCTCTCAATTTTGATTAATAATGTATTATGAATTAAAAAAAAATTTTAAAAAATCATGCTACATAATTTATTCTTTTCTTGAAGTTAAATTTAATTTTCATTTTCTTTACTTTATTTGCTTTTTTTTTTTTTTTTTGTGAACTGATTTGTACAAAATTTTTAATTTGTGGGTCAAATTAGAATTTAGTTTTATGGACATGTATATGATCTGTTTTTGGATAGATTGAGCCTTAGTGCAAATAATGAAAAACATCTTTGGAGGTTCAATTGAAATTTGGCTTTTTTATGTAAACTAAAATTTTTAGCTCGAAAAGTTTATTCTTGACCTAGCGCCATTTCTTCAATTCATACTTTATGTTTTTGCATTGTTTGCTTTGACAAAGATAGTGAGAACCCATAACAATTGGCAACAATCAAAGAGTCTAAAGACTAGTGAAGCAAGTGACGTCGAGTCACCTTTGTTGCCAACCAAAAAATTAACCAAAAATGTTGAAGTGGTGCTTGAAAAATTGCTTTTTTGATTCAAAGATACTCCTCATATTTTAGGGCATAGAACCACATTATCAGATGTTATTTCATTTGATTCTGATGAAAAGAAAGACCCAAAAATCGATTCTAGTTCAAAATTAATCAATAACATTTACTAAAAATATAAATATAAAGTTATGATTTCAAATCCTTCTTCAGAGTGCAATGATAATGACGAGATTAGCGAACCATGCATCATCTCTTCTTATTATTGTAATGCCTCCTGAGGCAACATTGGATGTCTTAACAAAATCAAGAAATGCTTCAAGTTTGTCTAGGGTAAAACCTTCTGTTCAGTAGTAAAAAGGAGAAAAGGTAATCCTTGAATCTGTTATTAATGTTTTTAATGCCTATTTAGATGGTTTCTTCATCATAAAAAATTAGAATCATGCTCTGTTATGACTGGACGAAAATTTATTGGTGAAAAAATGTTGCAAGTTAACAATTTTGAGATTATGGTGTAATTAAAGTTTTGATAAAAAAAAAAATTATTAAAGAATATAACAAAAGTGTTTTACTATATTGAGACTATTGTCTATAAGTTTTATGTCAATCATTTATCTGAAATTGAATTTCGATATTCTTCATGACATTATAACATATATGTTAGAGAACATTTGTTTGATTTCTCTCTTTGTGTGATTAACAAATACTTTGGGTGGATGATCTTGATAAGAAATTGTTGATTAGTATACCTTCTTGTACTTTTAATGTTTTGGCTTTTTAGTTGATAGTTTTATCACAACATGGCTTATTGAGACAAATGTGAAAGCTTTCCCTAATCACTTTCTATTCTACCTTATATTTAATAACTATTACAAATTAGTCTTTGATTTTGCATCAAGCACAATCTCTCAAGACCTTGGGTAGTTGTTGGTTGTAATAGGTAAAGGACAACCCATTGATTTAAGAAGATATATATTCTTCATTATTATCTCATATACAAGAAGAAAGGGTATGAGGAATACTCTTCCATTTCCTTTCTTGATTTATAGGCTACTCATTGATCAGTATAATATCAAAGTTGAGTTTGAAAATTTATTAATTGCTTTTTGTACTTTAGACACTTCAAAGAAATTTCTACAAGCTTGAACACTTATTCAAGTTTATTCTTAGCATTTTGTATCAATTTCAAGTCTTTTTCCCTGTTCAACTAATTTCACTTAGAGAAACTTGGTGGAACAAGAGTTTAAGCAGATTGCAAATAGGCAAGAGAATTTTATTAAGCAACACACTAACACTATCCAATGACTTGCTCATATTGAACAAATGTTGCTTACTTAGATGCTTTCATCTCCTCTTGCATCACCAGCACAGTCTTCATATCCTTCTATGCCTATTTACACTTCGGCTTTATTAGCTCAGCTCTCATAGCCTATAACTCCTAATTCTATTATTGTTTCTACTCCACCACAAAGCATTGAACCTATTTGAGTTGTGCTCCCTATTTTTACAACCCCTATTTCATCATCAGATGTTCTTAATCCAAAATCTTAGCATCTTAATCTTGCTAACCAGCCTCACTTTACCAAAAATTGTAAAGTGGTTCTCTCTACTTTATTGCAACGCTCTTCTTAACAATCTTAGGATATTTTCATTTTTTTTGGCATGGGTAAATTGAATTTCATCAAATATGTTTTTCATCATTTTTATTTTTTGAACTTGTGATATATTGAGTTTGTGAATGTTGTTTAAATTTGACTTTTAAATTATTGGATCATATGATCAATTGATATTTGGTTAAGTTTGAATTTGTGAATGCTTGCTTTTACGTATATATTGCTCTTACTATAAATATAGGATAATGTTGCTCTATTGGGCATTTCTGTTAATTCTTTCTTTGGCACTTTATGGCAAAAAGAAGGAGTAATATGACTGTATGGAAAAGCATGAGATGTATGAATAGATGTTTATATTGGGGGAGAGTAAAATTTTGAACAGTAAATTCTTGATTACATATTTAAAAAGAATAGTAATTTTTAGAGTGTTCACACTTAAGGAAAATATCTATTTTTCAATGATAATTTTTGTTTTGAATTCTTTCTTGACATGATTGTGAAAATGTTTTGCTAAAAGAATGCCAAAGGGAGAGATTGTTAAGGTCACCATGTTAGTGATGGTCATGTTGTAACATACTATGTTAGTGATGGTCGGTCACTATTTATTATGCGTGTATAGTTCATTCCGTAATTTTTGAAATTTTTGCAATAAGAGGATTTTTAGTTTTTCTAGTTTACTAAAGAATTTATTTTAGGATATATTTCAAAAATAAAAGAAAAAAAGAATGCTTAACTAAATAGGATTATATTTAGAAAAGAATTTTTCTTATTTAGAAAGATACATTTCTATTTGATTTAGGAAATAATTTATATATAATTAAGGTTATATTTATACTATGTATATGTGTTACTTGAGAGAGTGCATCAATGCAAAAAAGCAAAGAGAGATTGTTACACATTATTCTTTGTTTCCTTCTTCTATGTATTTTAAAGTTATTTTAGGTTATTTTTGTGAGTTAAAAGAAAAAAATAATTTAGTGGATATTATGAGTTTGTAATAATTAATTTTATAAACTTAGAAATAATGATTCTAAGTGTTGTCAAGATCAAGACCAGTATTTATTGAAAGAAGTTCAACAGCAAATAATAAGGAGATCTTGCTAGATTAAGTCGAAAAGACTTCAACGTATTAAGGCAAAACGATCTCGCTAAATAAGGTTATATAAGAAGATTCAAGACAATGACGATAAATATAAAAGAAAATTTTTATTTTGTTCAAATTCATTAGTATTTATAATCATTGTTTTCTTAGTGAATTATTTTTCTCTAAATGTGGCATCATAAATATAGTATTAAAAAATTTAAACTACATTAAAATTTTATAATCTTCTTTATTTTTCTGCACTGTTATTACTTAGTTTAATTAATTGGTGAAAATTAATTAAATTTAGTAAAGTATAACGTAAACAAATCTATCAATTTTTAATAATAACCGACTTAATAATATCAGTTTATACTGGTGGCTTGACATATGACATAAAGAAGCATATACAAATGCATATCACTTTACATATTTTGTTCATATATTTCATTGTCTCTGATTCATGGAGTGTTGTGTTGTCTTTTAGAGCCCTAAATATTGATGAAAGTACCTTTTGAATTTAGGAGAACATTAATTCTTTTACTCAATATTTTATTTTACTTATATTTATCTTGTTGTTTTCTATACTTTAGATATTATGTTATTTTTGTACAATTTTTTTTTTAATTTTTTTGATAAGTTACTTGAACACACATACCTCCTAAAACTTGGTGTGACAGGAAATTCATCCCTTTGGAGACATTGGTATACATTGATCGTTGTTCATGATTTTATCAAATAATAAAATATTTTTCAAAATTTTGAGTTAAATAATCAAGGCCATAAAATATTTTCATAACCAAAATATAAAAACAACTCAATATATTATAAATGAAATTATTTACATCAAATTTAACTAAAGTTTTTAACTACCTTTAATTGTTATTTAAAGGTTATATGTTTTCTATAATAACAAACGATCTCATCAATAACACTTAAAATAATATACATGTAAATTTTGTAGAATCAATAACATTTTAAATAACATACATGTAAATTTTGTATAATTTGATTAGGTCTACACCACTCACTTGTGAACCTTAAACAAAATTGCTTATAATCTTAAAATTTTAATTCCTATTCTATAAATCAAATTAAGTTAAAACTTTATAAATTTCTTAAATTCAACTAAAGATATTATATATAAAAATTTCATGACACTTCGAGTTCAAAAATTTTTTTAAAATAAGAAATTTTTTGAAAAATAGTAATCTATCCAATGAACTTTTTAAATGCATTTTCAAATATTATGAAATTTATAGACAAACTAGTAAATATATATGTAAATTACTATAAAATTTTTATAATTTTTGAGAGTCTTTTAATATTTTAAAATAATAAATATTTTAAAAAACATAAACTTGTTCAAATTGTTTCAAAATTGACATTCACTCAATAAAAAATTTACAAATATTAAAGTATATTTCTAAATATCCTAAGATTAAAATAATAAACAATAAAAATATAAAAAAAATAATTTTTAGAAATGCTCTATGTTAGCTTTCTAAACTTAAGAAAAAGTGTGTAAAAAATAATATTAAAATATTAAATTTATACGCACAAGATTATTTTTATTATTTTATTATTTTTTGATTAGTGAACAATGGTCCAACATGACAATGTTAATATGCTACTGATTCTGGCCTCAAGAATTAACAGTCTCTAAATTATCATGATTTTCTGCGCGCGCGCACACACACACACACAACAGAGTTGTGCAAAAATTATTAGAACACTGCAAAACACCCAAAACGCCTTAGGTGTCTGTCATTCTCTTAGAACAAGTTCCTTGTATTCAGAGTCCATTTCTTTAATGTAATTTTGACGTTCTTCTGCGTGTGACCCCACGAAAGCAAAGTTCCAAGAAAAGAAGATTTTCCGATCAATAGAGCCTGCTTAGTTTCGCGTCAATGTGGTTTACGGCATTTTTTATTGTCAACTACTAAGATTTTACTTATTATCTTTATCATCCTTGAAACCAATCATTAATGTTTAAACCTTGTTTTTATGTGAAATGATAACCAAAATAAAATGAAAAAAGCAACAAGAAGATCTTGTATAAGCGTTAACTTAAGTCAAAGGTTAAGATATGAGAATTTTTGCACTTGCCAGAAGTTACAAGACAACCATGATACCCAGTAATACTTTTAACCATTCGGTTCATTTGCCACCACTAAAAAGTCTTAACAGATTTCCTCTTTAATTAGAAAGTTGAGAGCATCTCGAGTTCTTCTAGGAAAAGTTTGCAAGACTTTCTTATTGCCCAGCTTAAAAACATAGGTATATGTTTAATTCACAAGCAAGAAAGGCCATGCTAGCAACTATTTGCAAAATATAGTCAAGCCTATCTCATTTTCCTAAAAGCTATCCAACATACAATCTTATATTTGAATATATAAATTAACTAGTATTTAAAAATTAAATAAATTAAGTTAATTGTTAAATATATATTTATATATACAATAGTTTACATTATTCTAACGGTAAAAAATTTTATTCACATGTAACTATCATCTCATTAATGGAAGACATTGTTTCTATAATATATGATTCCGATTTACCGTGAGCTCTTCTGATAACAAATGTAGATTGCTTTGGAGAAGGAAGAGGTGTTTCATTGCTTAACATAGAAACAGCAGACGGCATGGTTGGCCTGTCTCTTGCATCATCTTGCACACACAAGAGCCCAATGTGAATGCAACGTAAAACTTCCTGTGTAGGACATGATTGCGCAACGGAGGAGTCAACTATCCGTATGGCCTGACCATCTCTCCACATTTCCCATATCTTATGTCAAGGCATTACATGGGAGTTAAAAAAATGTAAGTTACAAATTAAATGTTAGAGTAAAGCACGAGGAAAAGGGCAACAACTTACGTATTTTATCAAATTTGAGAAGGGATCATCGGGGAAAAGGCTACCATTCTTCTTTCCACTTATGATCTCCAATATAAGTACTCCGAAACTGAAGACATCAGATTTCGTTGAGAAGATGCCATGTAATACATATTCCGGTGACATGTACCCACTGTATACCACGGTTACAATTGAACTCAGCAAGGCACAGCAGGAAAATAGGTACACTAAGCGTTAAGAGTTCAGAATGTGTTAATGTGTTCTATCATAGTCATTGACTCGTTCACTATCATTCTTGAATATACAGAGGGGTCTGTTACACCATAATCTGCGAATACTTCATACTGATTAACAACAAAAGACCTTATTCCACTAATAAACAAATTTAGTTCATTCTTAGCTAGCTTTTTCGATAAAAAATATAGGCTTCTTTGGAGAAGGAAGTGGTATTTCTGGGCTTAACCTAAAAATAGCAGTTGACATGGTTGGCCTTTCTCTTGCATTGTCTTGCACTCACAATAGTCCAACTCGAATACACTGCAAAACTGGATGATTCAAGTATATCTAAGGCATTGCTGTCTCTCCACAGTTCTTTATCAAATTTGAGAAGGGATCATCGGGTAAAATACACTTTTCTCTTGTACAAGAAGATTTTGGGCGAGCCACTAGGGTCGAGGCCTAGCAGAGAATTCTTCTGGTGCAGGATCATCCCTCTGACTTCCAAGAATTTTTATATGGTTCAGGCCAATTTTCTGTGTCACTTCAAATTTCATTCCAGTTAGCAACATGTCCATATGACAATCAAAGCTTTGACACAGCCATATCAGTTTTACTCCTTTTGATTTTGGCTGAGTCTAAGAGCTTGGCAGTATTTGATGTAAACACAGAAACTGAAATTATGCTTTAAAAATAATTGCGAAAACTTAAATAATCCAAGAAAATTTATCTCTTCTCATTGTTGTTTATCGTTAAATTTAGATTACCAAATTTGGATTAATAGAAAAGTTTTTTAAACTCTTTTAATTTTTACTTGACGATAATTAATGAGAAAAATAAGTTTAAAAATCATCTACCATGTATTCTCTTTCTTATATAAGTTTTTTATTAAAAATTATATAAAAATTATCAAATATTAATTATAATAATTTTTATTTTCAAACAACAGATTTTAGAATTATTAAAATATGTGAGAGATTTGATGGTGATTATGGAAGTTATGGACCATTTTTAATGGTTATTACCATAAATATAGTTGTTACCACTCCTACCTGAGCCATTTTTCGAGTAGGCAACGTTAGTGGACAAAAGTTGACTTCCCTCGTTACCATCAAAGACAACAGGACTTCCATCTTCCCTAATCTTCAAAATACCAGCGGAGTTCTTAATGAGAGTTGCTCTGTTGGCAACCCAAACCATTATTTGTTTGGAGACTTTGTGAATCATATTCCAACATAATGGAATTTAGAAATGCCGGGATTGAAGAATCCTAGTCTGAAGTTTCCATCACATGATGCAAGGCTATCGTTTTTACCATCAGAGATAAACCGAGTTTGAATCAACTGCATTTACAGGATAGAAGGGATTGACTGTAGCAAGCAGTGCTAAAATACAGAGAGCTTTCTCACATTCCATGAAAGTGAGTATTTGTAAACTGTCTGCTGAGATTGTGCCATTCTCTTAGAACAAGTTCATAGTATTGAGCGTCCATTTCTTTCATGTAAGTTTGACGATCTTCAGTGTGTGACCCCCACGAAAGCAAAGTTCCAAGAAAAGAAGATTTGCCGGTCAATAAAGGTTACTTAGTTGCGTGTAAGTGGGGTACACGGCGTTTTTTGTAGTCAAGTACTAAGATTTTACTTACTAACTTTATCATCCTTGAAACCAATCATTAATGTTTAAACCTTGATTTTATGTGAAATGATAACTCAAAAAAAAAAAAAAAACCAACATGAAGATCTTGTAAAAGAGTGTACTTAAGTTACAGATTAAGAGATGAAAATTTTTGCACTTGTCAGAAGTTCCAGGACAACCATGATACCCAGTAATACTTTAACCATTCGGTTCATTTACCATCACTAAAAAGTCTTAACAGATCTCCTCTCCAATTAGCAAGTTGAGAACATCACGAATTCCTCCAGGAAAAGTTTGCAAGACTTTCTTATTGCCCAACTTTAGAACATAGGTACATGTTTTAATTCACAAGAAAGAAAGGCCATGATAGCAATATTTGCAATATAGTCAAGCCTGTCTCATTTTCCTAAAAGCTATCCAACGTTCAATATTATATTTGAATAAATAAATTATCTAATATTTAAAAATTATATAAATTAAATTTATTAGTTAAATATATATTAAAATCATGTATTTATATATGCAATAGTATAAATATTTAATTCACACATAATATTTCAATATCTAATTCATCGACCAGTTAATGTTGTAACAGTTATTTTATTAATAGAAGACCTTGTACTCCCTGTAATATATGAATCTCGTTGATTGAGAGCTCTTCTGATAACAAATGTAGATTGCTTTGGAGAAGGAAGATGTGTTTCGTTGCTTAACATAAAAACAGCAGATGACATGGTTGGCCTGTCTCTTGCATCATCTTGCACACACAAGAGCCCAATGTGAATGCAGCGCAAAACTTCAGGTGCAGGACACGAATCAGCAATGGAAGAGTCAACTATCCGTATGGCCTGACCATCTCTCCACATTTCCCAGGTCTAATGTCAAGGCATTACATGAGAGTTTAAAAGTGCAAGTTTCAAATCAAATTTTAGAGTGAAGCACGATGAAAAGGGCAACAACTTACGTATTTTATCAAATTTGAGAAGGGATCATCGGGGAATAGGCTACCATTCTTCTTTCCACTTATGATCTCCAATATTAGGACTCCGAAACTGAAGACATCAGATTTCGTTGAGAAGATGCCATGTAATACATACTCCGGTGACATGTAACCACTGTGTACCACATATACAATTGAACTCAGTAAGGCATAGTAGGAAATAGGTACACTAGGCGTTAATGGTTCTGCACTTTCTGTGGACTTACAATGTTCCAACCACTTTGTTGGTATTTCCTTCGGTTTGATCACCGCCAAATATCCTTGCTGTCCCAAAATCTGAAATTTTGGGTTTCATGTCTCCATCTAGAAGAATATTACTGGCTTTTAGGTCTCTATGTACAACTCTTAGCCTGGAATCTTGATGAAGATAAAGGATCCCTCGAGCAATTCCTAAAATTATATCAAAGCGTTTTGTCCAATCCAGGAGCAGCTTTCTAGATTCATCTGCTTTCATTTACATTGTATCACATGCACAAGTAGAGACAAATAAGCTGTCCGCAGATATAAAGCGCATAGTTGAGTAGTCATACCAAAGATAAAGTAGTCCAAGCTTTTGTTAGGCATAAATTCGTAAATTAACATCTTTTCATCTTCTTCTATGCAACAACCCAGGAGCCGCACAAGATTTCTGTGTTGCAGTTTTGCAATCAATAAAACCTCATTTTTGAATTCCTCAATTCCTTGCCCTGATGTTGTTGATAGCCTTTTCACAGCTATCTCCTTTCCATTTGATAATTGACCCTGAAAATGCAATTTGGAGAAGCAATTAGATCAGTTCCAAACAACCGTCTTAGCAACCAATTCTAGAAATTCTAAGTTAACTTTCCAAGGATTCAAGAGTGGGAAACCTCTGCTCGTTGAGGAAATAGGAACATTTCAGAAGCTTTCATTTGTAATGAAAGCAAAAAACTACGAAAACTTCACATGGATGTAAGGGAGATTACCTTGTAAACTGTACCAAAGCCTCCTCGTCCAAGCTTATTAGTAAAAGAGAAATAATCTGTTGCAGCTACCATTGTACTCAGTTCAAAGAATTTCAGATCAACATTACTACTTTCTTCAATGGATCTTGAATTAGGAAGCTCCTCATGAGGAGACAATGTCGTGGTTGAACTAAAAAATAACAATTCACGTCTCCTTTGTCTTTGCTTCTCACCTAGACGAGGGAATGCAATTAGACATCTAGAAGATAGTAATCATTCAAGCATTCTTAACAAATTGTTCCAACAATGGACATTACAGTATAACAATGGAATTAAGGCAACAGTACCCAAATTAAGAATCTTGCATTATGTATGTCACGACAATAACAAGGTCCACCAAAGACTGCAGACCACTTATATTTTGAGCAGTTTTGTAATGGATCATTTGCTTTGTAATCAGTATAAAGATTCAGTTCCTAGTACAACTATGTTGATATGGTTTGATGTGCTTGGTAAGTAGATAAGATATAACCACAGAAATGATGATCCAAAAGACCATATCTCCATGGCAGTTAATGGTCGAATTGTGGGGTTTTGTGTTACCTTTCCTTGTAGCATTCCTTCTACACAAGTAATAGTAGCTTGACGCCAGCAGTAGCACTCCGATAACAACAGAAACAACAATAAGAGCAAACCTCGTTTTTTTAGCTTGATTCCTTTTTGAGTTTTTCTGTGCCTCTGCAGCTGCAAAAATGAGACTTTGTCATTCAGGCAAGATAGGCTTAGGTAGGTTTTTCTTCTCTTTATACAGTTGTTGACAGACGACTAAACGGGCTGGTCAAATGTTGTAATAAGAGAACGTTTATGTACTACAAACTACCTGTCTGGAAATTTACAAGAGTGAAACTTCAGAATCAAGAAAAGGCATTTACCTAACTCTGCTGCATCCACGCGTACATATAAATCCTGACCCGCATCTGTATAAGTTCTTGTATCCATCAGATCTCCATGATATGTCAAACAACCAATCCCTTCATTGATCTCAGCATTTGCACTTGTGTAAGCCAGGCAAGAACAGTTTCTCATGCACTTGTCCTCGCACGCTTTCAATCCCAAACTCATGTCCACAAGTGCAACCGCAGTATCGGGTACCTTCACATGATCAACCTTAATGAATCCTTCTCCGTTGTGGCACGTGGACATACCGCGTTTCCTCCTGCACCCACCCGACGCATCTCTCAAGAACCATTCTTTCGGAGATTTAGGTACAAACCCTGGTAGACAAGTGCACTCAAAGTCATCGTCATACGGGTTACAATTACTATTTGGCCCACAATGCCCGTAATAGTCGCATTGCTCTGTTGGGACTGTCCAGTACCATATCCATCTTTGATCTTGATTATTCCAATTGAGGCGCTGCAGAAATCCGGACTCGTTCGCTATCAGTCTTGAATATATAGAGGGGTCAGTTACACCATAATCTATGAAAACTTCATCCTGATTAATAAAAAAAGAAAAATTGAAGATGTAATTTTTCGTCATCTCGGGTAAACCGCTCCATCTTTGCCCAGTCCATGGTCCTGTCCGCCACCACTTAACATCACTCTTGTATGTTATCCCCTGAGCGAATCCCGTGCGTTCGATTCCGTGCCAGCAATTCCCGGTTCCAGGATCATCCGGGGATTTCCAAGATGTTAAGAATATGTTAAGACCGGTTCGCTTGTTTGAACCAAGTCTCATATTTGGAAGCATGGTATCTGTGGGATGATCAAAACTTTGCCACAACGTTACTCTGCTGTCAATTCGAACCAAAACAAGATTTCCCGAATCTTTCAGCTGAGCTATAATGTTGTCCGCCGGTGTGGACGAAATATTTGTTTGCCAGACAGGTACAGTTTCGTTTCTTGCGTACAGAGCGAGGTTTCCATGATTGTTGATTCTCAGAACCCCGGATTTATCGCTGATAGGATTGTCTCTGTTTGCTACCCAGACAATGGTTTTCTCGGAAATTTGGTTATACCAGATTCCAACGTATCGTTTTTCTGGGTTGCGAAGACTGAAAAACCCAAGCGCAAAACTTTCTCCGCTTGAGACTATAACATCACCGTCTTCGATGATCTGGTTTGATGCTATGCTGTCAATGGACTTGGAGATGAAAAAGAGAGAGTTTAAAAGCAAGAAGCAATACAACGAGTTTACAGGATTCATGGTTTTTGATTCGTTCGGTGTATTGCTGCAGTGGTTGCTGAGGAGGGTAAGTGTATTTCTGTTTTGTTATCAAAAGAGAGTCATCTCAATCAGTAGCTCAGTTGGGATCATTGAAATAAGTGAACTTAGTTTTACACGTAATCAATTCCATGAACGTTGATTTTTCACAAAGGGAAGATAAGTACCACGTCACAAGGGGTAAATGATACAGAAGTCGTTGATTATATCATACGTTTACAGCTTGTGAACTCCAATTGCTTGGTCAATGTCTGTCACATTTTGTTCTTTCGTTTTCCTAGAGAGGAAACTTGACCGGCAGCAGAAATTTGCCATCAACTTCAACCAAGCCAATGCTTTGTATCCAAAAGTCATCCTTTGCTTTTTGTAACTTCCATCAAGACTTTCAAAAGAGATGTAGGAAAGATATCGGTACCCTTAGGATTCAGGAAATATCCTGGAACAACCAAAATAAATAAACAGCGATCGAACACAAATTTTTCTACCCTCCCGCTCTTTACCCTAACCCCTTTGGCTTATATCAGTGGGTCCCCTTTTACACATCTATCAGTTGCTACACTTAATTGGGCGACTCATTTACAACTAGAATCAACTAAGCTGGTGGGTTCCAAGTTGCTGTCAGCCGAGGATGAAGTTGCCGGCAAGCTGTTTTTTTTTAAAATACAGCTGTAATTTGATCACAGCTCAAATCTTGATTGAATACAGTTGGATCATTTTTGGTTTATGGGGGCAATATCAATTTGGTCCCAAAAAATTGAGCAAAAACAGAGTGAGAGAGAGGAGGAAAACAGAGTTTCTGGGAAATCGTTTGCTTGGCCAATATTAATTTGGTCCCTCTGGTTGTAAGTATTTACAATATTGTATATGTGTTTCTAATTGTTACAAATTAGTCTGGACATATTTAAAAATATCTATAAGTTATACCTAAATTCTGTAATCTTTCTCATGTTGATCCTAGTGAAGTGATCCAAGTGCTCGAAAACATAGGTAAGAATTTTACCGAAGCGTTCCTGATTTTGTTTTTTTTTTTTTTTTGTTTTTTTCATATCTGTTATTTTGTCATCATTTTGAACTATATAATCATTATATTTTGAAATATTTGTTTTGGGGAAATTACTGGGCTCAAAATTTGCCAACAGCTAGATTTTTCATATCAAAAACATGCCGACTACAGGTCCCTCCCGAGATAACCATGTGTTGAAATATGATATTGGCATGCTCTGACATTCGAAGTTAGGAGACAGTGGAATGTTACCAATTTTATCTATAGTGTGTAATGTTTGATGATATTATGACTTGTTGGGAAAGGTGTCACGGTAGTTATTAAATCCCAGAAATTTCTAGGAAAGAGATTTAATTTTTCTTCTTGTGCCTGTGAAATTCTAGCCACCCAGTGTCTCTTTCCTGTCACCAATTTTTCCGGATTTATTCATCATATCATGCTATTTCCTGCTTACATTTCATCTTTAACATGCTTTCTTAGTCATAGCTGGGTCAATCCCATTGACTTGAGAGTAACAAGGTTAAGATTGGCTACCGACCACATTGTGAAAGTTTCTATTCCTTATTCTTATTCCAGTATTTCCTGTTTTTCCTAGAATACTCACTCAACGTTTTCCTAGCATCTTGAAACTGGAGCTTGAACATCTGTATCTCTGTTATATTAGTATTGCTAAGATGATAAAATTAAATGAATTGCTTGTTGCAGGTGAAAATGACCATCACCCTTCTGTTTTACCTGTATGTTTAGTTTTACAAATTTGGTAAGTCAACGGGCTAAGAGTTAGAAATCTACAAATTGTTATGATTTTGTTCAATTACTTATAATAAGAATAATGCAAAAATCATTTGAATCCTGCATAACACTCAAAACATCTTCTAAAAGCCTAACAAAATTTATCGGGCAGAAAATG
>CP135547.1:1929448-1947491 GCA_032402905.1 Khaya senegalensis | reverse complement strand
ACAATACTTGCAAGCTTGCTTTTTCACTGGAATAAGTTTTTGAGTCTTTGCTTGTGTTTGCAACTGCAAATTGAAAATGATCGGTCAAATAATAGAGATTCAATTGATAAACCATATTTAGAGTCCATTTGCTATTAAGATGTAATGGCTTTTAAGTTACAGCTAACGTGAAATGGAAGCACTAAATATCAAATTTTATTAGTAAAATGGGAAAGTCAAACTAATAGTTGGTGTCATCAAACACCTAGTTTTACTTCTAAAGTTAAATCAACTTAATACCAAATGGACGCTTGGTTCATAAATGTCTTAAAATCAAGTTAGACAATTTGTCAAGCATTTGACCTACCAATGCAACTCAAGAAAATGAATCAAAAAGCAAATGCATGCTCAAACCAAATTTTTATGCAATCAAATCACAATGCAGAAAAGTGTTTTAAAGAAAATTTAAAACAATGAAAACCATCGATCATCCTTCTTCCAAATTGGTAGTAGTTAGCTCAATGACAGAATAAGAATTTTGCCCATTTGACGGTCCTACCTCCACACAAGAAGAAGTTTTTAGTAGCAAAACAGTTGAGATTTGTAAGATGAGTGACAAAGCAGTATTCAAGATTTTCTTCTTATTGCTTGGTACAAAGAATTATAGGAGATGACGATTATATACACACAGCTAAAGGGAAAAGGACAAAGGCAATTAAACTGAAAAAGACTTTTACAAGTAAAGGATTTGATCAAGACAACTGCAGATTTAGTCAAGGTTTTTGAGCTAACAGAGCACGCAACTGTGTTGATCAAGTAACGTTCTGAGGAGTTGTTGAGTGGTGGGAATACAGAAGGAGGGAAGCTAGTATCTTCACCTTTTAGACACCAACAGTAGGGCATGGGCTTCACAGCAGGGAAAAGCTGGCCCAAGAACTTAGTCCTGTGGCTCAACTTGTTTCTCAACTCCCTCTTTCAAGCTGAGCATCTTCTTTCATGTTTCCAGGTTGAGCTTGTTTCGGAGGAACTGAAATTTATTCATGCACAGAGGTTTTGTAAGGATGTCAGCTATCTGGTCATCTGTTGGGACATATTGGACTGAGATATCCTTGCTGCTTATTTTGTTACGCACAAAATGAACATCAATTTCAATGTGCTTTGTTCTAGCATGGTATACGGGATTTAAAGCAAGAGCTGCTGCACTTTGCTTATCGGTCCAAATGACTGCTGGTTTACTAACTTCAACTCTGATTTCTTCCAGTAGGGACTTTATCCAGCTCATTTCTGCAGCAAGATGAGCCAAGGCTCTATATTTAGATTCTGCTGAGGATCTTGCGACTACATTTTGCTTCTTGAAGCTCCAGGATATTAAGTTATTAGCCAGGTAAACACAGTAGCCTGTAGTTGACCTTCTATCATCCAAATCTGCTGCCCAGTCTACATCCGAAAAACTTGTCAATTGCATTGTGTTAGCTTTATGAAAGCATAACCCCAGCTGTATGGTTTCCTTCAGATACCTTAACACTATTTTACATGCATTCCAGTGTTCCTTTTTGGGTTCATGCATGTATTGGCTTAGTTTGTTGACTGCGAAGGTGATGTCTGGCCTGGTGAGAGTGGCATATTGTAAGGAGCCTATCACTGATCTGTAGAACATTTCTGATTCAAAGTGTTGATTGCTGTGTTTGCTGAGCTTATTCCTAGGTACCATTGGTGTCTTCATTCCTTTGCAATCTAACATGTTGGTCTTGATGAGGACATCAGTGATATACTTGGTCTGGGATAAGTGTAGCCAGTTATCTGATCTTTCAATTTTAAGACCAAGAAAAAAATTTAGACAGCCCAAGTTTTTCAAAGTAAAAGCTTCATTCAGCTTCTTAATCAAGCTCTCAATCTTTTCAACATTATCTCCTGCTAGAATTATGTCATCCACATACACAAGTACCAAAATTATGCATGAGTCTTCAAGCTTATAAAACAAAGAAGTATCAGCTTTAGAGTTGACAAATTTCCAGGTTATCAGTGCTGCTTTGAGTCTCTCAAACCAGGCTCTAGGTGCCTGTTTGAGACCATAGATGACCTTCTTGAGTTGGCATACATGTGAAGGAGCATTTTTGTCTTCAAAACCTGGTGGCTAACTCATATAGACCACTTCATTTAGCTGACCATTCAAGAATGCATTGTTTATAACTACTTGCCTCAGAATCCAGTTTTTTTGCACTGCTAAGGTCAATATGATTTTGATTGTTGAGGGCTTAATGACTGGACTGAAGGTTTCTGCAAAATCTACCCCAAGTATTTGTAAGTATCCTTTGGCAACCAGCCTTACTTTATGCCTCTGTATGGTTCCATCTGAATTCTACTTTGTTTTGAAAACCCATCTGCACCTGACCACCTTAAAATTTGAGGAACATGGCACCAGATCCCAGGTATGATTCTGTGTAAGTGCTTGGAACTCTTCCTTCATTGCTGCCCTCCATTTTGGATTTGTTAAAGCTTGATTTTCATTCACAGGAATGTCTCCTTCTTTTAATTCAGCCAAACTAGTGATGTAGGTCTTGGGTTTGAAAATTCCCACCTTACTTCGGGTAATCATGGGATGTCCTATTTGAGGCTCACTGGATTGAATAAGGGTGTCAGTGGATTCATGAGTTGGAATAAGGTTATTTGACAGGGGTATTAAAGGCTGATTGTCAGTAGTTTGCTGAGCCTCTTGATTTGGAACTGGGGAGTTTGCAGATTCTGTTCTGGAGGAAGTTGTAGAAGGTCTCATACCAGCTGCTAATGTATCCATTGGCTGTTGTTTATGCCAATTTGATAGGGTGAAAGAGGGTGCTGTCAGCATCTGTTTGTCTGAGTTATGTTTAGGAATAATTGTCACAAAGGTAGGGTCTGATTCAAAAGGAAAATTTTCCTTATTAAAGGTCACATTCCTGGCAATATAAACCCTTTTCGAAGGATGCAAACACAGGTATCCTTTATGCTGAGGACTATATCCGATAAAGACACATTTTGCAGTATGAAAGCTCAATTTATGTTGGTTATATGGTCTGAGAAAAGAAAAGCATTCACAGCCAAAAACTCTGAGCATGCTAACATCTGGTTTGTGTCCAAAAATCAGTTCATGTAGAGTTTTATTGTTGAGGATAGATGTTGGCAATCTATTGATAATGTATCCAGCAGCATAAAATGCCTCCTACCAGAACTTCAGAGGCATGTGTGACTGAGCAAGAAGGGTTAATCATGTTTCTACAATATGCCTATGTTTTCTTTCTACTTTTCCGTTCTGATGATGAGTATAAGGGCATGCATATCTATGAATTATTCCATTTTCTATCAGGAACCTTTCAAAAGGTTTGAATTCTCCCCCTATATCTGTTTGAACAGCTTTGATCTTCAATTCAAGAAGATTTTCGATTTGTTTTTTGAAGTGTTTGAAGATGGACAGGGCCTCTGATTTGCAAGTTAAAGGAAATATCCATGTGAATCTACTGTAGTCATGTACAAAGGCGATATAGAACCTATGTCCATTCATTGAAGTTATGGGGGCTGGACCCCAAAGGTCAATATGTATTAGCTCTAATGCCCTCTTTGTTTTGGTTTCAGTTGACTTGAAAGTCATCTTGTGTATTTTTCCAAATTGGCAAGCTGAGCAGAATGATGTGAAAGAGGCTGAAGTGTCTTTATTCAAAGATTTTAAACCAGTACAAAATGGCAAGACTTGCTTAAACACTTTTAAGTGTGGATGCCCCAATCTTCGGTGCCAGGTCTTCAGTTCCTTTTGTGTGTTCTGTTCTTCAAAAGTTTGAGCAGAACTAGGCTTGTCATGGTTAGCATTTGAGTTGTCAAAATATGAAACTAGGCTAGCTAAGGCAGATGAGTTCTGAAATTTCTTAGGACACTTCAGCAACTTGTACAGACCCCCTTCAGCCACTCCTTGAAGCAGCATTTTTCCTGTCTTCAGATCCTTCACAACACAACTATATTTGTTGAAAGCAATGACTGCATGATCATCATTGAGTAGCTTGGAAACACTTATTAAATTCTTGGTAATATCAGGCACATACAAAACTCTATTTAATTTAACTTGAGCTGCAGAGTGCTGTGTGTAAAATTTGGTGCTGCCAACATGAGAAATGTTAAGGTTTTGCCCATTACCTACAGCCAATTTGTCAATTCTTTTGTATTCAGAAATCGTTGACAAGTTTTGAAGTGAATTTGTGACATGGTTGGTGGAACCACTGTCCATGTACCAAGATGGATCTGCCACAGTCTCAGGTACTGCAAGATATGCTGCCTTGTTGTTTTGTTTGGGTTGCTGAGAAGAGAAATCCTTATCGTACCTATGCCAACATTTTGGAGCTATATGACCAACCTTCAAACATATTTGACAGGTAGGCTTTGATGCTCCTTTGGTGTTTCCAAATTTTCCTCTTCCTCTCCCTCGGCTGCTAAAGGAACTTCTTCCTTGATTGGGGTCACTCCAGTTTCTTTTTAGATTCATAGTTGCATGTGCCAAATTTGCTGTCACTTCTTGCTGCACATTTGAGTTTTTCAATCCATTCTAGGCATTTAGCCTATTTTCTTGACTCAGTAACATTGAGTAAACTTCCTCTAATGTTGGTTCCTGAGTCCTGGATGACAAATTGACAATCACAGACTCAAAGTCTCTTTCCAGCCCACCAAGGATATACATGATCAAATCTCTATCGGTACATGATCTCCACATGCTTTTAGAGAGTCCGAGATACCCTTCATTTATTTTATAATAATCCGATATTCTCATCCCTTGCTTCCTTGTAGAGGTCAGAAGATTTATGAGGTTAATAATTTTAGCCAACGATTTTGCTGAAAAGGCTTTCTCAAGATATTGCCATAGTCCAACAGAGGTGGAGCAGCCAACAGTTGTGGCCAACATGGATTCAGTTAAGGTAAATAGAAGCCAACCCAAGAGTTGCTGGTCTTGTTTCTTCCATACCTTGTAGGCTGAATTTATTGAGGTAATGCTATTTCCATCTTCATTTACTGTAATAGCATGTTTGCTTGGTGGAGTTATCTGTGAGTCTAGAAATTCTTTCAAATTGTTTCCTCTGACTGAAGTAAGAACCTGAGCCTTCCAAAGAAGAAAATTCGATTCAGTCAACTTGATGGTATTTAGAAAGGTGACAGTCAAGGTGCTTGCACTGGTAACAGATGATATGTTAGTATCTACTTGTGCAGAAGTTGATGAATTGTGACTGGTTGCCATTTTTTTTGGCTTTGATACCAACTTGAGATTTATAAGATGAGTGACAGAGCAGTATCCAAGCTTTTCTTCTTATTGCTTGATACAAAGAATTATAGGAGATGTCGATTATATACATACAGCTAAAGGAAAAAGGACAAAGGCAATTAAACTGAAAAAGACTTTTACAAGTAAAGGATTTGATCAAGACAACTGTAGATTTAGTCAAGATTTTTGAGCTAACAGAGCACGCAACTGTGTTGATGAAGTAACGTTCTGAAGAGTTGTTGAGTGGCGGGAATACAGAATGAGGGAAGCTAGTATCTTCACCTTTTGGACACCAACAGCAGGGCCTGGGCTTCACAGCAGGGAAAAGCTGGCCCAAGAACTTAGTCTTGTGGCTCAGCTTGTTTCTCAACTCCCTCCTTCAAGCTGAGCATCTTCTTTCGTATTTCTAGGTTGAGTTTGTTCTAGAAGAACTGAAATTTATTCATGCACAGAGGTTTTGTAAGGATGTCAGCTATCTGGTCATTTGTTGGGACATATTGGACTGAGATATCCTTGCTGCTTATTTTGTCAGGCACAAAATGAACATCAATTTCAATGTGATTTGTTCTAACATGGTATACGGGATTTGAAGCAAAAGCTGCTGCACTTTGGTTATCGGTCTAAATGACTGCTGGTTCACTAACTTCAACTCTGATTTCTTCCAGCAGGGACTTTATCCAGCTCATTTCTGCAGCAAGGTGAGCCAAGGCTCTATACTCAGATTCTGCTGTGTAATTTTGGTTGGCTAAAGGCATTTTTTCTGCTGCAGAATTGCAGGCACCAAACCTGCATTTTTTGCTTTTAGTTATTCTTTTGCAGAATATATACACGAATTATAAAAAGGGAGAATATTCAGATAGTGAAAATTTTTTCTTTTCTGCAATTTTGCTTTTCTTTCTGATTTCATTTCTTTTCATAATATTATAGCCAAGTTTCCTTGGCTCTTGATTTTTTTTCCTCATATTTAACCATGGAAGAAGAACCTCAAATCCCAAATCCTGTTAACTTCAGGCAAATTTCTCTCTACCTCAATCTCGCAAACCCAAATAACTTTTACCGAATTGAAAATGGTGACAATACAACACTTGTTCTCGTTACAGATCTACTTACTTTAGACAACTATGCTACTTGGTCTAGGGCAATGCATCGAGCACTTAGAGCAAAGAACAAGTTAGGTTTCATTAATGGAAGCATTTCAAAACCTCCAAATGAAGAAGACCTTTTTTTTGATATATAGGAAAGATGCAATGATATGATTGTATCTTGGATTTAAAATTCTATTAGTGCAGACATCAAATCTAGTATAGCTTTTGTAAATGAAGCACAAACAATATGGATAGAACTAAAGGATCGATTTACACAGCAGAATGGACCTCATATTTTCCAGCTTAAGAGAAGTTTGGCAAGCCTTCGTCAAGATCGAGACTCTGTAGGTACTTATTTTGGTAATATTAAAACTCTTTAGGATGAAATAGCCATTTATGATCCTATTCCTGCTTGTACTTGTGGCTAGTTAGGCATTTTGAATGAAAGACATCAAAGGGATAGGGTTATATAGTTTCTTATGGGCTTGAATGATTAGTATGCAAATGTTAGAGACCAGATTATACTTCTTGAACCACTTACTTCTGTTAATAAGGTATTTTCTTTAATTCAGCAACAAGAACAAAATCGCCAGCTTGTTAATAGCTCTCCGTCCCTTGAATCTATGGCATTAGCTAGTAAAGCCTTCAATCCTTCATTCAAGAACAATACTAAAACTTCCGTAACACAAAGAAAGGATAGACCATATTGCAAGCACTATCATATTCAAGGACATTCTCTGGAAAATTGCTTCAAAGTTGGAAATGCTCAACCTCCAGTGTGCATTTATTGTAATATGACAGGTCACGTTGTTGAAAAATGCTACAAACTTCATGGGTATACTCCTAGATACAAATTACACAAGAGTAAAGAAGTAAATTCTTTTGCAAATCAAACTAGTTTAACTGCTGAATCTACTCAAGAAGACATTTCTAAAGACAAAGTGAATTTCACCAAAGATCAATATCAGCAACTTTTGAGTCTACTCCAGCACAAAGATCATCTCAGTTCCATTCCTTCTGTTAACCAAGTACAAGCTATTTTCAAAATTAATTCTACAACGCCAAAAGCTTCTAAGTTGTCTGGTATAAGCCTTATTTGTTGCTCCTCTTTTGTTTTCAATTCCTTTGACTTAAATACTATTCCTTGGATCATAGATTCTGGAGCTATAGATCACATGATCTGTAGTCCTTCAATTTTTACTTCCAAAGCTGCAAAAGTGTCATACACGGTCAAATTACCCAATGGCACTTGTGTACCAGTCACTCATTTGGGCAATGTCAAGCTTACAAACAATATCACTCTTACTAATGTTTTGTGTGTGCCTTCATTTTCTTTTAATCTTATTTCTGTTAAAAGACTCACTGAGAAGCTAACTCATTGCTTAATTTTCTTGTCTGATACTTGCTTCATACATGACCTTTCCACTTGTACCACGATTAGGATGGGTGAAATGAAGTGTAGCCTATATCAATTAGTGCCTTATGCTGTTTCTCCAACTGCTTTAATTGATGTTTTATCAAAATTATTGCCTCTTTTTCCTTCAGTTTCTGTGTCTGTCAAAAACAATGTTGATGTTAGCAATCTTTGGCATTATCGTTTTGGTCATGTTTCTAATTCTAGAATGAATGTAATCAAAGATCCGAATATGAATGATAGCAGTAATTTGAGTAAAATTGTTCCTTGTTACATTTGCCCTCTTGCTAAATAACATAGACTTCTATTTTCTGTTAGCACTCATAAGTCCACTGCTATTTTTGAATTAATTCATTATGATATCTGGGGCCCTTGTTCTGCTGTTGCATATGATAATTCAAAATACTTCTTAACCATAGTTGATGATTTTTCTAGAGCTACTTGGGTTTATTTACTTCAAGTTAAATCAGAGACAAAGACATGCATTGAATCTTTTTGCAACATGGTAGAAACTCAGTTTGATACCAAAGTTAAAAGTCTTCATAGTAATAATGGAGCTGAGTTTAAGATGACTGATTTCTTTAATCAAAAAGGCATCATTCATCAAAGATCTTGTGTTGAAACCCCTCAACAAAATGGCATTGTTGAAAGGAAGCACCAACATCTTTTAAATGTCGCACGTGCTTTATTGTTTTAGTCAGGTCTTCCTTTATTTTTTTGGAATGATTGCATTTTAACTGCTGTATATCTTATAAATAGAACACCAACACCTTCGCTGGCAGATAAAACACCTTATGAAATTCTTTTTGGAAGTAAACCAAATTATTCATATATTAAAGTCTTTGAATGTTTTTTTTTTTTGCATCAACACTTTCACATGGCAGAAAGAAGTTTGATCCAAGAGGCAGAAAGTGTATATTCCTAGGTTATCCTTTTGGAATAAAAGGTTATAAGTTATTAGACATTGAAACTCATATTACATTTATTTTTAGGGATGTTATTTTTCATGAGACAATCTTTCCATTTCAATCTTTTCTTCATGCTGAGCTAGCTAAAAAAAATCAGCATGCTCCTGGTTTCACTTCATCTTTCCCAGAACTAGCAAACTATCCATCTTCCTATTCGAAATTTCTTGATGATACCATTTCGTTGCCTTCAGAATCTTTGTCAGATAACTCTTCATCATCTATAATTGAGAGGGAAAGCAACTCATCTCTTCCACCTGATTCACATAATGACATAAAATCTTCATTTCCATCCCAGCTTCCTCTTCGAAAATCATCCAGAATCAGAACAGCTCCAAGTTATCTTCAAGACTACCACTGTCAACAGGCTGCCTTCATTCCAAATTCTCAAACAATGGTCCAGGTATTTTCTTCTTCTACCTCATGTTCTTTTCCTTTGGAAAATTATCTCTCTTATCGTTCTTTGTCTCCTATTTTACAAGTGTTTTCTTCTAACATATCTAATGATGTTGAACCGACTTCTTACTACTAAGCTGTTAAAATTCTGGTTGGTGTAAAGCAATGAATGCTGAGTTATTGACATTAGAACAAAATGAAACTTGGGTTCTTGCAGATTTACCTCTTGGTAAACAAGCCATTGATTGCAAATGTGTGTATAAAAAGAAATTCATATGGAAGCTTGGAAAGATTGAAAGCCAAACTCATTGCAAAAGGATACACCCAACAAGAAGGAATTGACTATCATGAAACTTTTTCACCAGTTGCTAAAATGGTTACTGTAAGATGTGTGCTTTCAATTGCTTCTGTTCGAGGTTGGTTTTTATATCAATTCGATGTAAATAATGCTTTTCTTCATGGTGATTTAAAGGAAGAAATATACATGCACAAGCCACCAGGTTATAAAAAAGGAGGTCTTCAGCAGGTCTGCAGGCTACTTAAAAGTATATATGGTTTGAAACAGGCTTCTTGACAATGGTATACGAAACTCACCTCATGTTTGATAGATTTTGGGTTCACTCAATCAAAGGCAGATTATAGTCTCTTCACAATGCTTAAAGGCACTTGTTTCACTACCTTGCTTGTATATATTGATGATATTTTAGTGGTTAGTGATTCCATGGACTCCATTGTTCATATCAAAAATTTCTTACACGCTAAGTTTAAAATTAAAGACCTTGGTATCTTGAGATACTTCCTTGGGATTGAAGTTGCTAGATCACCAAAAAGAATTCATATTTGCCAACGTAAGTATGCACTTGATATTCTTACTGAGTCTGGTGTTTTAGGCTCAAAACCTGCCAAGATTCCTATCGAACAGAATGTAAAGTTTAATAAAGATGATGGTAAGCCTCTTGCTGATCCTAGTGTGTACCGCAGATTGATAGGCAAGTTATTATACTTGACTCTTACTTGTCCAGACATTTGCTATTCAGTTCAAACTCTTAGTTAATTCATGGACAAGCCTAATTTAATTCATTTAGCTGTTGCTCATAAGGTTTTAAAATATACTAAATGTGCTCCTGGTGAAGGTATATTATTGCCTGTGTTTTCAGATCTACAGTTGATTGCTTATTGTAACTCAGATTGGGCATCTTGTCCTAACACTCGAAGATCGATTACTGAGTATTGTGTGTTTTTAGGATAATCTTTGGTTTCTTGGAAGTCTAAGAAGCAGAGTATTGTATCTCGTTCCTCAGCTGAAGCTGAATATAGAGCTATGGCTACCACATGTTGTGAGCTAACTTGGATTCGCTTCATTCTTGCTGATCTTAAAGTGTCACATTCTCAAGCAGCCACACTTTATTGTGATAACCAGGCTGCACTTCACATTGCAGCAAACCCTATTTTTCATGAGCATACTAAGCATATAAAATTGGACTGCCATCTCATTAAAGACAAGATTATTGAAGGTTCTATTTCTACAAGTTATGTTCCTACTCACCTGCAACGAGTTGACCTTCTTACTAAAGCACTGCCATCGACTCTTCTTCAGTCTCATTTGCTCAAGATGGGAATTATCAATTTATATTCTCCATCTTGTGAGAGGGTATTACAGAATACAGAAACTACAAGTCGGTGCTTACCTGGAGATTCAACTACAAGTCATCTATGCCCTACTAAATACACACGAGAGAAAGATTGACTCAGAATTTCTTTTATTTTATTTTCTCTTTCTGTTTTGTTATTTTGTCTTATTATTGAGCTGTGTAATTTTGGTTGGCTGAAGGCATTTTTTCTGCTGCAGAATCGTAGGCACCAAACCTGCGTTTTTTGCTTTTAGTTATTCTTTTACAGAATATATACACGGATTGTAAAAAGGGAGAATATTCAGATAGTGAAAATTTTTTCTTCTCTGCAATTTTGCTTTTCTTCCTGATTTCATTTCTTTTCATACGGAGGCTTGTTTCCAGACATTTTACCACTTCATTCACTGAAAATTATCCATCCATCCTTTCCACTTCATTTCTTTTACTCTGTAGTTTCCATGCCTGTAGCAATATCCAGGACACTCTCTCATTGACAGCAAAAGTTGCACATCAAAGTAGAAAGTTTTAACTTGCCAGAAAGGTGGGTTGAAAATATATGCAATTAAATACTTACATGTCCTACAAGATAAAGATCATGATAAGGGTGGTGAAATCACCAATTCTTACTGCCACTTACAATCTCCAGTGATAACTCTCCAAAGCTGAATTTGTCTGATTTATCTGATGAGTACCCATTCAATGCACAACCGGAGACATGCAACCACTGCATGCCAAAAGAAAGTTTTTAAGTACTTTTAATCCCAATTCTTGATCGCTGATGCATGTTTAGGGAACTTCCTATGTTCTTTTTGTGTGACCTCTGATAATATTTGCTGGGCCAACATCCGAAATCTTAGAATTCATCTCAGCATCTAGTAGAATGTTGCTTGTTTTGAGATCCCCATGGATAGTTCTAAAGTCTTCGAGTCCTGCAGCAAATAAAGCAGCACGTAAGCAAAATCCCATTCAAAAATGTTCATCCGTCCCTCAAACAGAGAAGCAGTAGTTCACCTGCACAATTGAAATAAATAAATGAACCATAACAAAGACTCTAGCCTAATTTCCGTGAATGGTGATTTTTCTTGACTAAGACGTATGATTGTTTCTCTTACCGCCAATCTTTTTGAAAAATCAATGTTGACTTTGTTTCTTATTACTCCAATTGTTCTTTGGTTTCAAATGAGAGAGAGAATGTGTTTAGTAACTGCCATGAAGACTTTGAAAAGAGCATGTGTAGAGAAATTGGATGCACCCTGTAGGATTCAGGAATCGTAAGGACAAACGCAGTGACTGGATATTTTCTTCTTATATATTTCTACCGTACAGTAAGCAGTTTTTCATTCTACACCGTTTATTTGTTTTGTTTTGGCTTAGCTTCAATATGGGTAGGGTATCAACACAGGTACGAGACTTCTGCAGCTTGAAATTCAAGACTTGTAATCCGAAACTTCCAGGTGGTTTGTTTTATGTTCCAAGTTAAGAAATTCTCCTACTTGTACAAATAACATATTAGTAGCAGAGGGAATTCCAGTAGTTATAAATTTATAACACAACCTAGGTGTCAGCTTTGACAATCTTTAGAGAAATTGTCACATAATTCAGAGTAAAAGTTTTCCCCTGTTTTGGATTCAAATATGTAAATGCTAGTTAGTAGGATGGGGTGGCCATACTGTACCCTCTGAATTGCAAGAAAATCCAGTGTAAGTAAACTACTCCTCGTAGGTTAATTTCAGTGCCTATGCATGTATATTAGCAATTCCATTTGTATTGATAACACCAACCTAGGACTTGGAACATTTGTATTCTCCTTATATTATCACGAAGACGAGAAATAAAATAAAAATGGCTGGTTGCAACTGAAATCTACAATGACCGCTCTGTTTTTTCTGTATGTATAATTTTACAAATTTTACCAATTAATATGCTTCTGCCCTCAGGAGTTAATACCCTATAAATTATCACGCTTTCGTTTATATGTATACAATAAAAGCGAAGGCAAAGATTGTTATAACCCAGCAAAATAATCAGAAACAACTTCGGAAAGCCTAAAAAAAATTATCGAGCAGAAAATGTCGTCATTGTCACCTCATTAGGAGGAGGAAGTGGTGTCTCATTGCGTAACATAAAAATAGCAGTTGACATGGTAGGCCTGTCTCTTGAATCGTCTTGCACGCATAATAGTCCAACTTGAATGCACTGCAAAACTTCTTGTGCAGGACATGAATCGGCAATGGATGGGTCAACTATCTCTACGGCATTACCATCTCTCCACAGTTCCCATGTCTTATTTCAATGCATTACATTAAAGTACAAAAGGTAAGTTTCAATCTAAGGTTTGATGACCGGTGCATAAAGAAAAAGGCAGCAACTTACATATTTTATCAAATTTGAGAAGGGATTATCAGGATAAAATATATTGTTCCTCTTACTACTTATTTTATTTAAGTTCATTAGTACTTGTAATCATTATTTTTTTAGTAAATTATTTTTTCTTAAAAATGACTTTGTAAATGTAGAATTAGGAAATCTGAATCACATTAAAATTTTATGATTTTTTTTATTTTTCTAAAATATTGTTATTTAACTTAATTAATTAATAAAAATTAATTAAATTTAGTAAAATTTAACATAAATAAATCTATCAATTTTTAACAATAACCTACTCAATAGTATTAGTTTATACGGGGTGACTTGACTTTTGACACTAAGAGACATATACAAATGCACATTACTTCACATATTTTGTTCATACTTTTTCATTGTTTTTGGTTCAAGGAGTGTTGTGTTGTCTTTTAGAGCCCTAAATAATGATGAAAGTATCTATTGAATTTAGGAGAACATTACCTCTTTTACTTCACTATTTTATTTTTCTTATATTTATCTTCTTGTTTTCCATACATTGAATATTATGACATTTTTATGCAATTTTTTAAATTTTTTTTGATAAATTACTTGAATGCATATACCCCATAAAGCTTTGTGTGACAGGGCATTTATCCCTTTGGAGATATTGGTATACATTGGTTGTTGTCACGGTTTTATCAAATAATAAAATTGTTTTTCGAATGTTTAAGTCAAATAATTAATGACATAAAATATTTTCATAATCAAAATGCAAAAACAACATAATATATTATAAATAAAATTACTTATATCAAATCAAACTAAAGTCTTTAACTACTTTTAAGTGTCGTTCAAAGATTTTGAGTTTCTTATAACAATAAATTATCTCATCAACAACACTTAAAATAATATATATGTAAATTTTGTAAAATTTGATTACATCTACATTATCTGCTTATGAACTTTAAACAAAATTGCTTATAATCTCAAAATTTTAACTCCTTTTCTATAAATCAAATCAAATTAAAACTTTATAAATTTCTTAAATACAACTAAAGATACCATATATAAAAATTTCATAATATTTTGAGTTCAAAAAAATTTTTAAAATAATAAGTTTTTTGAAAAATAGTAATATATACAAATTGTTTCGTAAATGCAAATAACTCAATAGAAAATTCATAACTATTTAATACATTTTTAAATATTATGAAATTTATATACAAACTAGTAAATATATGTGTAAATTATTATAACATTTTTTATAATTTTTTAAAGTCTTTTAATATTTTAAAATAATAAATATTTTAGAAAGTATAGACTTATTCAAATTGTTTCAAAATTGACATTCACTCCATGAAAAATTCATAAATATTAAAGTATATTTCTAAAAACCCCTAAGGTTAAAATAACAAACAATAAAAATATAAATAAAATAGTTTTCAAAAATACTCTATGATAGGTTTCTAAACTTCATAAAAAGTATGTGAAAATAATATTAAAATATTAAATTTATACATACAAGATTATTTTAATTATTTATTATTTTTTGATTAGTCAACAACAGTCTAACATAACAATATTAATATGCTGTTGATTAATATGCTACCGATGCTGGCCTCAAGAATTACAGTCTCTAAATTATCATGATTTTCTTCACGCACACACACACACACAATAGAGTCGAGCAAAAACTATTAGAACACTGCAAAACACTCAAAACGCCTTTGGTGTCTGCCATTCTCTCAGAACAAGTTCCTTGTATTCAGAGTCCATTTCTTTAATGTAATTTTGACGTTCTTCTGTGCGTGACCCCACGAAAGCAAAGTTCCAAGAAAAGAAGAATTTCGGATCAATAGAGGCTGCTTAGTTTGTGTAAATGTGGTACACGGCATTTTTTATTGTCAACTACTAAGATTTTACTTATTATCTTCATCATCCTTAAAACCAATCATTAATGTTTAAACCTTGATTTTATGTGAAATGATAACCAAAATAAAATGAAAAAGCCAACAAGAAAATCTCGTATAAGCGTTAACTTAAGTCAAAGGTTAGTATTTGAAAATTTTTGCATTTGCCAGAAGTTCCAAGACAGCCATGATACCCAGTAATACTTTTAACCATTCGGTTCATTTACCACCACTAAAAGGTCTTAACAGATTTCCTCTCTAATTAGCAAGTTGAGAACATCACGAGTTCCTCTAGGAAAAGTTTGCAAGACTTTCTTATTGCCCAGCTTAAAAACATAGGTACATGTTTAATACACAAGCAAGAAAGGCCATGCTAGCAACTATTTGCAATATAGTCAAGCCTATCTCATTTTCCTAAAAGCTATCCAACGTACAACCTTATATTTGAATAAATAAATTAACTAGTATTTAAAAATTATATAAATTAATTTAATATTAAATATCTATTAAGAATATGTATTTATATATACAATAGCTTACATTATTTTAACCGTAAAAAATTTTATTCACATGTATTATTTCAACATCTAATTTATCGAGCAATAAATGTTGTAACAGTCATCTCATTAATAGAAGACATTGTTTCTATAAGATATGATTCTATTGATCATGAGCTCTTCTGATAACAAATGTAGATTGCTTTGGAGAAGGAAGAGGTGTTTCATTGCTTAACATAGAAACAGCAGACGGCATGGTTGGCCAGTCTCTTGCATCATCTTGCACACACAAGAGCCCAATGTGAATGCAACGCAAAACTTCCTGTGTAGGACATGACTGGGCAATGGAGGAGTCAACTATCGGTATGGCCTGACCATCTCTCCACATTTCCCATGTCTAATGTCAAGGCATTACATGAGAGTTAAAAAATAAAGTTAGAAATCAAATTTTAGAGTGAAGCACGATGAAAAGGGCAACAACTTACGTATTTTATCAAATTTGAGAAGGGATCATCCGGGAAAAGGCTACCATACTTCTTTCCACTTATGATCTCCAATACAAGTACTCCAAAACTGAAGACATCAGATTTCGTTGAGAAGATGCCATGTAATACTCCGGTGACATGTACCCACTGTATACCACGGTTAATATTGAACTCAGCAAGGCATGGCAGGAAAATAGGTACAGTAAGCTTTAAGAGTTCAGAATGTTTCTGTGGACTTACAATGTTCCAACCACTTTGTTGGTATTTCCATGGGTTTGATTATCGCCAAATATTCTTGCAGTCCCAAAATCTGAAATTTTGGGTTTCATCTCTCCATCTAGGAGAATATTGCTGGCTTTTATGTCTCTGTGGACAACTCTAAGCCTGGAATCTTGATGAAGGTAAAGGATCCCTCGAGCAATTCCTAAAATTATATCAAAGCGTTTTGTCCAATCCAAGAGGAGCTTTCTAGATTCATCTGCTTTCATTTACATTGTATCACATGTACAAATAGAGACAAATAAGCTGTACGCAGACGTAAAGTGCATAGTTGAGTAGTCATACCAAAGATAAAGTAGTCCAAGCTTTTGTTAGGCATAAATTCGTAAATTAACATCTTTTCATCTTCTTCTATGCAATAACCCAAAGAGCCTCACAAGATTTCTATGTTGCAGTTTTGCAATCAATAAAACCTCATTTTTGAATTCCTCAATTCCTTGTCCTGATTTTGTTGATAGCCTTTTCACAGCTATCTCCTTTCCATTTGATAATTGACCCTGAAAATGCAATTTGGAGAAGCAATTAGATCAGTCCCAAACAAAATATTTTAACCGCCAGTTCCAGAAATTCGAAGTTCACTTTACAAGGATTTAAGTAAGAGCGTGAAACCTCTGCTCGTAAATGAAATAGGAACATTTCAGAAGCTTTCATTTAAAATGAATGCAAAAAACTACGAAAACTTCTCTTGGATGTAAGGGAGATTACCTTGTAAACTGTACCAAAGCCTCCTTTTCCAAGCTTATTAGTAAAGGAGAAATAATCTGTTGCAGCTACCATTGTACTCAGTTCAAAGAAGACAGGTCAACATGACTAGTTTCTTCCCTGGTTTTTCAATTAGGAAGCTCCTCATGAGGAGACATTCTCGTGCTTGAACTAAAAAATAACAATTCACGTCGCCTTTGTCTTTGCTTTTCACCTGGACGAGGGAATGCAATTAGACATCTAGAAGATAAAGAGCAACCATTCAAGCAATCTTAATAAATTGTTCTATACAATGGACATTACAGAATAACATTGGAACCAAGGCAGTAGTACCCATTTTAGGGATCTTTAATTATATATATCATGACAATAACAAAGTCCACCACAGACTACAGACCACTTATATTTTGAGCAGTTTTGCAATGGATCATTTGCTTTCTGATCAGTTTAAAGATTGAGTTCCTATTACTACTATGTTGATGTGGTTTAATGTGCTTGGTAAGTCGATAAGAAATAACCACAGCAATGACGATCCAAAAGACCATATCTCCATGGCAGTTAATGGTATAATTGTGGTGTTTTGTGTTACCTTTCCTTATAGCATGCCTTCTACACAAGTAATAGTAGCCAGATGCCAGCAGTAGCACTCCGAGAACAACAGGAACAACAATAAGTGCAAACCTCCTTTTTCTTGCTTGATCGCCTTTTGAGGTTTCCTGTGCCACTGCAGCTGCAAAAATGAGATTTTGCCACTCAGACAAGATAGACTCAGGTCGGTTTTTCTTCTCTTTATACAGTTGTTGACAGACGACTAAACGGGCTGGCCAAAAGTTATTGTAATAAGAGAACGTTTATGTGCTACAAACTACTTGTCTGGAAATTTACAAGAGTGAAACTTCAGAATCAAGAAAAGGCATTCACCTAACTCTGCTGCATCTACGCGTACATATAAATCCTGACCAGCATTTGTATAAGTTCTTGTATCCATCATATCTCCATGATATGTCAAACAACCAATCCCTTCATTAATCTCAGCATTTGCACGTGTGTAAGCCAAGCAAGAACAGTTTCTCATGCACTTGTCC
>CP135547.1:1904967-1928948 GCA_032402905.1 Khaya senegalensis | reverse complement strand
TATTGCAGGCAAACAATGTTATTCCTATCTTATGTGTGGCAAGAAATGTTGCCTGCAACGTTAGAGGTGGTTTTTTCAAGTGAGCATTCAAAATCTCTATAAAGTTCTCTTTTATAGACAGACAGATAGTGCCATTTTTTTGGATGTGATATAAATGGTATTTTTTTTTTTCGCTTTGATATAAACTCTGAATTTGATAACAGAGAGTTTGATGAGGGTCTCCTCCAAAGGATACCAGAAATTTCATATGAAGATGATATTAATGATATTCCTTCCCCTCCAGATGTGAGCAACTATCTAGTTTCAGAGGTTAGTCATGAATTTTTTTGTATTCTTCAGATATTTATGGAGTCACAACTGATTCTTCTTCATAATGCCCTAACCCATGCATTTATCATATCTCCATGATCATTTAATTGTAGTTTCTTATTCATATGCATGCCTATATTTCTTTTTCAGTCTTTTGTTTTTTTCTGTTATCCAGGATGATGGTGCTACTGCAAATGGAAACAAAGATACACTTTTTTTTGATGGCATGGCTGATGCTGAAGTTGAAAGAAGACTGAAGGTAATAGTGTCACTATTTTTTGGCTCTTATTTTATCTATTGATCCTTATATATTTGGGTCTTTGAATCCTTGGTTAAGAGAGATGCTTTTACTTTTTGGCTAGTAAGGTTAAAGGCTTATGTTGTGTTCATGTTGTCATGTTGATATGTAAAATTATCATGTTTTATGATTCTGTCTTCATTGTGGATGGCAAATATATTTGCACTTTATATGCATCAAAGTTTGAATTAGTTTCATTTTTTTTCTGCTTTTCTTTCTTGTAGGAGGCAATTTCAGTTTCTTCAACAGTCTCTTCAGCCATCACTAATTTAGACCCAAGGCTTGCTTCACTTCAGCATACAATGCCATCTTCTTCTAGCTCTGTCCCTTTGCCGACATCTCAAGCATCAGTGATGCCATTTACCAATATTCAGTATCCAATGGCTACTTCGTTAGTTAAACCATTGGGTCATGTTGGCCCTCAAGAACAGAGCTTGCAAAGTTCTCCTGCTAGAGAAGAAGGTGAGGTGCCAGAATCGGAGTTAGATCCTGATACAAGGAGAAGGCTTCTCATATTGCAACATGGGCAAGATACAAGAGATAATGCACCAAGTGAACCTTCATTTCCAACGAGACCCCAGGTGCAAGCTTCCGTTCCACGTGTGCCATCACATGGAGGCTGGTTTCCTCATGAAGAAGAGATGAGCCCACGTCAATTGAACCGGGGAGTACCAAAAGAATATCCTTTAAATTCTGAGCCAATGCAAATAGAGAAGCACCGGCCTCATCATCCATCTTTTTTCCCTAAGAGTGAGGGTCCTATTCCATCTGATAGGCCTCATGAAAATCCAAGGTTGCCAAAAGAGGTAACTCATCTTAATGGTTTTCTAAGTTGTAGTGCAGGGTTGTATGCCAACAGGTCTCAGTTACTTATGATAGGTTTACTTGATCAATGTTATATATGATATTTATTTGCAGGCACTTCATAGAGATGAACGGTTGAGGTTAAACAATACGATGTCAAGTTATCAATCTTTCTCAGGTAAGCTACAACATATTCAATTAGGTAAACTGTATCACCGGTGGTGTACACCTATGAGCAATGATTAGAGAGATGCTGATAACAAATGAAAGACATGAATTTTTTCTTAATTTTTTATTAACTTTCAGATATTGTTATGGATTTTGAGAGGTGATAATTATGTTTTTGTTTGCTCAGGATTATATTCTTATCTGACATATGCAAATTATTATATTCATACATATATTCAGTTTGCTTAAGTTTGTCATTTTGGGGTTTCATTTTGAAGGCGAGGAGATCCCCTTGAGTAGATCATCTTCTAGCAGCAGGGATTTTGACTTTGAAACTGGAAGAGATGTTTCGAGTGCAGAAACTCCTGCTGGAGTTCTACAGGATATTGCAATGAAGTGTGGAACCAAGGTAACAGGAGCAGATTTTTGTTGTATGAGAAAAGTTGCCAATTATGTTTTATGCCTTAAATTCCTTCTAAGTTCTTTCTCTCTCTCTCTCGCTCTTTTCTATTTTTTTATTATAGGTGGAGTTCAGGCCAACTGTCGTTGCTAGCACAGAATTGCAGTTCTCCATTGAGGTTCTCTATACTCTATGCTTGCATAGTTATTAGTTGATTACTGGTTTCAGTAGTAATATGATAATTTGCAATTGATCGCTTATAATTCAGTCATTTCTCACAATTTTAGCTATTTGCCTCAAGTAAACAAATTAAGTTCATTAGACAAAATAGAGCATTTTGTTTCATTTTCTTTTTTACATTTTTTATTTGCCTTTTTTTTTAATGTCTGCAGAACTATCATTTTGCTGAAGATACCTTAAGTTGTATTTTGGTCTTTCTAAAGAAGTGGATATTTGGGCCGGTGACCATGCATTTAATAGACTCTGTTATTTGAAAATTAGCTAGACAACTAGGAAGTTCAATTACCACATGGAGAAAACAGCAAGCTGCGTTCTCATTGAAGTAATTAAGGACATTAAAGTTAAATCATGAAACAACTTGTGTTGATAAATATGTATGAAACCTTAGGTGCCATTCTTTTATGGACTTTATGATTAACATTAGCATATCAAAGCTTTGCCAATTGCAATTACCCATTCCTTACACCTAATATGTACACACTCACACACATTCACTCATATAATTTACTTTAATAGAGACTCAGGGACCAAGGAAAAGATAATATGAGAACTAATGGATGGGTAAGTTTTGTTTGGTTTCTGTTATTTGTCAGGCAACTTTATAATCAAGCCCTTTATATCTAGCATGACTTTTTGGTTTGGAGCTTATACATCTTACTTCTAATTTAAATGTTGTCAAGTATTTCCAAAATTGTTTCTTGCCAGTTTCTAAATTGAGGGATGGCATGCCTCCATGTGCTCATCTTGGTTATTGTTTTTTGTAGGCATGGTTTGCGGGAGAGAAAGTTGGTGAAGGAATTGGCAGGACAAGAAGGGAAGCCCAACGTCAAGCCGCAGAGGGGTCCATCAAGAACTTGGCTCGTAAGTTCTTGTTTTTTGGTTGTATTGTACTTGGCTCATTCTGTCATTATTTAGACTTTATGACTTAGATACTTGGTCGTGTTTGGCACAACCTATATGTTGATGATTTCTGATGAAGCACTTAATGACAACCAATATTTGGGTTCTGCTTCATTTCAATTTAAATGGTTAAGAACCAGTGATCTTAGCATTCAATTTATCTCAACTCATTTATATTCTTCTTAAACTTCCTGTATCATCTAGTTATGTTAGTGCATGGGGTAACCTTACAGTTGGCAAGTTAGTTGTGGTGTCTTCATTTATGCCAATGTTCTTAGGAAATCTCCTGGAAAATTGAGAATCTCCTCTTAGTGTTATCTATGTAATTCTGACCAACTTGGAAAATGATTTTGCAGATATATATATGTCACGTGTTAAGCCTGACTCTGCTTCTGTGCATGGAGATGCTAGTAGATTTTCTAATGCAAATGATAATGGTTTTTTGGGTGAGATTAATTTATTTGGGAGTCAGCCATTGCCCAAAGATGAGTCTCTGTCATTTTCAACTGCATCAAATCAATTTCCTCAGAAACGTCAGGGTTCCCCAAGGTGTGTGATTTCTCCCCTAGCTAACGATGAGCTGTCATTTTTAAAATACTGAGATTAGATCAAGGCTGAATTGAGCAGGAACTGGTTTCCACTAAACTAAGTACTGTTTGGGCTGATGGTTAATGCTTTGTTTGGTATTGAGGTGCGGTAGCATTGAAGCCACAACTATCATGAGAAGAAAGCACTGGATGTTAAATATAAACAAAATAATGAGTGGGTCCTACTAAAAATTAGTGTTACTAAACATTTTTTATCTTGCTTTCAAAATCCAACAGAAACACGACAATCCCAAGCGAAGCCTAATTCTACCTGACACTATTTTTTTCATTTTTGCCTCATTTCAGATTGTTGAACACATGGTAAATATTATGCAGGCTCTGTTATTTATCCTTTTCTCTGAACTTTTTTCCTAAAATCTTTCTCCCGTCTTTAATTATTTTTTTTATAAAAGAAGACGGGAGAACTACTAAAAATATTAGGGAATAGAAGACCCTTAGACCTTTCCCTGAAAGTTCCTTGTTTGTTCATTGATTTCACGAGATAAAGCTTTTAAATGCATAGTGGAGGCTTGAATTTCATATTTGTTTGTCTGTTTGTTGCATTTACTAGTCAGGAGTTTGTCTTTTTTTGTTGTCATTTTTGCATTTATTTACTTTTTATAATGTGAATCAGGTCATTGCAAGGGATGTCAAGTAAACGTGTAAAGCCGGAATTTCCACGAGTTTTGCAGCGGATGCCGCCTTCTGGTAGATATCCCAAGAATGCTCCTCCTGTTCCATGAAAGACCTCAGCATCCCTTTTTTATCCTTGACACCCATTGGCGGCACATTTTGTATTTGTACATACCATATAGATGGCAATGGGGCTGTTGAGATTCAATACCGCAGGAATTCTGACTGTTAGCCATCAACCTCATCATACCAGACTGACCTCATCATTTTTATTTTGGATTTTTCGGAAAGCAGGAGGAGATAATCTTGCTCAGTGCCTACAATTCCCTTATGCCATATGCCTGGGAGTTTCAGTCCTTGTTGTATGCGACACAGGCTGATAAAATGGGGACAGAGACTCAGCCAGTTGTATCATTTTTTCTCCGCCTAAATATGCATAGAAGCCCGATAAGATCAAAGGAGAAGCTGCTTAGCCTTTGCTTCTTTCGTGGTCGATGCCCCTTATAGCTGCAAAATTCTTCGGAAGAGCCTATTTGTGATTGCAGAGGATTTGAACTCGGTGTGTGATCAAAGTGATGGCTTCTGGTTCTGGCTTTCCCCAGACAACACATACTAACCATCATCGCTGATTATAGCCCGACTGACTGGCTCCTCCTTTCATCCATCCCCACCTGCCGGAAGTTTGTGTCGATTTTTGAGTGCTGACACTGTCGAGCTTACTGACTCAAATGAACTCATGTAAAACAGTTTCTCCCTCGTTACAATCCATGAGTTTGAATTTTTTTCATCTCTTGAATGCATGCTTAGGTCTTAAGATTCTTACCTTTCCTTTTATGTCATTAATCAAGATATTTAAAAATTTAAAAAATAATTTTTTTTTATAAAAAAAAGAGATTTTAGACATGAAAAAAGTGCAGGTGAGATGGTTATATTATTAAATTATTAAATTAATAAAATAAAAAAATTAAATTAATTTATTTATTATAAAAAATTTATGAAATTTTTATTTATTTTTTTAATTAATACGATAGAATTATGTAATTAAAAAATTAAAAAATTTATTTATTAATAAATAAAAAATTTAATTTGATTTTATTATTTAATTAATATAAAAAAAAAATTATAATTTTTTTTTTTTAATTTACCATGAGATAGACTGTTTTGCCAAGGCTTTTCTATTTAGACACAATTATTCAGACACAGAAAAATACCAGACTTAATGCGTGATTTCTGCGTTATCAACCACAGTCAAATTGCTGTTGGGAAGTCAATACAACAATGACGACTGCAATTGAAAGCTTCACCAAACGCCGAAACCACGTCGTTTTGACATTTGGAAAAATCATTCCACCTGCCTGTGTAATTTCAGCATGAGTATTGAAACGTCAAACGCGAAATAAAAGCTTCTACTGACTTCAAAAACCAGACCCAAAAAAGTTGTGCCGAATTCTTTATTGAAACGGATTCATATGTCGTCGTCGTTTGATGCATTTAGCATGGACGGAGGTGAACAAATCCAGAACTCAAATCATCATCCCTTCGCCGACGATGTCGATTACTCCAACTACGGTTCCTATTCTAACTTCAACGCCGGGGAAGGTTTCTCTGCGGAGCACGGCGACGTCTCGGTAGATCACGTGCAGTCTCCCGAGATCTTCAGTTACGAAAACCAGGAGCCTGGCTACTCCCAGTCTCCATTCGATTCTGGTCATGTAGAGAACGGTAACGGTAATGGAAATGGATATGGCGAAGACAGTGTTTTTGTTTCCGACGGTCCTATTCTTCCGCCTCCCACCGATATGGAGCCTGAGGAAGGCTTTGCTCTGCGCGAATGGCGCCGGTGAGTTTGCTTTTTTGTTTGTTTTCTGTTCTTTGATTTTGTCGGTTTTGATCTGATCTGTTATTGTTTACTAAGCTGTGAATTGCATGCATATATCTAAGTTAAATTATAGGAACTAGCAAACGAAGTTTTGCTCAGCTTTGTGCAACTTATCTGAATGATTTGTTGTGGTTTTGTGTGGGAGTTCGCTCAGATCTGTTTTGTGCGTTAAACTTGTGCTTAGATCTGATTCTTTTTTTTTTTTTTCCCTATTTTCTGTTGAGTTTGATGCTTTGATTGAACTGTTGTATTACGGTGTTTTATTAAATTGAAGTCAATTATCTAAGCAAATGGGTCGGTAATTCTTTTCGTCCATTTCATGTTGAGCTTAGTTTGATTTTTAAATTTGTCCAAATCTGTTCTACTGTTTTAGATCTGTGCTTTATTTCTAGTTTTTGATTGTTCCACAGTGTGTTCTTTCCAAGTGTTTTTTAAGATGTGATTTAAAAGAACTGTATTGGACTGAGTTTGATTAATGTAACTTATGGAAGGAGGTGTATTTTGGTTTATGTGTGTCTATAGGCCATAGTCAGATGTGCTTGCTTACTACGGGGTGCTTAATTTTGTAATCATAGTTTATGTCTTCTGTTGAATTAATTTTCCTCTGCTTGTTATGAAATTGGTATGTATGTTAAGTTATAACTACTGTGGGATTGAAGCTTTCTCTTACTATCAGGTTTTTGTGAGGTTTTGATTTTGAGTCAAGGTGTAGAAATTTAATTCATTGCTTCCATTTCTAGAAATACACAAATGGACCTTACATAATCTTTTCTAAATTTAGATCACATTCATCCTCTTAGTTGTTTATTTATCACATGGAGTATAGCCTTTGTGGGTGCGTTGTGAACATGTGTGTGAGCTTGCATATGTTGGCATGTATAATGATCTAAAATAAGGAAATTTTGAGATTTATATCATGACTCTTCTGAACCAATCTCTATTCAGAATTCATTGATTTAGAAGATTGAGGCCATATTATAGGTGTGTATCTTTAATACAAAAGTAATACACACAGACGTGATGTTCTAAAGTTTGATCTTTCCTAAATGGTTTCTTTATGGAGGTGAAAACAGTCTTCAAATCATTATCGTAATTATTACTTTGATTAGGAAAAGAGTCTTTGATGTTGGTGTATTGATGTTCTAGTGGTCCAGAATAGGAATTAGATCTGTGGAAAAGATGTTTATGCAATTATGGGCTGCATTCCTGTGGTGACTGTTGAAACTTAATGTTGGGCCTTTCTTTCAAGCTTTAGAAATTACTTTTTCGAAGAAGTATAAGGTTGCCAAATCTTAATTTATAAGGTTGAACCTAATGAGTGAAAAATGACCTTGCCATTCTCTTGCAAGGTCATTTTTCTAAATTTCTGGTTGATTAAGGAAGCTCAATCTCATCAATAAATGCGATATGTGATAACTCAAAAAATGATATAATCTTTACAATTAAATTGATACGGACATTAATCGTATATCTTGTGTGTTCATTCAGTCTATTGAAGGCTCAAGGTGGTGTTGCCGTCAGACCTGCTTGCATGTTTCCTTTGCATTAGTTAATATTTTACGTGATACAAGTTCACATGTTATCAAGAGCCTAAATCCTTGGTGTGAATATTTTTGTTCCTTCTAGATATCTATGTATAAACCGAAAATTGTTGTTCTTTCTAGATGTATCAAGATTTATCTGCTAATGACATTTTTTTAAAATGCGGTTTATCTGGTGCAGTCAAAATGCTATTCAGCTCGAGGAGAAGGAGAAAAGGGAGAAGGAAATGAGAAACCAGCTAATTGAAGAAGCTGAGCAGTACAAACGAGCTTTCTATGAGAAAAGGAAGCTTAATATAGAGACTAACAAGACTAACAACAGAGAAAGGGAGAAGGTATGAATGTTCTGGAGATCATGTCATTCTAATTTTTGTGCTTGGTCTGACATTATATATCTGGCTTGTGTCTGGAACAGTTATTCTTGGCTAATCAAGAGAAGTTTCACAAAGAGGCTGATAAACAGTATTGGAAAGCAATAGCAGAGCTCATTCCTCGCGAGGTTCCCAACATTGAGAAGAAGAGAGGGAAGAAGGATCAAGATAAGAAACCCTCAATAACAGTTGTCCAGGGACCAAAACCTGGGAAACCCACTGATCTTTCAAGGATGCGGCACATACTCGTTAAGCTGAAGCACACACCCCCACCTCACATGTTACCACCACCACCACCGCCTGCGAAGGATGCCAAAGACGGAAAGGATGGAAAGGATGCCAAAGACGGAAAGGATGTGGCAGCAGCAAAAGCACCAGCCAAAGACGACACCGCCAATGGTTCTTCAGATCCATCCCCCGAACAAGATGCTCCGGCTGTTACTGACGAGCCTGCTTCCGAACCCGAGCCAACAACAGCTGCCTAATTGCTTAGAACGCACCTTTTCACAACTTTCTTTTTGGTTCCATTCTTTTCCATCCTTTTAATATGTATGCTTCAATCTTCCCCGGGTCTCGAAAATCTTATTCTTTCTTGTTTCAGATGTCGGCAATACCATAAGGATTACGCATATGTTTAGCCCCTTTTGTCCGAACTGTTTTGTTTTCGGAAATATTGTCTGCATTGAATTTTGGAGTTTTGTGTAATCTGATTGTTTGTCTTCATGCTGCAATTAAATAACTAGGAGTAGTTAATTAAGGATATCGTGGTTATCTCTGAGTCGAAGTTGATTGAAAATGATAGCACATTTAGTGATCAAATATATATATATATATATATATATGCAAGACACTACTAGCACCCTTCCAATGAATGCTGGTGTTTCTTCTTAAAATAACACCAAAAGAATTAAATAATATGCATCAAGAACAGTAATTTTTTAATTAGTGTGATTTTTTATAAAATTTATATTTTATTAAATAATTATAATTAATTAATTTAAAAAAATTTAGTTAAAATATATTATATATATTTTATATTTTTAACGTAAAATATAAAATTTAAAATTATTAAGTATAAAATATTTAAAATATAAATTTAAAATTTAAAATAATTAATATAAAAATATAAAAATTGAATGTTTCTTATAAGGAATACATAAATTAACAAGATTCAATCTAATACCATAACCACAAATTGAAAAATTGTCCAAATTCATGAGGCATGTGTGCATGTGGCACGTGCGTGTTGTGTTCAAGGATACGTAGGTGCATATGTTTGAGTAGTTTAACATGGATATCAATGGTCTTAATAATTTTTCATTTGTCTCGTCAGAAAAAAAAAAATAATAATAATAATCAAGATACTCGTAAAATACAAATTGCCCCTTGCACAGTATCTCTGCGGCTACTCTATAATTTGCCAACTTAAACCAAAAATCAGAAAAAAAAAAAAAAAAAAACCAGATACAGACTAACATGCAAAGCAAAGTATGTATAACTAATGGCTTATGTCAACATAATCCCGGAACAGTGTCTGTTCTTGTGTTCTTCTCCGATAAATCATGTGCCTCATCTTTGTCAAATTGAATGGCACATACCCCTCAAACATTCGATGATCAATTGCTAGAATGCACTTCATTCTTTTTCATCTAGGCGTTACATGAGTAATGGTGGCAGGAACAGAGCTCATCTGACCGGTGGAGTCTGTTGATTTTTTGTACGGCATAGAGGTACTACTTTCTGAGTCTTGAAACATACCAGGGGCCGTAAGTTCCTTCTCATTCAGCCGGATGTTCTTCGAAAGCATCTCGACTACTTGACCCATCAGTGGTCTTCGATTAGCTGCTGCTTGGGTGCAGAAAAATGCTACTTTCATGTACCTAATGACTTGTTCTGCCGGGAATTCTTCTAGCTCTGGATCCACTAGCTCCAACAGTTTCTCCTCTTGGTGGAGCTGCCATGCCTGTTGAAGCAAATATACATGCTATATGGAATTGTTTTTGTGAAACAAATCATTCATGAACATGTGAGATATAGGAAACATTTAACCGTCAAGAAACCAAATGGATGCAAACAATAGAAGATGCTGACATGCTAAGGAAACAAAAACAGCATAAAAGTGCAAAGTCATCCATAAACATTGGAAACTGGGAAAGGAAATTAACACACCCATTCCAGAAGAAATTTGTTTGTTGCTCCCCATATCGCCTTTCCGCTGTTTCTGCCACTAATTATTTCAAGAATAAGGACCCCAAAACTGTAAACATCGGCCTTCATGGTCAACTGTCCACCGAATACATACTCTGGTGCCAAATAGCCACTGCACAGAATAAAACCATGGCATTTGGTGTGCTACATTTTCTTTCTCTTCAATGTACACAAGAAAGTTGAGAGGACTAATTACAATATACTACACAACTCTCTGCTACTTTTGGTGTCTCAAAGGAAAAAAATGCAAGTTCCTTATAGGGGAAAATTTCAAGTTACATAGGAATACGTTGATTCATCTAGCCAGTGTAATGAAATGCATTTATAGAAGAAAAGGACAAGGAAAAAGAATATTAGAGGGATTATATAAATGTACTGCACATAAGACACCCTATACCAAAAGTTCTCAGTTGTAATCATTCAAGAAATAGAGATTCGAAAAAGTTCTTGTTGAGATTATTGACAAAAAGCAATCTTCTCTTCTTCCTTATTAAATTTTTCTTAATCAACTACGCCTCTAAAAGCTCCAAGGGAACATTTGGGAATTCTTGTTCTCTCTATAATGGATACATCTCTTCTTTGTTTTACCTAATTTCCTCTAGTCTGCTAGTCTCTTTTCTGGTCTTCTACTTTGATGCATGTAGTCTGTACTACATAATTATGCTGATGATACACTTTTTCACAACATGCCTTCAATAAAGGTATAAAACAAATTAATATCCTATTAAGTTGTAGTTCCTGCTACCTTTCTATGCATACCTATGGCGCAAACAGTGGCAACCAATGCAGGATGCACAAGACATCTAATATCAGAATTAGCATCTTAACATTCTGGTAAACAAAATCACAGAATTTAGGGAAAACTCTGCGGGACACAAACAAATTTCTATGATGAAAACATGTGGCAACAAAAGTCTCAAATTAGAACTCAAGCACGACTTTTATAGTATTGAACCAAAGCAAGGAAGATACAGTCACAAACAACAAATAGCAAGAAGCTGTAGAGTTGGAAGATTGCATACGTTGTTCCAGCTATCCTTGTGGTAATGTGAGTGATATTTTCGGGAAAAAGTTTTGCCAATCCAAAGTCCCCTATCTTTGGATTAAACTCTTGGTCAAGAAGTATATTACTAGCTTTGATGTCTCTATGCACAATGTGCGGCACAAGTTCTTCGTGAAGGAATGCAAGACCTTTAGCAACACCCACACAAATATCAGATCTTTTTTCCCAGTTCAGTTTTATATTGTTTTTTGTTGTACCTACGGACAAGGAAGAAGTTATACTTTCAGTCTTGTCATTTGTATAAAGATTAAAAATTTGCCTTTCATGCTAAAATTTCTGATGAACTTACCTAATAATACCTGATCAAGGCTGCCATTTTCTACATATTCATAAACCAATATCCGTTTAATTCCTTCGACACAGCAACCAATCAACTCAACAAGGTTTGGATGCCTGACATTTGATAGTGTATTGATCTCAGTTAAAAATTCACGCACCCCCTGTTTTGACTCAGCAGAAAGTGTCTTCACAGCAACATGTTTTCCATTTTTTAGGATTCCCTAGCAATTTTGGAATATAGTTAATATATCTTTATAAAAAAAATTGCAAGCATGAGGTGGACAAAAACAATATCTACATCCTGCAATATAAAGTTATGATCTACCACTAAACCTGTTTGCAATAATACTAGGCTTCATACAAATTATTGTAGAAAACATGAAATGAAAGTAAACTTCATGATACTAAATTCATATTGGTAACTGATGGTCTTCCAGACAAGTAAACTACATAAATTTAGCCCTGCCACAAGTGAATCCATAACACACAAGATGATATTTGAATATAGTTCCACATACCATCCTAATTGGTTAAACCATCACAAAACTGTGAGTACCTTGTAAACAGTTCCAAATCCTCCTCGCCCTATCTTATTTCGTAAATTAAAATCGTCCGTTGCTGATCTTAATTCATTGTAAGGAAGATGGTTGACATTCTCAAGTAATTGACCTGGAAACAAATAAGAGAAGCAACAAAAGAATTTCCTTAGAAACAACTAAAAGCAGACTGATGCACAAGACATGAAAGAGAATGATATAGCAGTAAACTTTATAACTTTGAACTAAGTCACCTCTAAAATGGTAACCAGACCAAAGTAAAACACTTAAATTAAGGTGATGCACTCTGAATGCTTAAAGTAGGCCACATGAACATTTATTGTGCCTAAACCCCAGGAAAGAAGTAGACAAATGCAACTTCATAACTGTCTTAAATCAATAGATCAGGATCCTCTCCTGGATGTTTGCCACTTTGTACAGAATGCTATAAGAAAACACTGCAAACATGTCAAATGGGTTAAGGGTGGGTTGGCAGGTTAGATAAATGTTACATTAAGATGAAAATTAGGTTAAACAATATAATTCCAAGTCGTGACAATCGAAAGCAATGAAACAATAGGAATTAGACCAAATGAAACATAGATGTTATTGAAATTCTACTGATACATGTAACCTTCATGACACAAGCAATTAGAATTCAATCGGCATTAACTTAAATGGCATCCCATGGAATCTTCAATAAACGAAATGATTTCTTAATAAGTACTCACCATCTATGCCACGTTGATCCGGCTGAGACGCACTTTTCTTCCGGTATAAACGCGAACCACTGAAGCAGTTACAACTCATATCTGTTTAGTTCGATCTTTTTGCTCTTACTTCCCAGCTGACATAGTAATACCTGCTACACACAAATTAAATTCCAGTTCAGCACTTTTAATTAAAACCCAGATCATAAACCCATTTGAAGTAAAAGATCAAGTAACAATATTCATCATCTGATATGACTCGTAACATCAAAAACCACAGGAACAACCAAACTAAACCTAAGTCTTAACAACAATTGGATTCAACAATATACCAAACTCTCAACTTCAATAAAAAAATCAAAACATTTTACCATCAATCCCTCCCATTTCCCTATCAAACCTAAGCCTAGCTCAAAAAACAACAAGAAAACTTACTCATTTCCCCTTTCACTTAAATTATTGCTTCAGAAACCAATCTAATCCAACTACCAAATAATTAAAAGAAAAAAACAATTACCTCCTTTTATTTGATGAAGAAGATCTTCAAGAAGTCTGAAAACTTCCTCCAACTTTGGTTTAAGGTAAAGATAGATGTGTTCTCTTGACCGTAAACGTTTCCCTGGGGTTTACTTGTTTTCCTCTAAGTACTTGGTATTTTGTTGTAATGGGCTGTCTTCCATTGAATAATATATTATAAGTTAAAGAAAAAATGAAAACAGTAGGTGTTGACGCTGCTTTTATTCCATAGCTTCTGCTCCGTTGATTCTACAGTCGTGTGAAAGCTGTTATTTCCTTCAACCTCCTCGTCCTCGCGTGCTCTGCCTCTTCACACTACCCGCTGAAAGCGACCGTTTTTCTCGTTACTCATCTCGATTAGCCTCCTCTTTAATTACAACAAATTAAATCTTAATCCTCAAATAAATTACTATGATTAATTAAAATTATATTCTAATTAACGCTAATGACGATGACAAATGACACTTAACAACTACTTTAATTTAATTTTTTAAACGAAAATTTCTCATTCTTGAAAAATAATTTTCATGTGATTTAATAAAAATTAATTAAAATTAGGATGTTGACGTGGTTTTGACTAGGAAAATTTCCAGCATCGAGATAATTAAGAAAATATCAACGATTGACAAATGGCAGGTTATCATTGGATGATAGAATTCGTGAAACGGGCGAGAATTAAAATATCTGTCCTTTTCTAGTTGACTGATTCCAACGTAAGACTGAATGGAATTTATTATTTTTTTAATTTTATTTTTTTAAAAAAAATTTAAAATTTTAATTAATTATTAAACATTCTTATTTTTTAATAAATTATTTTTTTTTAAAACTAATATCATAAATATAGAATTGTAAAATTTTAAATTTTATAAAAAAATTTATATATTTTTATATAAAAAAAAAATTTATTAAAATTTTAATATAATTATAAATTTATTTTTAAAATAATTAATTTTAATGATAATAAATAAAAAAAAAACGTATGAGATAGAGTGATAGCTTACAATAATTCTAATTGGGTATTGTTGATTGTTGATAAATTGAAATTAATTAATTTTTTATTTTATTTTTGATTTCTTGTGATAGTTATTATGTCAATGTAACATCACAAAAGTTTACTAAAAGTCTTTGGTTTGGTTTTTGGACAACTTCAACTAAGACATTATTTAAGTACCAAACAAGTAATCATGTTAGCATCAAGCTAAATTCATTCAATATATTGTAGATATTTTAGCCCTTTGTCCCCCCATGTCCACATACACTTGGTGAAAGCTCCTTCATTTCATTAAATCGGTCCAAAAATCTCGTTTTAATTTTATTTTAAATTTTATTTACGTAAATAATTATTTTTAATTTAATTTTATTAATTTTTAAACAATTTTATTCGGCATTACGGATTTATACTATGCAAGTGTGATCCATGTTCATATGATACAGTTATGGTCTGTGTTCATGCAGTGTTGAGGCAGTGAAAACAACTTCTGGTATTGCATTTATGGCATATAATGAATCTGCTCAAGTTGCTTGCGTATTATGTGAGGCACAAAGGCCTGTTTATCAACCACACCAACCTACAAATGCCATAGCCAAATCCTGTTTCTGATTTCTTTTGTTATTTGGTGGTTGGTCTTAGGACGGTTTTGGGAGCCCATTTTTCTTGATGATTCATGTTTCATTGACTTGACTTATTGGAAGGTACAAATGCTCAGGAAGTTAGGGCAGTGGTCCTGGATATGCAAGCTAGGTTGTTGCCGGATATGCTGGGGAAAGGAATTGAGTCAGCTTTAATAAATCCTTCTGCTTTAGTGCCTGAGCAGTGCAGGCATCTGCAGCGACATTGTCTGGCATTGATCCTGTAGCAATGGCTGTTGAACCCGCCCTTGCTGTGAGCATTCAGGTGTTTTTCTGGCTGTATTTTACCTTATATGTGTTCGGGTTTTGGTCCTGTAGATGTTTGTAGTAGTGAAAATAAGTTGATGAGTAAGGACAAACAAAAAAGACTTGAGGATTTTGTTGACTGATATACATAGTGCCAGCATTTTGGTGATTGTATATTCGCCTCTTCCTTGCTAAGGTTTTGTATCTGACACTTTCTGATGACTCACTAGAAAGGAGGAGTTGCTTTAAATTATTTTGATTTGTTTCCTGTGTTTTATCAGTGTTATCAATATGGCAGCTCTTCTAATAGTGTAATTGTATGTTCTACAGCAGGTCAAAGTGGTACAAGCAGCTCCACTGGAAGCACCCAGATGCAAGCTTGGGTACAAGGTCCTATTGCCAAGATCAGTAGCACCGATGGGTGTCCAATTCAACTTCAAATCCCATAAGTGGTCCATCTTCCTTTAAGCCAATAAGCATTAACACAGGGACTTTTCCTGGTACACCAGCTGTCAGGCTCATTGGAGACGGCCATTTTCTACATAGATTATGTCAACTTCCGCTTTTCGGTTTTTTTCTTTCGGAGAACTCAACAACCTCGCCTTATGGCAGGTGCACAGAGAAGCACTGATGCAACTATGCAAAAACATCAACTGGGTGCTCCTGGCAAGGTAGAGGAGAATCAATTCTGTTTCTGCAAAACCTACATCAGCCATGATCAATTCAGATGAAGGCGAGGTAGCTAGAGCTGGGCAGACCGTACATGGTGTAAAAGGAGTTGAAGAAGGTCCCACTAGCCGTCCAAAATTGTTTTGGTAATGCTGATCAAGGATATACTTTTGAGGAGGTAAAATCAATTTTTTCTTTTGCAAATAGTGTGTCCAAATTGAACAAACTATATGCTTTGAGTTTTTACATTTATCATCAAACTAGTAATCTTGTATCTGAATTGTGAACTTGGAAAAACTGTTGGGAAGTATGAAATATGTTTAGTTTAAAACTGTCGGCTGCTTTTGTAACTTGTTGAGTTTCACATAAGCAGCTAGTGTTAGGCTTCTTTGATGATTTTGATAATCTTTCTCTATAAGACATTCAATAAGGAGACCACAGGCATAACCTGAAGAATTCCATATGTTTCTATCTCGCAGGTGAAGGTCCTTTTCCTCATACTTATGGATCACTGTAGGCGTACAGCAGCACTACCACATCCCCTACCAGTTTCTCAGGTGGGGAGCAGCAACATCCAGGTGCGGCTGCATTATATTGATGGGAATTATACTTTATTGCCTGAAGTTGTAGAAGCATCCCTTGGTCCACATATGCAGGTACGTTGTTATAATTTAAATATCATCAAAAGCCATTGATCGTCAGTGAGTAAATAAGATTGCCACTCATTTGATGTACCTATGCTAAGGATTTTTTTATACATATAATTTTGAATCCTGCAATATAATTAAGCTAGATATGAATGCGTATGATCCCGCCAATTATTGCTTTTTTTGGGATGGCGAGGAAAAGGCCTACCGTATAAGGAAATTTGACCATTGGAATTAAGTGAATGCGCCGAGAACAGGCCATGACAAAAAGCTACCTCTATTTACACCATTTTAGCAGATGGTTTAGACCAAGGTCCATGAGTTTTAATAACAAAAAGGAGGTTTCCGTGTTTTTGCCCAATCCAGATGCCTAGATGCTAGGCTTTGGCTTAACTTCGTCCTGGTTCTATTTGAAACTTTGGTCATTTTTCTTTATATATTTTCAACATGGATTACTTCCATCCTAAATGTGTACACAGAATATGCCTCCGCTTAGAGGTGTGGATGCTGCTGGACTGTTACAGCTGAGGAGTGGCACAGACGGAATATGTTTGGTGGGTCTTGGTCTGATCTGGGGGATATAGGCCCTGTAGATGATACTCCCAAGCTAAGCAATTCAGTAGATCCACTCACTGTCAACTCGTCGGAAAATTATGATGTTCACGATGATTCTCATGGCCTGTGGCCATGGAAACGTAGTATGTCTGAAAGCGATGCAGCTTTAGGCTTGAATACTGCTGTGGGCTTGGGGGGTTATCGCGGTATCATGGGATCTCGAAGAGATGTTACAGCTGTGTGGAAGACTGGTCTTGAAGAAGTTTGGTACAAGCTATGCAATAAACATAAAGTCAATTTATTGGTTATCAAACTTCTGATAATTCTTATTTTATGTATACTACCATTCTCTTCAGGTTCGCTGAATAAAAATCCGGGAGAAATGCGAGTAATGATGCAATTTTGAATGTCGAACCCAAGCCCGAAGGAATTTAGTGGGGTGACAACTGTGTCTGATGCATTTTTTTTATTTTAGAACTAGTATAGATAATTGATGCTGTAATGCTTTTCAATCGTTCTTAAAACCCATCTTCATCATTGTATACTTCCAAAGTTTCTGGTGTTCATAAGGCTATACATTTGATGCACATGATGGGTTTTCTGGCAGTTGGAACCTTGAAAATTGTACATTAATATAGAAAAAATTATCCTTGAATCATGGTACTTGGAACATAGTTTGAAGGTATGAACTAGGCTTTGTTTCAATTATGTACTTGGGTTCGTTTTTGCCTGTTTGCTTGCCCTTCAATGCATTTCCTAATGTTGACTGTTTGTGATGCAGTGCATAAGATGTTTCGTCAGACATCAGCTGCTACTTCAGCGACTGCAACCAATCATCCAAACCAAAGCAACCGAGAGGCTTGGTAGATCAGCCGCTGGGCATTCGGTTGACCTATATGTGGCGGAACTTGGTTCGAGCTGTGTAGACGACTGTCGACTATCGACCTGATGGGAACATATCCAAACCAGACAGATATAAGGTAGCCGACGATCCACAGTCGACAATAATCCAACGCAACTGAAATACTCCGCAGGCACCTGTAGAGATTACTTGTAGCCATCCTGTCGCATCTGCCAGCATCAAACTGAGGAGTCAGGGCCACTGATTGAGTCACATTTGGCGCCGCAGATGGTGAACTCTCCTGTAAATTTTGACGTATTCATTTCTGGTTATTAGCCATTGTAAGAAGCATTAACGGATTCAATGGCGCCAAAGGATCGCTTCGTTAAGAGCACAGTGTCTGGGGACATTTTGGTCAATACACATATTATCTAAAATGGTGTCAGAAAACCGGATAATGCTGTATGAACCGGAGATCCGCTTGAATTTCTCTCCTTCTTAGCTCGTCCATTTCCTTCCTTCCGAGTTCATTTCCGTTAGTCAGACGGAGAGACTGAGATAGAGTGAGTGAGAGACCATGAGCTCGACGCCGGGAACGCACTCGCTGGCCTTTAGGGTGATGCGGCTGTGCAGGCCCTCACTACACGTGGACCCTCCGCTTCGTCTGGACCCTACCGATCTCTTCGTCGGCGAGGACATCTTCGACGATCCAATCGCCGCCTCCAACCTCCCTCCACTGATATCCAGCCACGTCACCACCGATAAATCCGCTGACTCCTCTGATCTCAGCTATAGCTCCAGATTCCTCCTCCACGACCCCGCCGATTCCATCGGCCTCTCTGGCCTCCTCGTCCTCCCACAAGCCTTCGGGTCCGTAACTAAAAATTTTTCTCTCGCTTTGTTTTCTCATCAAAAAATAAATATAATTATTCTTTTTTTTTTTCTTTAAATAGGGCAATTTATTTGGGAGAGACGTTCTGTAGCTACATTAGTATCAACAATAGTTCGACGTTTGAAGTTCGAGATGTTGTCATTAAGGTAAGTGCATTTATCCAATCCAATTTTCATTGCAAATGGACATGTTTAGATTGAGTAATTTAATTTTCTGTTAAATAGGCAGAAATTCAAACGGAGAGGCAGAGGATTCTCCTTTTGGATACATCAAAATCACCGGTTGAATCGATACGTGCAGGCGGACGTTATGATTTCATTGTAGAACATGATGTGAAGGAACTCGGAGCTCACACGTTAGTGTTAATCTGACCTTTAGTTTCTATATTTTGTGTTTACGTAATCACTTTTGAGGTTGATGATTTTGCATTCTTTTAGGCTTGTATGCACGGCATTGTACAGTGACGGTGATGGTGAACGGAAATATCTTCCACAGTTTTTCAAGTTCATTGTTGCAAATCCACTTTCTGTTCGGACGAAGGTATTAACATGTGATAGTAGTTGCATTGGTGTTGTTGTTTGTGCCTTTAAATGATTTAAATGAAAAGAATTTTGTTTCAGAGATCAATTTTGGTACTTATGCATTATGTATGCCTTGTGCAGGTCCGTGTTGTTAAGGTAGGTACTCGTTGACAAATATTCAGGTGTAAGTTGTAATATTTTGTTTCGATGTGCATCCTGGTATTGTTAGAGTTTTTAAGAACTATGATAGCAAGTGATGCATATGGAAATAACATTATGGATAGCTGTCTTCTATCTCAGGAAACTACATTTTTAGAGGCATGCATTGAAAATCATACAAAATCAAACCTTTATATGGACCAAGTTGAGTTTGAGCCTGCTCAGCATTGGAGTGCAACAATGCTAAAAGCCGATGAACCCCATTCTGATAAAAATTCTCAAAGGAGGTATGTAACAATATGGTGTACCAAAGATTCTGAACTAAAAGATTGTCTGCCGTCTTTGTTCTCTACCAAGTATTTTTTGTTTATCCAATGTTCGTGTATTTTGCTAATTACAAAATTTTGACTGTCATGGTTTTGTTTTGAATTAATGTAATATGGTGACAGAGAGACATTTAAGTCACCAGTACTTATCAGATCTGGTGGAGGGGTTCACAACTATCTTTATCAGTTAAAAATGTCTGCACAAGGCTCTTCACCAGTGAAAGTTCAAGGTAGTAACGTTCTTGGTAAACTTCAAATAACGTGGCGTACAAATTTGGGTGAACCTGGTCGCCTACAGACACAGCAAATTCTTGGCGCCGTAAGTGCATTCTCTAATATTTAAAGAACAAGAGAGTTTCATCCTCCAGTGTGTTGACATGTCTATTAATTAACAATAAATGAATCTTTTTGTTTATTGTTTTTCATTTATCTTAAGTTCTACTCTATTTTTCTTCAAATTTTCTGTTTTGAATTGAGGATATCCAGTGTTAGCTTTATGAATGCATGTTAGATGATCCCAGGAAGGAGGATACGCAAATTTGTTGTAGTTTATTGAGAAATGTGCACCTAGGTATGTGAGAGTGAGTATTGCAGTTTGTTTTCCCAGAAACCCTCTTTTACATTATTCCTCAAATCTACCATTGAAGTTCTTCTCAAGGGTTGCAATTGACATCAAATTTTAAGGGTTTTCATACATGTTCACTCATATGCATATGAATGCATTTCTCTAAAAATCTTTGTATGTGCATCATGGATATGCTTATTTGGTGGGTGCATACTCAATGTCTTGAAACTTCCCTCTACAGCCCATCGCAAGCAAGGAGATTGAGTTGAATGTGCTGGATATTCCATCTGTTGTCAGTGTAGATAGACCGTTCTCGGTAATTATGGCTTTTTTTGCAGTATTTATGAATTCCATTGAACCCTCTTTAGTAAATATGCATTCTTATATTACTTCTACCTCTCTCTTTGGTAGTTCATTTATTGTGCTGCTGTAAGAACTCAATTTTCCTAATATATGGTTTTAAGTCTGGACAGTCTCCGCTTATGGTTTTTTTTTTCTTTTTCAAACTGCAGTGGGCAAAACTGAATGCAAAGTTTGTATTAGTTTAAGTATGTTAAATGAAGTGTGAACCAACCATTGCTTGATGTAGGTACATCTGAAACTCACAAACCAAACAGACAGAGATCAGGGCCCCTTTGAGGTTTGGTTATCACAAAATGACTCTCAGGAGGAGAAGGTTGTGGTGGTTAATGGTCTCCAGATAATGGTAATGTAATTTTTGTTGGTTCCTTGGCATCTTATTTTATATAGACATGCCTGATCTTCTGATCTGACATTTATTTCATACGGATACTGATTTATTGCAGTACTGACACTTGGATTTGACTCTGTGCAGGCATTACCTCAGGTGGAGGCTTTTGGTTCCACGAATTTTCAATTGGTATGAACAATATTCTTGTGATGGAAAATTTTTCCCTTTTTGTTTGTGATGATGCAGAGGTAACTGTGATGTGCATCCCATATTGCTGCTTTGTTTTGTGCCCCATAATGTGTTGCATGGCTGCAGCTTTGATTGCTTTATTTTCTCTGAGCAGTTTTATGGTGCTGTCTTTTCTTATGCAGAATCTCATTGCCACAAAACTTGGGGTTCAAAAGATTACAGGCATTACAGTGTTTGACAAAATAGAGAAGAAAACCTTTGACCCATTGCCAGATTTAGAGGTTGGTGATTTGTGTTATTTAGCACTGTTTTTTTTGGAGACAACTTGCAATTTAAATTCTCTATGTTCTATTCTGCATTGTCCAAGTTTAGTACTTGGTCATAATATTGACGATGAGTATCTAGAACCTCAATTATGTGGTTGCTGTAGTGGCCCACAATCATTTAAAATTAGGAAATTCAACGGGGTTGATGGAACTAATGTACATCAGTACATGTAAAATGCATTTTGGAACCTTGATTTGCAATTATACTATGAAATATTTTGCATTATTAGTATGTTAGATTGAGGAGAGGCCATTGTAAGTGCTGCCTTAGAACTCTTGACCAATGAGGGTATGTCTATGCGCTAGCACTTTGAGGGCAACTTCTCATATTTAAACACACTTAAGGTCAAGATCACCTCCTCTTTCCTTGCACAATGCTTTTGTGAAACATTGGGTGGATTCCAGGTGATCTTTTCGTGCTTACCGAAGCCAATATCCATTTCATGTGTTTATCTTTCATAATTATTTAGTCTTTGTAGTTTAACTCTGTGTTGCGCAATATTTTTGTAGGATTACTGTTTTTATAACTCTTCGAACATGTTGCAGATTTTTGTGGATCTGGATTAATATGTTAGTTGGCTGGCTTCGATCGGTCAAGTTGGCCGATGCTCTATCATTTGCTTTTGGGGAAGTATTGAGCTAACGTGGTGACATGCACCATACCATTAGTATGGCATTAAACATATCATTCAGAATTACAGCCAACAAGCCCGCAGTTCATCGAGGTTCTCGACTGCTGGAGTTTTATCATATGACTTGCTGCCCTACTTTTGTATGAACTGTTTTCTGTCAAGGCAGATTAGTTCCTAAATAGTTTGATCTATTTTACAATTATACAAATTGTTTTACTTTAGAAGTGACCAAGTGAATTTTCTGAAGCTGCAATGTATTTATTTATTATGATAAGAACTCAAAAGGGAAAAGAAATCCAATTTATTAGGAGAGAATTGAAACATAACACGATTAAACATTTCCAGGTCAGTTATAAGGAATACATTACATTACATTACATACAGACCCTAAAAACAACATCCAAAAATGAAAATGTAAAACAGGAGAATAAGAGTGGAGTTCTCGGTCAAATATTGTAATGCTTTTTCCTCAGACATGTGATCCAGACAGTGCCCAGTTGGCTTCACTGCCGACTCGTGGCATGCTTCTCATCCTCGATTGAGCATCAACTTTGAAGTTAGCCCCACACATTACACCCTCACTGTCGATTCTGGGCATTGCTTTCATTTCATTCATTGGATGCTCAAAGCTCACCAGCCCTTGCTCACGGTGAAGCATGCACCCTGCAATGCAATTGAAACTCAGTTTATTGCTAATTCAATACAAATAAATTGGTATTTTCAATAATCTTAAGTATAATAACTGCTCTCATTCACATACCAGATGGAAATGGTGCAAAAGATTTAGCACAGCTTGCTTTGATGATCTCCAGTTTATCAGAAATGACCACAGACCCATCTGCTGCAATGCCCCAGAACAGTCTTACCTCTTCATCAGCACCCTGCACCACCCAAAAAACAAATAATAATTGTAAGAATACAATTTCATTCAACAGCTAAAATCATCAAGTTCAATTCAATTAGGACAGGACTTGCCAGTGCAGCAAAAACACTTCCGGCCTTGCCATCATAAAGCACAAATCCAAAGCTGCCGTCGAGATCCCGTAGGACCTGATGGGCAGGGTACGGGCCGCGATCACGTAGGGTCCGGTATGCTTCAATCACAAACATTGCCTCATTGCTTCCTTTTGACAACCCATATTGTTTGTTGAGAATGCTCAGGTTGTTTAGACTTCCCAAGAACATACAGTATATGTTATCTAATCCACAAAACAACCTGCAAAATTTTGGGTAAACAAGAACTGCCAAATCAGAGGAGAAATTATGAAGAATCCTTTAGATTAATTAGCAAATGAAGCACTATTTGATTACCTCTGGGACATGGAGTAAGGATTTGGCGGTGGAACATAAGCAAGGGCAGCTGCATTCCCGAAGTTGATTGAGAAAGCATTAGAAGTCTGAGAAGATAGAAAATCCTTGAAGATTTCTTCAGGAAGCTTAGGCTTTGTTGATGAACTCAAGGAAGCTGGGCTATGCAACTCCTGCGGAGGATTCACCAAACCTCTGTTGAATATTGCCAACATTTTATTTCCTTCTTCTTAGTTGCAGACAAGAAAATATTCAAAAAGAAACCTAATTTATTCACCAATAACAACCAGATATATCAAATGAAGAAGACGAAGAGAGACACAGAGACAGAGAGAGCGAGATG
>CP135547.1:1885433-1904467 GCA_032402905.1 Khaya senegalensis | reverse complement strand
TGTTTGAAGCAACATATGCTGTGACTGAGAATGGTGTTTGTCTTTCCATTACATACGTGTTTGAACGCCAATGATCGTTGGTTCATAATTCCGATTTCTTCGGTCCTTTGTCAGTGACAAGTTAACATCTACAATTGTGACTGAGAATTTTCTCATTTTAAGTGCTTTTTCCATGTGCCTCCTGAAATATTTTGGACATATTACTATTTTTAAAAAATTTTATTATTTTAAAAATTTTTTTAACTTAAAATATTATAAATTTTTTATATATAATATCTCTAGGTATACTTAGTAAATTTATAAAATTCTAACTTGATTTATTTTTTAGAATAAGAGTTAAAAAGAGTTTATAAGCAGTTTTGTTTAAAGTTCGTACTAAATTGGTGTAACTGTAATAAAATTTCTTAAAATTTACCTGTGCATTATTTTAAATATTTTTTATGAAATAGTTCGTTATTATAAAAAGTACGAAACCTTCAAACGATAGTTAGAGGTAATTAAAAAGTTTAGTTTAATTTAAAATAAGTAATTTTATTCATGATATATTAAATTATTTTTACATGATGATTATGAAAATATTTTATGGCATAAATTGTTTGACTCATAAGTTTTGAAAGTATTTTATTATTTAATAAATGAATTCATAATATGATTTCTTACAACTTGAATGTTTTAAAAGTTAGTTTTATAAGAAGAAAATTTTAATTATTTTTACAAAACTTGATTGTAAAATATTTTGTTAATTATTTTATAAAAGCTCATGTTTAATTTGTAAATATGTGTTAAGTTAGTTATGAGTAAATTAATGCAAACCTTATGTTATTAAATGACTCTTAATTGATTAATTGAAATGAAATATTTTGGCTCATGGGTCTATTCTAATTCTAATTCTGATCGACTATAAACATTATATTTATCTAAATCAACTGGCATATTGTGTTGAATATGCACATCATTTTGATTCTATTATTAACTGGGTTATCGGGAGTATAAGTAATACTATATGACATGAGTAATTAAAATTTATTTTTTGTAATAAATATTTTATATGCTTTTGCCATTAATTTTTATGAAATATAATTTTGGCATGTTCTCTCATAAAATTTATAAATATTAAACTTTTGTTTATTTGAGAAAGTATTTGAAACTATATTTTTGCATGATATTTGAATAAAAGGGTTTGCAAATATTTTTATGTATATAAAAATAAAAAAAAAAAAAACTCATGTATATATTATGAATAGCATTATCCATCGTCATTTTTTTTTTTTTTACAAAACAAGTTGTATAGTCTGATAAGTGTGATTTATTTATTTACGTTATAGATGATGAATAAATTTTGTAATGTGTTTATTATATTCTTAAATTTGTGTTTTGAAAAAAACTTTAAGATTTTTAAGTTTGATTGGATAATTACGGTATTTGATAAAATTTGAGAATTTTTAACTTAATTTATCAATGATAATGAAGTGTCTCAGTAGAAAAATTATTATTGTAAAGTTAAGTACATGTATATAAAGTTGTGCGTGCTAATTCAACATGTGTGATGTTTGTCAAATTTTGGGTGTTACAACCATTGTTGCATACATATGCTTGAAAAAAGAGAGAGAGAGAGAGAGAAAGTACTTGTCTAGCCAGTTGGGTTGGGAGATTTCCAAAATAATGCATGAAGAAAACACGCGACTCTTTGTTTTGGGTATTTGATGGGCTATTTATACGAAGCTGTAATACTGGGGTTTTGAAGCCGCAGTTTGGACTGAACATATATGATCCTTCATGGTATCTCCCAAAAATAATGCATGAAGAAAACACGCGACTCTTTGTTTTGGGTATTTGATGGGCTATTTATACGAAGCTGTAATACTGGGGTTTTGAAGCCGCAGTTTGGACTGAACATATATGATCCTTCATGGTGTTGTTTCATATTTAACTGCCTTTGTTTTGATTTACACTTTTGATTAAGTATAAACATTATCTAAACACTTAAATGAAGGGATAAATGAATAGACATGTCTTTATAAAGGGTTGTATATATATCTATAAATAGGAGGCATATGATGATTTCAAAATCTACACAATATTATAATTTCTTCTATATTCTCCCACAATTATTCTTAAAATTTTCTACATTAAATTTTATATTTTTTGCATCAAAATTCAAGTGTTATATTGATTTACAGATGCAAAATATTAATTCTTAATAGGCTTACAATATTTAAAGATATTCGGTTGTATTTTTACTAGTGCATAATGCCGACAAATAATCAATTGCGTTATTTTACTCTAAAGATATATTTGCTAAACTCGTATGAATTACTAGTTTGGTGGGAACAAATAACGTCTTAAAAAAATGATTATTATATTATAACTTGAAGCATGATATTTACTGATTTGTTTCCTTCCTTCTACACATTATATTACTATAGTTTATGACTTTTTTGTTGTTTTATCTGCGTCAAGTTTGTTTTCTTCGTTAATATCACCTTGCAAGTTCTGCTATTTTTATAAGAGCTTGTAAGCTATCTGCCTTCAATGACCGTAACAGTAACGTCGTTGATTGAACATCTCTTTTGACTCTGTTCTATCGAAAGGGTGGGTTCTAGACAAAGGTTTTTCATAAACGAGTCATCCCCTTAATTCAAAACAAAAGTATTTTACCTTGTACCTTTCAAACTCAAAACCTCAAATAAGAACATTATATTTGAATATTTATTGTAATAATTATTTCAATCGCAAATGGTTCAAAAGATAAAACGTTTGTCCCTTGTTAGGTGCAACTCCCAATCCAAGTCCATGAATCTTACTATAAGCGAGAAGCGGGTTTTATACTCACATTTTGGATATCATTGGTTTAATATTTAGTTAGTTCAATAATATTTAGTAAATCTTTAACTAGGTGGATCTCATCTGAACAGCTGTAATAAATTTACAAAGGGATTTTTTTAAAAAAAAATTTCTGTGTCTATTTCAATTTTATTATTTATTATTATTATTATTATTATTATTATTAATTTGATGTGATTGTAAATTATTGTTAGATGCTTCCAATTTAAGGTCTTGTTAATTCAACCAACATAAACATAAAAACCTCATTTATGAAAAGAAAGAAAAATGAACAATTGAAGCGAGTAGATGGGTTGGAAGTCGCTGTCTTTTTAGCCGGCACAGCGTGGCGCGGACGGTTTGGTTGAATTCGGAAGCTTAAGGGAAAGAGACTTCTCTGATAAACCATGTATTCAAGAATGTTTTTGAAGCAACACATACTGTGACTGATAATAGTGTTTGTGTTTCCATTACATTGTGTTTGAATGCCAATGTTCGTTGGTTCATTATTCCGATTTACGCAGTCCTTTATTAGTGACAAGTTAACAACCTACAGCGGTGACTGAGAATTTTCTCCTTTTAAGTGCTTTTTCATGTGCCCACATTTCAAACCTGAATTCCCTTCTTGATGAAGCATTGTATATTTGTGTTTTCAGGGTTTCAAATTGGGTAAAAGTAAAGAGAAACTTGTGCTTATATTGATGGATGTGCAAAACTAATTATTAAAATAACATTATTCAACCTTTAACCAATGTGATAATTTTTGATACGTTTCAATGAATTGATATAAATTTGATATTAATCATAAGTTTGAATTTATATAAAATAAAATAATTATTTAATAAGTAACACAACACAATATAGTTAATAATCGCGTCAAATTTATATTTAAAATTTTTAACACATGAATTAGTTTGACATAATTAATTATTTTAGCAATTATAACATACTAATTTATTTATAATTTATTAAATTTAATTTATAATTTTTTAAATTAATTATATTTATCAAATTTTAAAATATTTAATTATATTTTGTATAAAATTAATTAGTATTTTAATAGATAATACCATAAATATTATAGAAAATATATATATGTTAAATGAGTGATATTATAACAATTTTTTTAAACGTTTAATAACTATATTATGTTAAAATTTTTAATTTTTAACTCATTTATTAAATAAGTCATATTCAAATTATTTTCAATTTATCACAACACGATAATTTAACTATTACACCTACTTTTAAACAAACAAATAAAAAAAAAGGGGGAAATTGAAAACCATGATTAATTGGTGGGACAAATGTTCATTTTCCAGATTGATGCCAACAATGTGTACAGTTTTAGGCCTATGGTTTGCTATTCTTGCACCCATGAATTTTGAAGCCATGTGCTACTTTCATTCCTGAATTTCCATCCATCCCTATGATTTTTAGTACCATACTTAATCTTGATGTCGACCGAATCTTGTTAATGAAAAGTAAGAATGCTAGTGTCGTAAGAGGGCAGCTAGAATTTGGGCCCATGGGCCATGATAGACTTGTAACTCCTAGAAGGCCCATCATGGCAAGTTATCCTCATGCTGTGAACAACGAGATCTAACATGTCCTGAAGTCCGCGGGTCCAGTAAGTCCTAGTTTACAAAATTATCATGATGTTAGTAGAAACCTCTGTTTTGGTGTTCAGAGGACTCGGTATCTACAGCACTCAACTCTGCCTTTCCGTGAATGCAGGTTGGTTTTGAGCTGGAAGATCCACAATTTCACGACAAAGCATTGATTTAATAGCTGACATGCTCTTGCACAGACAACAATCCCACATGTAAGCACCTTACGATCTCGAATTCCAAGCCTGATTCCAATATCACAGGATCTATCAAGGTAATAATGTTGTTTTCATTCCACAATTTCCATGCCTGTAATGAACAAACATTGAAGTTAATCCTTCAAGCTTTCGGAGAGCAACAGAGTGATGCCTAAGCTTAGGTTTGAACTTTTAGATTTGGCGTGGACCAAAGAAGATAATTCTATTTTCATATGTTATGAGTGGATTAGTTTCCAGGAAAGATTCCTCATTTTTAATACGTTAATTTGTTATTCTAAACCATTTTGACCATGCAATTATGGACAGTTAACGTGGAACTAGGCTGCTGGGTCTACACCACTGATGCACAGAACAGTCCATTACCGCACGAGATTATTATGAACAATAAGATCTGACATATCCTGAATCAGATAACTCCAATTATTCTACTTTACAATATTACGACAAAATTCTTGAACTCAACGAATTTATCAAGTTTGTCAACCTTTACAACCGGTATTATAACACCTCAAATTCAACACAGTTTTTGTAATTGTCAATTTAGATAGCATAAGTTTATATACATACACTAAACTTTCACAATTATAATTTTTCTACTAAAATATTTCATAGTCATTAATTAATTAAACAAAAAATTCTCAAATCTTCTTAAATACCATAATAATCCAATCAAATGCAAACACACTAAAATAACCTTCCTAACACATGTTTAAGATTTACTATAAATACATTATAAAATCTTCCACTATCTATAATACAAACAAATAAAAATTTTCAAGACTATCCTCTAATTCAATCTGCATACTTACCACTCTAAACAACTTATTTTACAAAAAATAATGTGAATGGTGAATTATTAATTCAATAAGTAATATCATTCATAACATATGTATGAGTTTTCTTATTTTTAGATATATAAAAAAATTTGCAAACCCTTTTATTCAAATCTCATACAAAAATACAATTTTAAATATTCTCTCAAAATAAACATAAAATTAAATGAGAAAACTGATAAAAATATTTATTATAGAAAATATATTTTAATTGCTCATGTTACATAGTATCACTTATATTATTGATAATTCGACTAATAACTAAATCAGAATCATGTGCACGCTCAGAATAAAATATCAACTACTCCAAACAAATATTGATTGTAGTCAATTAAAAATATCAACTGTAGTAAAATAAAATCATAATTATAATCATAATCATAATACTATGGACATAAAAGCAAAAATATTTCATTTCAATTAATTATATAAGAATTATTTAATAATATAGTAACTTGCATTGATTTACTTACAAAATATTTAATAAATTTCACAATTAATTATTGGCATTTATAAAATAATTGATAAAACATTTAAAAATATGCAATTTGTAAAAATTCATAATATAAATTCATTTATCAAATAATCAAATATTTTAAAAACATTGGAGTAAAATAATTTATGCCATAAAATAGTTTTATAGTCATAATGCAAAAATAACTCAATAAATATTATGAATAAAATTGCTTACCTCTAACCAAGTTAAAATTGTTAACTATCTCTAATTGTCATTCGAAGGTTCTAAGACTTATAATAACAAACTTCTTGGTCAAGGAAATTTAAAATAGCACATAAGTAAATTTTTAGATCGATTATGATTACATTACCTATTTACCAACTCTAAACAAAACCACCAGCTCAAAATTTTTAACTCCTAATCAATAATTTGAATCAAGTTAAAATTATACAAATTTATTAAGTACACCTAGAAATACTATTCGTAAAAATAGCATGATATTTTGAATTCAAATAGATTTTTAAAATAATAAATTTTTCAGCAAACAATAACTTACCCTATTATTTTAGAAATACAGATAACTTAATAGAAAATTTATAACTATTTAAATACTTTTTTAAATATTACAAAATTTATAGAAAAACTAGTAAACGTGTGCAAAAACCAAATTTTCATAATTATTTAAGGTCTTCTGATATTTCAAGATAATAAGTATTCTAAAAAATATAAATATATCCAAATTATTTTAAAATTAAGGTTCACTTAATTTAAAGTTCATAAATATTTAAGTATAACTTTAAAATTTTCAAAATTTATATAACATACAGTAAACATATGTATCAATCACCATATAAATTTTGTAATTTTTAAAGATCGTTTGATAATTCAAAAAATTTATATTATACAATAAAATATTAAAACACATAAAATTACATATTCAAAAAACTAAATTTAAAATTTCATATAAAATTAAATTCTTATTTGATTTGAATAAAATAAAATTTTACATTCTCCTTAGCATGCAAAAATTCATATTATGAAAATTTTAATTAATAATGTCAATAGAATTTTTATTAAAATAATATTAAAAATATTATGCTCAGCAAATAATGAAAAATTTTAATCCAAACAAATTCACTATTTTACTACAATTTTAACACAAAATGGTCTGATACAACTTTAATAACATTAATACAAGGAATTCTATTTAATGTACATTAAAATATGTAAACAAATTGATCATAATAAGACCAAACAAGTGAGAAAACAGAATAAATAAATAAACTAAAATATTACCTCTAATAAATCAAAAGCATAGACAACCATAAACACATAGAGAAACTCTTAGGTTCTGTGCGTTGAAAGGAGAGTGGGAGGCAGAGATTAAAAAAATATGCTTCTATATTTTGTGTAAGAAATTAAAATTAAAAAAATCTTTTTATACTTTGTTTAGGAAAATAAAAACAAAATATCCTCATTAATTTTTATACAAGATATTTAACTATTTTAAAATAAATAAATATCATTTATTTTAAACAAACAAAATCCTTTCAAATCACTCTATACGTTTAAAAAATATTTATAAATATATATATATATATATTTACCATTACATAAATAAATAAACTTATTCTTTATTTAAGACAAAATAAAATATTTTAGTAAAAACAAAATAAAATCTTAACTTTATCAAAATATTTTCTATTTAAAAGAAATTATCCTCTTACTAAAACTTAAATAAACTTAGTATTGTCATTTCCTATGCTTAAAAAATATCACTTATAAATAGTGTAACATAATAATCTTCTATCTAATCAGGAGAGTTGCTATCACAGTTTGGATACGTATGCAACAAAAGGGCAAAGGTACTTGTCTGGTCAGCATTTATGCTATCGGCCTTCAATGACCGTAACAGTAACATTGTTGATTGAAAATCCCTTTTGACTCTGTTCAGAAGACTCTGTATCCATGGCATTCCGCCTTCCTATAAATGGAGGTTGCTTTGGAGTGGGAAGATCCACAATTTCACTGTTCAGCATGGATATAACGGTTGACACGTTCGGCCTATCCTTGGCAAATTCTTGCACGCACAGCAATCCGACATGTATGCATCTTAAGATCTCCGAGTAAAAGCATGGATCAGATATTACCGGATTGATTAATGCGACAGTGTTGTCTTCATTCCACAGTTTCCACACCTGAAAAATTTTTAAATAATTAAACAATAACCTGCCATTGTATCATGTAATCCGAGAGCAACTGAGGGAGATGAGACTAGACTTACATAGCCCAGAAGACTTATACAATGCTCGTGATGATAAAAACTTGTGTTTCTTCTACCACTAACAATCTCTAATAACAATACTCCAAAGCTGAATACATCGGATTTCTCTGAGAATCGCCCCTCCATTGCATATTCGGGCGGCATGTACCCACTGCATTTCAACGTCCACACACATTCAAATCTTCAGGGGTCAACCAATGATCCAAGAATATATTTGAAATATTAGATGAAGGACTACTACTTACTATGTCCCGACAACCCTCCCAGTATTGGCTTGATCTTGATTGCCTCCGAAAATCCTTGCCATTCCAAAGTCTGAAATTTTTGGATTCAATTCTTCATCCAACAGGATGTTACTTGCCTTTAGATCTCTATGTATGATCCTCAATCTAGAATCCCTGTGTAGGTAAAGGAGACCTCGACTAATTCCTTCAATAATGTTGAAGCGTATTTTCCAATCTAAGAGTTCTTGTTTGAGGTGATCTATATGAATTGTAATACAGAGATAAGAGAAACGGTGTCAATCCAAAGAACATTTCAAGTGACTGGAATGGAGAATTAAGGCAGAGTTTTCAACATTATATGACGCCGAGAATTGTCATTATAAGAAAGTGAAGAGTGTTTGCATGAACTAACCAAAGAGAAATGCATCCAAACTTTTGTTAGGCATGTATTCATAAATCAGCATCTTTTCCTCTCCTTCAATACAGCATCCAAGGAGTCTAACAAGGTTTCGATGCTGGAGTTTTGAAATTACCATAACCTCATTCATAAATTCTTCTACCCCTTGTCCAGAAGCTTTGGATAAGCTTTTCACTGCTATTTCTCGCCCACCCTTTAGCCTTCCCTGTAACGAACACTCTAATCAATAACTGTGTATTACATCGAACAGCTAGTGAAGTTATTACGAGCATCGAGCAACTATTACCCTGTATACTGGACCAAAACCACCCTGCCCAAGTTTGTTGGTTGAATGGAAGAAGTCAGTAGCAGTTGCCACCTCCTCAAAATGGAATAGTGGCAAATCCTGTAACCTAGCTGGGTTCATGGGTTCAGAAGAAAAACTTGTATAGGCTTCCCCTGCGTAGTTTTCTGGCACCTTGCATTTTTCCTTCATTGCTGATTTAAATTTACGTAGTAAGAAATGCATCTATTTCAATTTCCATATGGTAACAAGTCTATTTTAAGCTAACAATTATGAGTATATTACCTTTACGTTTAGCCATCCATCTCCAGCAGAAAAATATACAGATTGCAATAGTAATTGTTCCTGTGATCACTGGTACTATGATGATCACATTCGTGTCATGGTCGTCTGCATATAAGAACAAATGACGAAATAATCCTGCCCTGAATAGATCATAGAGATCCTTGAAGCATAGGATAGTAAGGGAAACATAAGAGAGCATTCTAACTTACCAAGTTCAGAATGTGCCACTCGAATAAAAACATCTGTCCCACCAAAAGAGAACTTCTGAATGTCAAATAATTTGCTCCCCCATGTCATACAACCGATGCCATCGTCATATGCATAAGCCATGCAGGAGCAATTATTCAAGCACTGGTCTCTGCAGTTACCTTCTCCAACGTCAGCTTCCCGCTCTGCGAAAGCCGGCACCTTCATCATCTGTAGCTTCAAAAACCCGTCTTGTCCACCGGTTTTGTTTATCCTTTCACACAGCAGTGGAGTCCTTCTTACACAACCGCGACTCCAATTTCCTCTGTTCCATTCCTCTATATTCTTTGGCTCAAACCCTCTCAAACAGCTGCAAATTGGTTTTTCCTGCGAATTACAGCTTCCAAATGCGCCACACCAGCCATAAACATCACAATCAGTTCTTGGGTACGACAAACCATTCTCCCAGTCACCCTTCTCGTCTATCCAATTTCGTAGTAAAATTTTCCCTTGTGAGGTCAAGACAAAGTACACAGAAGTGCTTGCAAGCGTGGGAGTAAAATAACTTGTTCCTCCAAGATTATCTACTACAACACCAAATCCATCAAGATAAATACCATTCATTTCAGGTACACCAATGAAAGCTCGACCATTCCATGGACCAGTCCGCAAAAATGGACGGTTATCTTTCCAGACGAAAATTTCGGGAATGTTTAAAGGCTCAAGGCTAAGAGAGAAGCTTCCAATGGATGGATCGGATGAGTTTTTCCATGATGTCAACTGCAATTTCTGGCCTGTTCTTCGGTTAGTACTTATTCTCATCCCTGACACCAATTTATCCGTCGGTTCTTGGAAACTCTCCCATATGCTAGTTCTTTTGATGATATCATGCAAGACAAGATTTCCCGAATCTAGAAGCTGAGCACCTGTACTATTTACCGAATTTGAAATATTTGATGACCAAAGAATCTCTTTCTGTCCATTCAAAACAACAAGATTGCCGTCCTCAGATACGGTAACAACACCGGATGAATCACTGAGAGGCTTGTTTCTGTTCGCAACCCATATGACAACATTTTCCGATGCCTTATTGTACAAAATTCCGACATAGCGATTGCTGGAATTAACGGGGCTAAAAAACCCCAGCTTGAAGGAACCTTCAGTAGAGACAATCGTTTCAGGATCTCTGATGAACTTGGAAGATGTGATTGTGTCTATGGCAGTGCCAAAATCTGAACAAAAACAGGATATTAAGACAATAACCACAACTGAAATCATTATGCTACGTACAAGTTCCACAAATAGTTGATTCCTTCTTGTATTTGACCAACAAAGAAAGATGAACTGATAAATAAGCGTTCCAGCAGCAGGTCAATTCTTCCTGGTCCCCGGTTAGAAATGACCACTTCTCAAATTTTCCAAGCCACGAAAAAAAGTAACCATCTGTGTGGCAACTTCCTAGAAAATAAGGTAGCCTATACTAATTATGTAATTGGAGGACCTGTGGCACTCGAAAGACTTTTAATAATATCAGTATTATGCATTTATTGAAAGGGTGTGTTCTGGACAAAGATTTTTCATAAACGAGTCATCCTCTTAATTCAAAATAAAATTTATTTACCTTTTACATTTCAAACTCAAAACCTCAAATAACAACATTTTATTTGAATATTTGATGTAATAATTATACCAAGTGCTAATAGTTCAAAAAAATAAACGTTTGCCCCTTGTTAGGGGCAACTCCCATATCAAGTCCATGAATTTTACTGTAAGTAATAAGTGGATTTTATACTCACATTTTGGATATCATTAATTTAATAATTAATTAGTGAATTTTGTATTCATATTTTGAATATTATTAGTTTAATATTTAGTTAGTTCAATCACATTTAGTAAATCGATGACCAAATGGATCCCATCTGAAAAGCATTAACAAATTTGCAAAGGGATGTGATTGTAAATTATTGTTGGATGCTTCCAATTTAAGGTTTTGTTAATTCAATCAATGTAAAAATTAAAACCTCATTTATGAAAAGAAAGATTAAATGGAAACACTAAATAAATCAACAAATACACAAAGTGGAAAGAATTATTCAAGCTATTAATTAATTAAACGATAACGACAAGATGGAAAATAGTTTCTCAAGTATTCCCGTTGCAACAGGATTAAGTGTTAACGGGGCCCTGGATTTGGATGGTTAGATTTGGCATCAACCAAAGAAGAGAATCTATTGGCCCTGGAATATTTTCATTTATTATGAGTGGACTAGTTTCCAGGAAAGGCTCGTCTTTTTTTAATGTTTTAAATTATTCTTCTAATACATTATGACCGTGCAATTATGCAAAGTGAATACGTAGCTGGGCTATCCTTAGGACAATCCATTACTGCATGGATTTTGATGATAAGCAAGTGTTTGAAACAATTTATAATGTTTAATAATTCTACCAAATTAAAATTTTTAATTTTTGATAAAATTATTAAATAAATTAAATTTATGTTAATTTTTATTTATTATGACATAAATAAAAAATATCAAACGAACTCATTTGATTGTTTTATTTGAAAAATAAATAATTCAGTATAATTCTTAAGTTAGACTTGTCGATTTAACAAATTTTTTATAAATTTTTTTAAAAGATAATATAAAAATAATTTAATTAGTATTATAAATTTAAATTAATTTAAAATAAAAAAAATTAAAATTATTTGATATATAAATAAATAAAATAAGTATATAAATTATTTAGTATATATTTATAAATTATAAATTTATAATATCTTGATAATATTAAAACATAAAAAAATTTGATTTATGAACTTTTATATTCCTAAATGGGCCTAAACTCTTAAATGACCTAAACTAAATTAGATTTGAAGTATAAAGACTTGTCAAAAGTATTAACTGAGCCTTACTATTAATAAGCTAAATGGACTTAGTTAATTTAATATCTCTAAATACAAATATAATATGAAAATTTAAATTATTACATTTATTTAAAAATAATAATATTCACAATAAAATAAAATAAAAAGTGAATACTATCGTTAATTAGTGAAAAAAATATTCTTGTTCGAGTTTGATGCCTAGAATGTGTACAAATTTAGGCCTATGGTTTGCTATTTTTGCACGCATGACTTTTAAAGCCGTAGGTTACTTTCATTCCTGAATTACCATGCCAACGATTTTTAGAACATACTTAATATTGATGTCGACCGAAACTTGTTAGTGAAATGTATGAATGTTACCGTTGCATGAGATCGGCGAGACTTTAGGCCCATGGGCCATGATAGACTTGTAAATCTTAGAAGGCCCATCCTCGCAAGTAATCATCATGGCTGTGAAAAATAAGATCTAACATGAGCTGAAGTCTGAGTCCATTGAGTGGTGTTCGGAGGACTTGGTTTTGAGCAGGAAGATCCAACTACTAAGCATTGATATAACAGTGGACAAACTTGGTCTGTCCTTCAAATACTCTTGCACAGACAATCCTACATGTATGCATCTTATGATCACCAATTCCAAGCCAGATTCCGCTATCGCAGGATCTATTAAGTTGATAATGTTGATCACATTCCACAATTTCCATGCCTGTGATGAACAAACATTGGAGTTAATCCTTTAAGCTTTCTGAGACCAACAGAGTGATACCTTTTTTAAGATTTGGGATTGTTAGATTTGGCGTGGACAAAAGAAGAGAATCCTATTTTCGTCTATTATGAGTGGATTGGTTTCCAGGAAAGAATTCTCTTTTCTAATATGTTAATTTATTGTTCTAATCCATTTTGACCATGCAATCGTGCAAAATTAGTATGGAACTGGGCTGGTCTACACCATTGATACACTAAACAGTCCATTAACGCATGAGATTACCATGAACAATAAGATCTGACATAGCCTCAAGTCTGATGGCTCCAGTGATTCTACTTTACAAAAATTACAACAAAATCCTTGAACTCAACGAATCTACAATCTAGCAAGTTTGTCAACCTTTCAGAACAGGTACCGCTGTTGCATACGTATGCATCAAAAAAACAAATGTACTTCTCTAGTCAGCTTGTATGCTACTGCCTTCAATAACCGTAACAGTAACGTTGTTGATTGAACATCTCTTTGGACTCTGTTCAGAAGACTTTGCATCCATGGCTTTCCGCCTTGCTGTGAATGGAGGTTGCTTTGGAGTAGGAAGATCCACAATTTTCATTGTTCAGCATGGATATAACGGTTGACACGCTTGGCCTATCATTTGCAAATTCTTGCACGCACAGCAACCCGACATGCATGCATCCTAAGATCTCCGAGTAAAAGCATGGATCAGATATTACCGGATCAATTAATGCGACAATGTTGTCCTCATTCCACACTTTCCACACCTGAAAAAATTAAAAATAATTAAATAATAACCTGTCATTTTATCTTGTAATCTCAAAGCAATTGAAGGAGATGAGGTTAGACTTACATAGCCTAGAAGACTAACACAATGCTCCTGATGATAAAAATTTGTGTTTCTTCTACCACTAACAATCTCTAATAACAATACACCAGAGCTGAATACATCGGATTTCTCTGAGAATCGCCCTTCAATTGCATATTCGGGAGGCATGTACCCACTGCATTTCAACGTCCTCACATATTCAAATATTCAGGGGTCAAACCATGATCCATGAATATGTTCGAAATATTAGATGAAGCAGTACTGCTTACTATGTCCCGACAACCCTCCCAGTATTTTTTCCTTCAAAATTTTATATTAGCTCAAGCGGGAATTGATTCCCATTCTTCATTTCATATTTTTAATAGTTTTGACCCCAACTAACTAAAATAGTATAAGTGGCTAGTTTGTAAATTAGAAAGAAATACAGTGGTGGAAGTATAAGGGAGGCGTCATGTCATGCATGGGAAAGCGGCTGCTGTGATGTGATAGCAAGAAAGTCTCGAACTATTTTATCATATCAATTGTAACAAAATAATAAAATTATTTAATTAATTAAAAAAAATTAATTTTATTAATAAAAATTTAAAAATTAAAAATATATTTTATTATTTATTTTTTAATTTAAATAATTTTTTTAAAATTTTAAATTTATGTTAATAAAATTAATATTTTTATTAATTAAATAATTTTATTATATAATTAATATAATAAAACAGGCCAAAACGCACTCAATTATCATTCATACGAATAAAAAGGTGGAAACGACGAAGCGGAATCATATGCGTCGTGAATCTGGCGCTCACGGGACATTACGACGGTGACATCAACGTCCTAATTGCTTTTGCTCTTTATCTCTTGCGGTTCTGCCTCATCCGTGAACCACACAGACATAACAGTCCTGCCTTAAATAAATAAATATTTTAGTACCATACTTAATCTTGATGTCGACCGAAACTTGTTAATGAAAAGTAAGAATGATAGTGTTGTAAGAGGGCAGCTAGATTTTGGGCCCATGGGCCATGATAGACTTGTAACTCCTAGAAGGCCCATCATCGCAAGTTATCCTCATGCTATAACAACGAGATCTAACATATGCTGAAGTCCGCGAGTCCAGTGAGTCCTAGTTTACAAAATTATCATGATGTTAGTAGAAACCTCTGTTTTGGTGTTCAGAGGACGCGGTATCTACAGCACTCAACTCTGCCTTTCCGTGAATGCAGGTTGGTTTTGAGCTGGAAGATCCACAATTTCACGACAAAGCATTGATTTAATAGCTGACATGCTCTTGCACAGACAACAATCCCACATGTAAGCACCTTACGATCTCGAATTCCAAGCCTGATTCCAATATCACAGGATCTATTAAGGTAATAATGTTGTTTTCATTCCACAATTTCCATGCCTGTAATGAACAAACATTGAAGTTAATCCTTCAAGCTTTCGGAGAGCAACAGAGTGATGCCTAAGTTTAGGTTTGAATTTTTAGATTTGGCGTGGACCAAAGAAGATAATCCTATTTTCATCTGTTATGAGTGGATTAGTTTCCAGGAAAGATTCCTCATTTTTAATATGTTAATTTATTATTCTAAACCATTTTGACCATGCAATTATGGAAAGTTAACGTGGAACTAGGCTGCTGGGTCTACACCACTGATGCACAGAACAGTCCATTACCGCACGAGATTATTATGAACAATAAGATCTGACATATCCTGAATCAGATAACTCCAATTATTCTACTTTACAATATTACGACAAAATTCTTGAACTCAACGAATTTATCAAGTTTGTCAACCTTTACAACCGGTATTATAACACCTCAAATTCAACACAGTTTTTGTAATTGTCAATTTAGATAGCATAAGTTTAAATACATACACTAAACTTTCACAATTATAATTTTTCTACTAAAATATTTCATAGTCATTAATTAATTAAACAAAAAATCCTCAAATTTTCTTAAATACCATAATAATCCAATCAAATGCAAACACACTAAAATAACCTTCCTGACACATATTTAAGATTTACTATAAATACATTATAAAATCTTCCACTATCTATAATACAAACAAATAAAAATTTTCAAGATTATCCTCTAATTCAATCTGCATACTTACCACTCTAAACAACTTATTTTACAAAAAATAAATGTGAATGGTGAATTATTAATTCAATAAGTAATATCATTCATAACATATATATGAGTTTTCTTATCTTTAGATATATAAAAAAATTTGCAAGCCCTTTTATTCAAATCTCATACAAAAATACAATTTTAAATATTCTCTCAAAATAAACATAAAATTAAATGAGAAAAATGATAAAAATATTTATTATAGAAAATATATTTTAATTGCTCATGTTACATAGTATCATTTATATTATTGATAATTCGACTAATAACTAAATCAGAATCATGTGCACACTCAGAATAAAATATCAACTACTCCAAACAAATATTGATTGTAGTCAATTAAAAATATTAACTGTAGTAAAATAAAATTATAATTATAATCATAATCATAATACTATGGACATAAAAGCAAAAATATTTCATTTCAATTAATTATATAAGAATTATTTAATAATATAGTAACTTGCATTGATTTACTTACAAAATATTTAATAAATTTCACAATTAATTATTGACATTTATAAAATAATTGATAAAACATTTAAAAATATGCAATTTGTAAAAATTCATAATATAAATTCATTTATCAAATAATCAAATATTTTAAAAACATTGGAGTAAAATAATTTATGCCATAAAATAGTTTTATAGTCATAATGCAAAAATAACTCAATAAATATTATGAATAAAATTGCTTACCTCTAACCAAGTTAAAATTGTTAACTATCTCTAATTGTCATTCGAAGGTTCTAAGACTTATAATAACAAACTTCTTGGTCAAGGAAATTTAAAATAGCACATAAGTAAATTTTTAGATCGATTATGATTACATTACCTATTTACCAACTCTAAACAAAACCACCAGCTCAAAATTTTTAACTCCTAATCAATAATTTGAATCAAGTTAAAATTATACAAATTTATTAAGTACACCTAGAAATACTATTCGTAAAAATAGCATGATATTTTGAATTCAAATAGATTTTTAAAATAATAAATTTTTCAGCAAACAATAACTTACCCTATTATTTTAGAAATACAGATAACTTAATAGAAAATTTATAACTATTTAAATACTTTTTTAAATATTACAAAATTTATAGAAAAACTAGTAAACGTGTGCAAAAACCAAATTTTCATAATTATTTAAGGTCTTCTGATATTTCAAGATAATAAGTATTCTAAAAAATATAAATATATCCAAATTATTTTAAAATTAAGGTTCACTTAATTTAAAGTTCATAAATATTTAAGTATAACTTTAAAATTTTCAAAATTTATATAACATACAGTAAACATATGTATCAATCACCATATAAATTTTGTAATTTTTAAAGATCGTTTGATAATTCAAAAAATTTATATTATACAATAAAATATTAAAACACATAAAATTACATATTCAAAAAACTAAATTTAAAATTTCATATAAAATTAAATTCTTATTTGATTTGAATAAAATAAAATTTTACATTCTCCTTAGCATGCAAAAATTCATATTATGAAAATTTTAATTAATAATGTCAATAGAATTTTTATTAAAATAATATTAAAAATATTATGCTCAGCAAATAATGAAAAATTTTAATCCAAACAAATTCACTATTTTACTACAATTTTAACACAAAATGGTCTGATACAACTTTAATAACATTAATACAAGGAATTCTATTTAATGTACATTAAAATATGTAAACAAATTGATCATAATAAGACCAAACAAGTGAGAAAACAGAATAAATAAATAAACTAAAATATTACCTCTAATAAATCAAAAGCATAGACAACCATAAACACATAGAGAAACTCTTAGGTTCTGTGCGTTGAAAGGAGAGTGGGAGGCAGAGATTAAAAAAATATGCTTCTATATTTTGTGTAAGAAATTAAAATTAAAAAAATCTTTTTATACTTTGTTTAGGAAAATAAAAACAAAATATCCTCATTAATTTTTATACAAGATATTTAACTATTTTAAAATAAATAAATATCATTTATTTTAAACAAACAAAATCCTTTCAAATCACTCTATACGTTTAAAAAATATTTATAAATATATATATATATATATTTACCATTACATAAATAAATAAACTTATTCTTTATTTAAGACAAAATAAAATATTTTAGTAAAAACAAAATAAAATCTTAACTTTATCAAAATATTTTCTATTTAAAAGAAATTATCCTCTTACTAAAACTTAAATAAACTTAGTATTGTCATTTCCTATGCTTAAAAAATATCACTTATAAATAGTGTAACATAATAATCTTCTATCTAATCAGGAGAGTTGCTATCACAGTTTGGATACGTATGCAACAAAAGGGCAAAGGTACTTGTCTGGTCAGCATTTATGCTATCGGCCTTCAATGACCGTAACAGTAACATTGTTGATTGAAAATCCCTTTTGACTCTGTTCAGAAGACTCTGTATCCATGGCATTCCGCCTTCCTATAAATGGAGGTTGCTTTGGAGTGGGAAGATCCACAATTTCACTGTTCAGCATGGATATAACGGTTGACACGTTCGGCCTATCCTTGGCAAATTCTTGCACGCACAGCAATCCGACATGTATGCATCTTAAGATCTCCGAGTAAAAGCATGGATCAGATATTACCGGATTGATTAATGCGACAGTGTTGTCTTCATTCCACAGTTTCCACACCTGAAAAATTTTTAAATAATTAAACAATAACCTGCCATTGTATCATGTAATCCGAGAGCAACTGAGGGAGATGAGACTAGACTTACATAGCCCAGAAGACTTATACAATGCTCGTGATGATAAAAACTTGTGTTTCTTCTACCACTAACAATCTCTAATAACAATACTCCAAAGCTGAA
>CP135547.1:1865898-1884933 GCA_032402905.1 Khaya senegalensis | reverse complement strand
TGTTTGAAGCAACATATGCTGTGACTGAGAATGGTGTTTGTCTTTCCATTACATACGTGTTTGAACGCCAATGATCGTTGGTTCATAATTCCGATTTCTTCGGTCCTTTGTCAGTGACAAGTTAACATCTACAATTGTGACTGAGAATTTTCTCATTTTAAGTGCTTTTTCCATGTGCCTCCTGAAATATTTTGGACATATTACTATTTTTAAAAAATTTTATTATTTTAAAAATTTTTTTAACTTAAAATATTATAAATTTTTTATATATAATATCTCTAGGTATACTTAGTAAATTTATAAAATTCTAACTTGATTTATTTTTTAGAATAAGAGTTAAAAAGAGTTTATAAGCAGTTTTGTTTAAAGTTCGTACTAAATTGGTGTAACTGTAATAAAATTTCTTAAAATTTACCTGTGCATTATTTTAAATATTTTTTATGAAATAGTTCGTTATTATAAAAAGTACGAAACCTTCAAACGATAGTTAGAGGTAATTAAAAAGTTTAGTTTAATTTAAAATAAGTAATTTTATTCATGATATATTAAATTATTTTTACATGATGATTATGAAAATATTTTATGGCATAAATTGTTTGACTCATAAGTTTTGAAAGTATTTTATTATTTAATAAATGAATTCATAATATGATTTCTTACAACTTGAATGTTTTAAAAGTTAGTTTTATAAGAAGAAAATTTTAATTATTTTTACAAAACTTGATTGTAAAATATTTTGTTAATTATTTTATAAAAGCTCATGTTTAATTTGTAAATATGTGTTAAGTTAGTTATGAGTAAATTAATGCAAACCTTATGTTATTAAATGACTCTTAATTGATTAATTGAAATGAAATATTTTGGCTCATGGGTCTATTCTAATTCTAATTCTGATCGACTATAAACATTATATTTATCTAAATCAACTGGCATATTGTGTTGAATATGCACATCATTTTGATTCTATTATTAACTGGGTTATCGGGAGTATAAGTAATACTATATGACATGAGTAATTAAAATTTATTTTTTGTAATAAATATTTTATATGCTTTTGCCATTAATTTTTATGAAATATAATTTTGGCATGTTCTCTCATAAAATTTATAAATATTAAACTTTTGTTTATTTGAGAAAGTATTTGAAACTATATTTTTGCATGATATTTGAATAAAAGGGTTTGCAAATATTTTTATGTATATAAAAATAAAAAAAAAAAAAACTCATGTATATATTATGAATAGCATTATCCATCGTCATTTTTTTTTTTTTTACAAAACAAGTTGTATAGTCTGATAAGTGTGATTTATTTATTTACGTTATAGATGATGAATAAATTTTGTAATGTGTTTATTATATTCTTAAATTTGTGTTTTGAAAAAAACTTTAAGATTTTTAAGTTTGATTGGATAATTACGGTATTTGATAAAATTTGAGAATTTTTAACTTAATTTATCAATGATAATGAAGTGTCTCAGTAGAAAAATTATTATTGTAAAGTTAAGTACATGTATATAAAGTTGTGCGTGCTAATTCAACATGTGTGATGTTTGTCAAATTTTGGGTGTTACAACCATTGTTGCATACATATGCTTGAAAAAAGAGAGAGAGAGAGAGAGAAAGTACTTGTCTAGCCAGTTGGGTTGGGAGATTTCCAAAATAATGCATGAAGAAAACACGCGACTCTTTGTTTTGGGTATTTGATGGGCTATTTATACGAAGCTGTAATACTGGGGTTTTGAAGCCGCAGTTTGGACTGAACATATATGATCCTTCATGGTATCTCCCAAAAATAATGCATGAAGAAAACACGCGACTCTTTGTTTTGGGTATTTGATGGGCTATTTATACGAAGCTGTAATACTGGGGTTTTGAAGCCGCAGTTTGGACTGAACATATATGATCCTTCATGGTGTTGTTTCATATTTAACTGCCTTTGTTTTGATTTACACTTTTGATTAAGTATAAACATTATCTAAACACTTAAATGAAGGGATAAATGAATAGACATGTCTTTATAAAGGGTTGTATATATATCTATAAATAGGAGGCATATGATGATTTCAAAATCTACACAATATTATAATTTCTTCTATATTCTCCCACAATTATTCTTAAAATTTTCTACATTAAATTTTATATTTTTTGCATCAAAATTCAAGTGTTATATTGATTTACAGATGCAAAATATTAATTCTTAATAGGCTTACAATATTTAAAGATATTCGGTTGTATTTTTACTAGTGCATAATGCCGACAAATAATCAATTGCGTTATTTTACTCTAAAGATATATTTGCTAAACTCGTATGAATTACTAGTTTGGTGGGAACAAATAACGTCTTAAAAAAATGATTATTATATTATAACTTGAAGCATGATATTTACTGATTTGTTTCCTTCCTTCTACACATTATATTACTATAGTTTATGACTTTTTTGTTGTTTTATCTGCGTCAAGTTTGTTTTCTTCGTTAATATCACCTTGCAAGTTCTGCTATTTTTATAAGAGCTTGTAAGCTATCTGCCTTCAATGACCGTAACAGTAACGTCGTTGATTGAACATCTCTTTTGACTCTGTTCTATCGAAAGGGTGGGTTCTAGACAAAGGTTTTTCATAAACGAGTCATCCCCTTAATTCAAAACAAAAGTATTTTACCTTGTACCTTTCAAACTCAAAACCTCAAATAAGAACATTATATTTGAATATTTATTGTAATAATTATTTCAATCGCAAATGGTTCAAAAGATAAAACGTTTGTCCCTTGTTAGGTGCAACTCCCAATCCAAGTCCATGAATCTTACTATAAGCGAGAAGCGGGTTTTATACTCACATTTTGGATATCATTGGTTTAATATTTAGTTAGTTCAATAATATTTAGTAAATCTTTAACTAGGTGGATCTCATCTGAACAGCTGTAATAAATTTACAAAGGGATTTTTTTAAAAAAAAATTTCTGTGTCTATTTCAATTTTATTATTTATTATTATTATTATTATTATTATTATTAATTTGATGTGATTGTAAATTATTGTTAGATGCTTCCAATTTAAGGTCTTGTTAATTCAACCAACATAAACATAAAAACCTCATTTATGAAAAGAAAGAAAAATGAACAATTGAAGCGAGTAGATGGGTTGGAAGTCGCTGTCTTTTTAGCCGGCACAGCGTGGCGCGGACGGTTTGGTTGAATTCGGAAGCTTAAGGGAAAGAGACTTCTCTGATAAACCATGTATTCAAGAATGTTTTTGAAGCAACACATACTGTGACTGATAATAGTGTTTGTGTTTCCATTACATTGTGTTTGAATGCCAATGTTCGTTGGTTCATTATTCCGATTTACGCAGTCCTTTATTAGTGACAAGTTAACAACCTACAGCGGTGACTGAGAATTTTCTCCTTTTAAGTGCTTTTTCATGTGCCCACATTTCAAACCTGAATTCCCTTCTTGATGAAGCATTGTATATTTGTGTTTTCAGGGTTTCAAATTGGGTAAAAGTAAAGAGAAACTTGTGCTTATATTGATGGATGTGCAAAACTAATTATTAAAATAACATTATTCAACCTTTAACCAATGTGATAATTTTTGATACGTTTCAATGAATTGATATAAATTTGATATTAATCATAAGTTTGAATTTATATAAAATAAAATAATTATTTAATAAGTAACACAACACAATATAGTTAATAATCGCGTCAAATTTATATTTAAAATTTTTAACACATGAATTAGTTTGACATAATTAATTATTTTAGCAATTATAACATACTAATTTATTTATAATTTATTAAATTTAATTTATAATTTTTTAAATTAATTATATTTATCAAATTTTAAAATATTTAATTATATTTTGTATAAAATTAATTAGTATTTTAATAGATAATACCATAAATATTATAGAAAATATATATATGTTAAATGAGTGATATTATAACAATTTTTTTAAACGTTTAATAACTATATTATGTTAAAATTTTTAATTTTTAACTCATTTATTAAATAAGTCATATTCAAATTATTTTCAATTTATCACAACACGATAATTTAACTATTACACCTACTTTTAAACAAACAAATAAAAAAAAAGGGGGAAATTGAAAACCATGATTAATTGGTGGGACAAATGTTCATTTTCCAGATTGATGCCAACAATGTGTACAGTTTTAGGCCTATGGTTTGCTATTCTTGCACCCATGAATTTTGAAGCCATGTGCTACTTTCATTCCTGAATTTCCATCCATCCCTATGATTTTTAGTACCATACTTAATCTTGATGTCGACCGAATCTTGTTAATGAAAAGTAAGAATGCTAGTGTCGTAAGAGGGCAGCTAGAATTTGGGCCCATGGGCCATGATAGACTTGTAACTCCTAGAAGGCCCATCATGGCAAGTTATCCTCATGCTGTGAACAACGAGATCTAACATGTCCTGAAGTCCGCGGGTCCAGTAAGTCCTAGTTTACAAAATTATCATGATGTTAGTAGAAACCTCTGTTTTGGTGTTCAGAGGACTCGGTATCTACAGCACTCAACTCTGCCTTTCCGTGAATGCAGGTTGGTTTTGAGCTGGAAGATCCACAATTTCACGACAAAGCATTGATTTAATAGCTGACATGCTCTTGCACAGACAACAATCCCACATGTAAGCACCTTACGATCTCGAATTCCAAGCCTGATTCCAATATCACAGGATCTATCAAGGTAATAATGTTGTTTTCATTCCACAATTTCCATGCCTGTAATGAACAAACATTGAAGTTAATCCTTCAAGCTTTCGGAGAGCAACAGAGTGATGCCTAAGCTTAGGTTTGAACTTTTAGATTTGGCGTGGACCAAAGAAGATAATTCTATTTTCATATGTTATGAGTGGATTAGTTTCCAGGAAAGATTCCTCATTTTTAATACGTTAATTTGTTATTCTAAACCATTTTGACCATGCAATTATGGACAGTTAACGTGGAACTAGGCTGCTGGGTCTACACCACTGATGCACAGAACAGTCCATTACCGCACGAGATTATTATGAACAATAAGATCTGACATATCCTGAATCAGATAACTCCAATTATTCTACTTTACAATATTACGACAAAATTCTTGAACTCAACGAATTTATCAAGTTTGTCAACCTTTACAACCGGTATTATAACACCTCAAATTCAACACAGTTTTTGTAATTGTCAATTTAGATAGCATAAGTTTATATACATACACTAAACTTTCACAATTATAATTTTTCTACTAAAATATTTCATAGTCATTAATTAATTAAACAAAAAATTCTCAAATCTTCTTAAATACCATAATAATCCAATCAAATGCAAACACACTAAAATAACCTTCCTAACACATGTTTAAGATTTACTATAAATACATTATAAAATCTTCCACTATCTATAATACAAACAAATAAAAATTTTCAAGACTATCCTCTAATTCAATCTGCATACTTACCACTCTAAACAACTTATTTTACAAAAAATAATGTGAATGGTGAATTATTAATTCAATAAGTAATATCATTCATAACATATGTATGAGTTTTCTTATTTTTAGATATATAAAAAAATTTGCAAACCCTTTTATTCAAATCTCATACAAAAATACAATTTTAAATATTCTCTCAAAATAAACATAAAATTAAATGAGAAAACTGATAAAAATATTTATTATAGAAAATATATTTTAATTGCTCATGTTACATAGTATCACTTATATTATTGATAATTCGACTAATAACTAAATCAGAATCATGTGCACGCTCAGAATAAAATATCAACTACTCCAAACAAATATTGATTGTAGTCAATTAAAAATATCAACTGTAGTAAAATAAAATCATAATTATAATCATAATCATAATACTATGGACATAAAAGCAAAAATATTTCATTTCAATTAATTATATAAGAATTATTTAATAATATAGTAACTTGCATTGATTTACTTACAAAATATTTAATAAATTTCACAATTAATTATTGGCATTTATAAAATAATTGATAAAACATTTAAAAATATGCAATTTGTAAAAATTCATAATATAAATTCATTTATCAAATAATCAAATATTTTAAAAACATTGGAGTAAAATAATTTATGCCATAAAATAGTTTTATAGTCATAATGCAAAAATAACTCAATAAATATTATGAATAAAATTGCTTACCTCTAACCAAGTTAAAATTGTTAACTATCTCTAATTGTCATTCGAAGGTTCTAAGACTTATAATAACAAACTTCTTGGTCAAGGAAATTTAAAATAGCACATAAGTAAATTTTTAGATCGATTATGATTACATTACCTATTTACCAACTCTAAACAAAACCACCAGCTCAAAATTTTTAACTCCTAATCAATAATTTGAATCAAGTTAAAATTATACAAATTTATTAAGTACACCTAGAAATACTATTCGTAAAAATAGCATGATATTTTGAATTCAAATAGATTTTTAAAATAATAAATTTTTCAGCAAACAATAACTTACCCTATTATTTTAGAAATACAGATAACTTAATAGAAAATTTATAACTATTTAAATACTTTTTTAAATATTACAAAATTTATAGAAAAACTAGTAAACGTGTGCAAAAACCAAATTTTCATAATTATTTAAGGTCTTCTGATATTTCAAGATAATAAGTATTCTAAAAAATATAAATATATCCAAATTATTTTAAAATTAAGGTTCACTTAATTTAAAGTTCATAAATATTTAAGTATAACTTTAAAATTTTCAAAATTTATATAACATACAGTAAACATATGTATCAATCACCATATAAATTTTGTAATTTTTAAAGATCGTTTGATAATTCAAAAAATTTATATTATACAATAAAATATTAAAACACATAAAATTACATATTCAAAAAACTAAATTTAAAATTTCATATAAAATTAAATTCTTATTTGATTTGAATAAAATAAAATTTTACATTCTCCTTAGCATGCAAAAATTCATATTATGAAAATTTTAATTAATAATGTCAATAGAATTTTTATTAAAATAATATTAAAAATATTATGCTCAGCAAATAATGAAAAATTTTAATCCAAACAAATTCACTATTTTACTACAATTTTAACACAAAATGGTCTGATACAACTTTAATAACATTAATACAAGGAATTCTATTTAATGTACATTAAAATATGTAAACAAATTGATCATAATAAGACCAAACAAGTGAGAAAACAGAATAAATAAATAAACTAAAATATTACCTCTAATAAATCAAAAGCATAGACAACCATAAACACATAGAGAAACTCTTAGGTTCTGTGCGTTGAAAGGAGAGTGGGAGGCAGAGATTAAAAAAATATGCTTCTATATTTTGTGTAAGAAATTAAAATTAAAAAAATCTTTTTATACTTTGTTTAGGAAAATAAAAACAAAATATCCTCATTAATTTTTATACAAGATATTTAACTATTTTAAAATAAATAAATATCATTTATTTTAAACAAACAAAATCCTTTCAAATCACTCTATACGTTTAAAAAATATTTATAAATATATATATATATATATTTACCATTACATAAATAAATAAACTTATTCTTTATTTAAGACAAAATAAAATATTTTAGTAAAAACAAAATAAAATCTTAACTTTATCAAAATATTTTCTATTTAAAAGAAATTATCCTCTTACTAAAACTTAAATAAACTTAGTATTGTCATTTCCTATGCTTAAAAAATATCACTTATAAATAGTGTAACATAATAATCTTCTATCTAATCAGGAGAGTTGCTATCACAGTTTGGATACGTATGCAACAAAAGGGCAAAGGTACTTGTCTGGTCAGCATTTATGCTATCGGCCTTCAATGACCGTAACAGTAACATTGTTGATTGAAAATCCCTTTTGACTCTGTTCAGAAGACTCTGTATCCATGGCATTCCGCCTTCCTATAAATGGAGGTTGCTTTGGAGTGGGAAGATCCACAATTTCACTGTTCAGCATGGATATAACGGTTGACACGTTCGGCCTATCCTTGGCAAATTCTTGCACGCACAGCAATCCGACATGTATGCATCTTAAGATCTCCGAGTAAAAGCATGGATCAGATATTACCGGATTGATTAATGCGACAGTGTTGTCTTCATTCCACAGTTTCCACACCTGAAAAATTTTTAAATAATTAAACAATAACCTGCCATTGTATCATGTAATCCGAGAGCAACTGAGGGAGATGAGACTAGACTTACATAGCCCAGAAGACTTATACAATGCTCGTGATGATAAAAACTTGTGTTTCTTCTACCACTAACAATCTCTAATAACAATACTCCAAAGCTGAATACATCGGATTTCTCTGAGAATCGCCCCTCCATTGCATATTCGGGCGGCATGTACCCACTGCATTTCAACGTCCACACACATTCAAATCTTCAGGGGTCAACCAATGATCCAAGAATATATTTGAAATATTAGATGAAGGACTACTACTTACTATGTCCCGACAACCCTCCCAGTATTGGCTTGATCTTGATTGCCTCCGAAAATCCTTGCCATTCCAAAGTCTGAAATTTTTGGATTCAATTCTTCATCCAACAGGATGTTACTTGCCTTTAGATCTCTATGTATGATCCTCAATCTAGAATCCCTGTGTAGGTAAAGGAGACCTCGACTAATTCCTTCAATAATGTTGAAGCGTATTTTCCAATCTAAGAGTTCTTGTTTGAGGTGATCTATATGAATTGTAATACAGAGATAAGAGAAACGGTGTCAATCCAAAGAACATTTCAAGTGACTGGAATGGAGAATTAAGGCAGAGTTTTCAACATTATATGACGCCGAGAATTGTCATTATAAGAAAGTGAAGAGTGTTTGCATGAACTAACCAAAGAGAAATGCATCCAAACTTTTGTTAGGCATGTATTCATAAATCAGCATCTTTTCCTCTCCTTCAATACAGCATCCAAGGAGTCTAACAAGGTTTCGATGCTGGAGTTTTGAAATTACCATAACCTCATTCATAAATTCTTCTACCCCTTGTCCAGAAGCTTTGGATAAGCTTTTCACTGCTATTTCTCGCCCACCCTTTAGCCTTCCCTGTAACGAACACTCTAATCAATAACTGTGTATTACATCGAACAGCTAGTGAAGTTATTACGAGCATCGAGCAACTATTACCCTGTATACTGGACCAAAACCACCCTGCCCAAGTTTGTTGGTTGAATGGAAGAAGTCAGTAGCAGTTGCCACCTCCTCAAAATGGAATAGTGGCAAATCCTGTAACCTAGCTGGGTTCATGGGTTCAGAAGAAAAACTTGTATAGGCTTCCCCTGCGTAGTTTTCTGGCACCTTGCATTTTTCCTTCATTGCTGATTTAAATTTACGTAGTAAGAAATGCATCTATTTCAATTTCCATATGGTAACAAGTCTATTTTAAGCTAACAATTATGAGTATATTACCTTTACGTTTAGCCATCCATCTCCAGCAGAAAAATATACAGATTGCAATAGTAATTGTTCCTGTGATCACTGGTACTATGATGATCACATTCGTGTCATGGTCGTCTGCATATAAGAACAAATGACGAAATAATCCTGCCCTGAATAGATCATAGAGATCCTTGAAGCATAGGATAGTAAGGGAAACATAAGAGAGCATTCTAACTTACCAAGTTCAGAATGTGCCACTCGAATAAAAACATCTGTCCCACCAAAAGAGAACTTCTGAATGTCAAATAATTTGCTCCCCCATGTCATACAACCGATGCCATCGTCATATGCATAAGCCATGCAGGAGCAATTATTCAAGCACTGGTCTCTGCAGTTACCTTCTCCAACGTCAGCTTCCCGCTCTGCGAAAGCCGGCACCTTCATCATCTGTAGCTTCAAAAACCCGTCTTGTCCACCGGTTTTGTTTATCCTTTCACACAGCAGTGGAGTCCTTCTTACACAACCGCGACTCCAATTTCCTCTGTTCCATTCCTCTATATTCTTTGGCTCAAACCCTCTCAAACAGCTGCAAATTGGTTTTTCCTGCGAATTACAGCTTCCAAATGCGCCACACCAGCCATAAACATCACAATCAGTTCTTGGGTACGACAAACCATTCTCCCAGTCACCCTTCTCGTCTATCCAATTTCGTAGTAAAATTTTCCCTTGTGAGGTCAAGACAAAGTACACAGAAGTGCTTGCAAGCGTGGGAGTAAAATAACTTGTTCCTCCAAGATTATCTACTACAACACCAAATCCATCAAGATAAATACCATTCATTTCAGGTACACCAATGAAAGCTCGACCATTCCATGGACCAGTCCGCAAAAATGGACGGTTATCTTTCCAGACGAAAATTTCGGGAATGTTTAAAGGCTCAAGGCTAAGAGAGAAGCTTCCAATGGATGGATCGGATGAGTTTTTCCATGATGTCAACTGCAATTTCTGGCCTGTTCTTCGGTTAGTACTTATTCTCATCCCTGACACCAATTTATCCGTCGGTTCTTGGAAACTCTCCCATATGCTAGTTCTTTTGATGATATCATGCAAGACAAGATTTCCCGAATCTAGAAGCTGAGCACCTGTACTATTTACCGAATTTGAAATATTTGATGACCAAAGAATCTCTTTCTGTCCATTCAAAACAACAAGATTGCCGTCCTCAGATACGGTAACAACACCGGATGAATCACTGAGAGGCTTGTTTCTGTTCGCAACCCATATGACAACATTTTCCGATGCCTTATTGTACAAAATTCCGACATAGCGATTGCTGGAATTAACGGGGCTAAAAAACCCCAGCTTGAAGGAACCTTCAGTAGAGACAATCGTTTCAGGATCTCTGATGAACTTGGAAGATGTGATTGTGTCTATGGCAGTGCCAAAATCTGAACAAAAACAGGATATTAAGACAATAACCACAACTGAAATCATTATGCTACGTACAAGTTCCACAAATAGTTGATCCCTTCTTGTATTTGACCAACAAAGAAAGATGAACTGATAAATGAGCGTTCCAGCAGCAGGTCAATTCTTCCTGGTCTCCGTTTAGAAATGACCACTTCTCAAATTTTCCAAGCCACGAAAAAAAGTAACCATCTGTGTGGCAACTTCCTAGAAAATAAGGTAGCCTATACTAATTATGTAATTGGAGGACCTGCGGCACTCGAAAGACTTTTAATAATATCAGTATTATGCATTTATTGAAAGGGTGTGTTCTGGACAAAGATTTTTCATAAACGAGTCATCCTCTTAATTCAAAATAAAATTTATTTACCTTTTACATTTCAAACTCAAAACCTCAAATAACAACATTTTATTTGAATATTTGATGTAATAATTATACCAAGTGCTAATAGTTCAAAAAAATAAACGTTTGCCCCTTGTTAGGGGCAACTCCCATATCAAGTCCATGAATTTTACTGTAAGTAATAAGTGGATTTTATACTCACATTTTGGATATCATTAATTTAATAATTAATTAGTGAATTTTGTATTCATATTTTGAATATTATTAGTTTAATATTTAGTTAGTTCAATCACATTTAGTAAATCGATGACCAAATGGATCCCATCTGAAAAGCATTAACAAATTTGCAAAGGGATGTGATTGTAAATTATTGTTGGATGCTTCCAATTTAAGGTTTTGTTAATTCAATCAATGTAAAAATTAAAACCTCATTTATGAAAAGAAAGATTAAATGGAAACACTAAATAAATCAACAAATACACAAAGTGGAAAGAATTATTCAAGCTATTAATTAATTAAACGATAACGACAAGATGGAAAATAGTTTCTCAAGTATTCCCGTTGCAACAGGATTAAGTGTTAACGGGGCCCTGGATTTGGATGGTTAGATTTGGCATCAACCAAAGAAGAGAATCTATTGGCCCTGGAATATTTTCATTTATTATGAGTGGACTAGTTTCCAGGAAAGGCTCGTCTTTTTTTAATGTTTTAAATTATTCTTCTAATACATTATGACCGTGCAATTATGCAAAGTGAATACGTAGCTGGGCTATCCTTAGGACAATCCATTACTGCATGGATTTTGATGATAAGCAAGTGTTTGAAACAATTTATAATGTTTAATAATTCTACCAAATTAAAATTTTTAATTTTTGATAAAATTATTAAATAAATTAAATTTATGTTAATTTTTATTTATTATGACATAAATAAAAAATATCAAACGAACTCATTTGATTGTTTTATTTGAAAAATAAATAATTCAGTATAATTCTTAAGTTAGACTTGTCGATTTAACAAATTTTTTATAAATTTTTTTAAAAGATAATATAAAAATAATTTAATTAGTATTATAAATTTAAATTAATTTAAAATAAAAAAAATTAAAATTATTTGATATATAAATAAATAAAATAAGTATATAAATTATTTAGTATATATTTATAAATTATAAATTTATAATATCTTGATAATATTAAAACATAAAAAAATTTGATTTATGAACTTTTATATTCCTAAATGGGCCTAAACTCTTAAATGACCTAAACTAAATTAGATTTGAAGTATAAAGACTTGTCAAAAGTATTAACTGAGCCTTACTATTAATAAGCTAAATGGACTTAGTTAATTTAATATCTCTAAATACAAATATAATATGAAAATTTAAATTATTACATTTATTTAAAAATAATAATATTCACAATAAAATAAAATAAAAAGTGAATACTATCGTTAATTAGTGAAAAAAATATTCTTGTTCGAGTTTGATGCCTAGAATGTGTACAAATTTAGGCCTATGGTTTGCTATTTTTGCACGCATGACTTTTAAAGCCGTAGGTTACTTTCATTCCTGAATTACCATGCCAACGATTTTTAGAACATACTTAATATTGATGTCGACCGAAACTTGTTAGTGAAATGTATGAATGTTACCGTTGCATGAGATCGGCGAGACTTTAGGCCCATGGGCCATGATAGACTTGTAAATCTTAGAAGGCCCATCCTCGCAAGTAATCATCATGGCTGTGAAAAATAAGATCTAACATGAGCTGAAGTCTGAGTCCATTGAGTGGTGTTCGGAGGACTTGGTTTTGAGCAGGAAGATCCAACTACTAAGCATTGATATAACAGTGGACAAACTTGGTCTGTCCTTCAAATACTCTTGCACAGACAATCCTACATGTATGCATCTTATGATCACCAATTCCAAGCCAGATTCCGCTATCGCAGGATCTATTAAGTTGATAATGTTGATCACATTCCACAATTTCCATGCCTGTGATGAACAAACATTGGAGTTAATCCTTTAAGCTTTCTGAGACCAACAGAGTGATACCTTTTTTTAGATTTGGGATTGTTAGATTTGGCGTGGACAAAAGAAGAGAATCCTATTTTCATCTATTATGAGTGGATTGGTTTCCAGGAAAGATTTCTCTTTTCTAATATGTTAATTTATTGTTCTAATCCATTTTGACCATGCAATCGTGCAAAATTAGTATGGAACTGGGCTGGTCTACACCATTGATACACTGAACAGTCCATTAACGCATGAGATTACCATGAACAATAAGATCTGACATAGCCTCAAGTCTGATAGCTCCAATGATTCTACTTTACAAAAATTACAACAAAATCCTTGAACTCAACGAATCTACAATCTAGCAAGTTTGTCAACCTTTCAGAACAGGTACCACTGTTGCATACGTATGCCTCAAAAAAACAAATGTACTTCTCTAGTCAGCTTGTATGCTACTGCCTTCAATAACCGTAACAGTAACGTTGTTGATTGAACATCTCTTTTGACCCTGTTCAGAAGACTTTGCATCCATGGCTTTCCGCCTTGCTGTGAATGGAGGTTGCTTTGGAGTAGGAAGATCCACAATTTTCACTGTTCAGCATGGATATATCGGTTGACACGCTTGGCCTATCATTTGCAAATTCTTGCACGCACAGCAACCCAACATGCATGCATCCTAAGATCTCCGAGTAAAAGCATGGATCAGATATTACCGGATCAATTAATGCGACAATGTTGTCCTCATTCCACACTTTCCACACCTGAAAAAATTAAAAATAATTAAATAATAACCTGTCATTTTATCTTGTAATCTCAAAGCAATTGAAGGAGATGAGGTTAGACTTACATAGCCTAGAAGACTAACACAATGCTCCTGATGATAAAAATTTGTGTTTCTTCTACCACTAACAATCTCTAATAACAATACACCAGAGCTGAATACATCGGATTTCTCTGAGAATCGCCCTTCAATTGCATATTCGGGAGGCATGTACCCACTGCATTTCAACGTCCTCACATATTCAAATATTCAGGGGTCAAACCATGATCCATGAATATGTTCGAAATATTAGATGAAGCAGTACTGCTTACTATGTCCCGACAACCCTCCCAGTATTTTTTCCTTCAAAATTTTATATTAGCTCAAGCGGGAATTGATTCCCATTCTTCATTTCATATTTTTAATAGTTTTGACCCCAACTAACTAAAATAGTATAAGTGGCTAGTTTGTAAATTAGAAAGAAATACAGTGGTGGAAGTATAAGGGAGGCGTCATGTCATGCATGGGAAAGCGGCTGCTGTGATGTGATAGCAAGAAAGTCTCGAACTATTTTATCATATCAATTGTAACAAAATAATAAAATTATTTAATTAATTAAAAAAAATTAATTTTATTAATAAAAATTTAAAAATTAAAAATATATTTTATTATTTATTTTTTAATTTAAATAATTTTTTTAAAATTTTAAATTTATGTTAATAAAATTAATATTTTTATTAATTAAATAATTTTATTATATAATTAATATAATAAAACAGGCCAAAACGCACTCAATTATCATTCATACGAATAAAAAGGTGGAAACGACGAAGCGGAATCATATGCGTCGTGAATCTGGCGCTCACGGGACATTACGACGGTGACATCAACGTCCTAATTGCTTTTGCTCTTTATCTCTTGCGGTTCTGCCTCATCCGTGAACCACACAGACATAACAGTCCTGCCTTAAATAAATAAATATTTTAGTACCATACTTAATCTTGATGTCGACCGAAACTTGTTAATGAAAAGTAAGAATGATAGTGTTGTAAGAGGGCAGCTAGATTTTGGGCCCATGGGCCATGATAGACTTGTAACTCCTAGAAGGCCCATCATCGCAAGTTATCCTCATGCTATGAACAACGAGATCTAACATATGCTGAAGTCCGCGAGTCCAGTGAGTCCTAGTTTACAAAATTATCATGATGTTAGTAGAAACCTCTGTTTTGGTGTTCAGAGGACTCGGTATCTACAGCACTCAACTCTGCCTTTCCGTGAATGCAGGTTGGTTTTGAGCTGGAAGATCCACAATTTCACGACAAAGCATTGATTTAATAGCTGACATGCTCTTGCACAGACAACAATCCCACATGTAAGCACCTTACGATCTCGAATTCCAAGCCTGATTCCAATATCACAGGATCTATTAAGGTAATAATGTTGTTTTCATTCCACAATTTCCATGCCTGTAATGAACAAACATTGAAGTTAATCCTTCAAGCTTTCGGAGAGCAACAGAGTGATGCCTAAGTTTAGGTTTGAATTTTTAGATTTGGCGTGGACCAAAGAAGATAATCCTATTTTCATCTGTTATGAGTGGATTAGTTTCCAGGAAAGATTCCTCATTTTTAATATGTTAATTTATTATTCTAAACCATTTTGACCATGCAATTATGGAAAGTTAACGTGGAACTAGGCTGCTGGGTCTACACCACTGATGCACAGAACAGTCCATTACCGCACGAGATTATTATGAACAATAAGATCTGACATATCCTGAATCAGATAACTCCAATTATTCTACTTTACAATATTACGACAAAATTCTTGAACTCAACGAATTTATCAAGTTTGTCAACCTTTACAACCGGTATTATAACACCTCAAATTCAACACAGTTTTTGTAATTGTCAATTTAGATAGCATAAGTTTAAATACATACACTAAACTTTCACAATTATAATTTTTCTACTAAAATATTTCATAGTCATTAATTAATTAAACAAAAAATCCTCAAATTTTCTTAAATACCATAATAATCCAATCAAATGCAAACACACTAAAATAACCTTCCTGACACATATTTAAGATTTACTATAAATACATTATAAAATCTTCCACTATCTATAATACAAACAAATAAAAATTTTCAAGATTATCCTCTAATTCAATCTGCATACTTACCACTCTAAACAACTTATTTTACAAAAAATAAATGTGAATGGTGAATTATTAATTCAATAAGTAATATCATTCATAACATATATATGAGTTTTCTTATCTTTAGATATATAAAAAAATTTGCAAGCCCTTTTATTCAAATCTCATACAAAAATACAATTTTAAATATTCTCTCAAAATAAACATAAAATTAAATGAGAAAAATGATAAAAATATTTATTATAGAAAATATATTTTAATTGCTCATGTTACATAGTATCATTTATATTATTGATAATTCGACTAATAACTAAATCAGAATCATGTGCACACTCAGAATAAAATATCAACTACTCCAAACAAATATTGATTGTAGTCAATTAAAAATATTAACTGTAGTAAAATAAAATTATAATTATAATCATAATCATAATACTATGGACATAAAAGCAAAAATATTTCATTTCAATTAATTATATAAGAATTATTTAATAATATAGTAACTTGCATTGATTTACTTACAAAATATTTAATAAATTTCACAATTAATTATTGACATTTATAAAATAATTGATAAAACATTTAAAAATATGCAATTTGTAAAAATTCATAATATAAATTCATTTATCAAATAATCAAATATTTTAAAAACATTGGAGTAAAATAATTTATGCCATAAAATAGTTTTATAGTCATAATGCAAAAATAACTCAATAAATATTATGAATAAAATTGCTTACCTCTAACCAAGTTAAAATTGTTAACTATCTCTAATTGTCATTCGAAGGTTCTAAGACTTATAATAACAAACTTCTTGGTCAAGGAAATTTAAAATAGCACATAAGTAAATTTTTAGATCGATTATGATTACATTACCTATTTACCAACTCTAAACAAAACCACCAGCTCAAAATTTTTAACTCCTAATCAATAATTTGAATCAAGTTAAAATTATACAAATTTATTAAGTACACCTAGAAATACTATTCGTAAAAATAGCATGATATTTTGAATTCAAATAGATTTTTAAAATAATAAATTTTTCAGCAAACAATAACTTACCCTATTATTTTAGAAATACAGATAACTTAATAGAAAATTTATAACTATTTAAATACTTTTTTAAATATTACAAAATTTATAGAAAAACTAGTAAACGTGTGCAAAAACCAAATTTTCATAATTATTTAAGGTCTTCTGATATTTCAAGATAATAAGTATTCTAAAAAATATAAATATATCCAAATTATTTTAAAATTAAGGTTCACTTAATTTAAAGTTCATAAATATTTAAGTATAACTTTAAAATTTTCAAAATTTATATAACATACAGTAAACATATGTATCAATCACCATATAAATTTTGTAATTTTTAAAGATCGTTTGATAATTCAAAAAATTTATATTATACAATAAAATATTAAAACACATAAAATTACATATTCAAAAAACTAAATTTAAAATTTCATATAAAATTAAATTCTTATTTGATTTGAATAAAATAAAATTTTACATTCTCCTTAGCATGCAAAAATTCATATTATGAAAATTTTAATTAATAATGTCAATAGAATTTTTATTAAAATAATATTAAAAATATTATGCTCAGCAAATAATGAAAAATTTTAATCCAAACAAATTCACTATTTTACTACAATTTTAACACAAAATGGTCTGATACAACTTTAATAACATTAATACAAGGAATTCTATTTAATGTACATTAAAATATGTAAACAAATTGATCATAATAAGACCAAACAAGTGAGAAAACAGAATAAATAAATAAACTAAAATATTACCTCTAATAAATCAAAAGCATAGACAACCATAAACACATAGAGAAACTCTTAGGTTCTGTGCGTTGAAAGGAGAGTGGGAGGCAGAGATTAAAAAAATATGCTTCTATATTTTGTGTAAGAAATTAAAATTAAAAAAATCTTTTTATACTTTGTTTAGGAAAATAAAAACAAAATATCCTCATTAATTTTTATACAAGATATTTAACTATTTTAAAATAAATAAATATCATTTATTTTAAACAAACAAAATCCTTTCAAATCACTCTATACGTTTAAAAAATATTTATAAATATATATATATATATATTTACCATTACATAAATAAATAAACTTATTCTTTATTTAAGACAAAATAAAATATTTTAGTAAAAACAAAATAAAATCTTAACTTTATCAAAATATTTTCTATTTAAAAGAAATTATCCTCTTACTAAAACTTAAATAAACTTAGTATTGTCATTTCCTATGCTTAAAAAATATCACTTATAAATAGTGTAACATAATAATCTTCTATCTAATCAGGAGAGTTGCTATCACAGTTTGGATACGTATGCAACAAAAGGGCAAAGGTACTTGTCTGGTCAGCATTTATGCTATCGGCCTTCAATGACCGTAACAGTAACATTGTTGATTGAAAATCCCTTTTGACTCTGTTCAGAAGACTCTGTATCCATGGCATTCCGCCTTCCTATAAATGGAGGTTGCTTTGGAGTGGGAAGATCCACAATTTCACTGTTCAGCATGGATATAACGGTTGACACGTTCGGCCTATCCTTGGCAAATTCTTGCACGCACAGCAATCCGACATGTATGCATCTTAAGATCTCCGAGTAAAAGCATGGATCAGATATTACCGGATTGATTAATGCGACAGTGTTGTCTTCATTCCACAGTTTCCACACCTGAAAAATTTTTAAATAATTAAACAATAACCTGCCATTGTATCATGTAATCCGAGAGCAACTGAGGGAGATGAGACTAGACTTACATAGCCCAGAAGACTTATACAATGCTCGTGATGATAAAAACTTGTGTTTCTTCTACCACTAACAATCTCTAATAACAATACTCCAAAGCTGAA
>CP135547.1:1842015-1865398 GCA_032402905.1 Khaya senegalensis | reverse complement strand
GAGTCCCTCAACAGCATTAGATGGAGTAACACCAGAAGAGATGTGGTCAGGAAGGCTCTCTAGCTATCAAGACCTGAGAATTTTTAGCTGTCCTGCCTATGCACACATAAGGCAGGGAAAGTTAGAACCAAGGGCTTTGAGGTGTACATTTTTGGGTTATCTGGAAGGCATAAAGGGGTACAGACTATGGTGCACCAGTTTAAATCCACCTAGGTGCATCATTAGTAGGGATATCAGGTTCAATGAGGAAGAATTGATGAGTTCTAAGTATCATCAAGTTGACAGAACACCTATAAAAGAATTAGGATTAGGATCAGAAAAAACATCTATTGAGATGGAGTCTCAGGATAAAGAGGAGAATATACAACAAATCCAAGAAACTGAATATGAAGGAGATCAAAATAAAAAAGAAATTGATGAATATCAATTGACAAGGGACAGACAAAGAAGATCAATCAAACCACCTGTCAGATATGGTTTTGCAGACCTCATTACATATGCTTTTTCAGTAGTGAAGGAATGCATTGATGAAGAACCAACAAATTTCAAGGAGGTTATGAACAGCAGTCAAAGAAAAAATTGGAAAGCAGCTATGGATGATGAAATGAGATCGTTGACAAAGAATAGAACCTGGATACTAGTAAGAAGGCCTGCAAACAGAAGAATAATTGATTGTAAATGGATTTATAAACTGAAAGAAGGTGTCTCAGGTGGGGATGCAAAGAAGTTTAAAGCCAGGCTAGTAGCTAAAGGCTTCAAACAGAAAGAATGAGAGGATTTCACTGAGATTTTCTCACCTGTTGTTAAGCATACATCAATCAGAGTGTTGCTGGCACTAGTTGCAATTCAAGGTCTTGAACTTGATCAAATGGATGTCAAGACTGCATTTTTTCACAGTGAGCTCAAAGAAGAAATATTCATGATTCAACTAGAGGGATATGAAGTTTCAGAAAAGGAAGATTGTGTATGTTTGTTGAAGAAATCTTTATATGATCTCAAACAATCACCAAGGCAGTGGTATAAAAGATTTGACTCATTTATGATATCAAAGGGATATTTAAGGAGTGCTTATGACTGCTGTGTGTACTTTAAAAACCTTGAGAGTCAGACATTCATCTATCTACTGTTGTATGTAGATGATATGTTAATTACAGGCCATGAAAAAGGTGAGGTTGACAAATTAAAGAGTATGCTCAGTAATGAGTTTGAGATGAAAGATCTTGGGGCAGCAAAGAAAATATTGGGCATTGAAATTAAAAGAGATAGAAACACTGGGATTTGGTTCCTGTCTCAGTCAAAATATGTTGAAAGAATATTGAGTAGATTTGGAATGTCAAGTTCTAAACCAGTTTCAAGCCCTTTGGCATGTCATTTCAAACTATCAAGCTACCAAAGTTCGAAAAATGATCTACAAAAATCAGAAATGATGAAGATTCCGTATGCAAGTGCTGTAGGAAGTATCATGTATCTGATGGTATGTACAAGACCAGATATTGCTCAAGCCATGAGTGTGATAAGTAGGTTCATGGGAAATCCTGGAAAGAAACACTGGTGTGCTGTAAAATGGGTGATGAGGTATCTGAGAGGCACCCCAGGTTTAGGATTGATTTATGAAAGGGATAAAATTTCTAAAGAAGTCATTGGATTCGTTGATGCAGATTATGCAGAGGATTTGGATAAAAGGATATCACTGTCAGGATATCTATTCTTAGTAGGAGGATGTTTGGTTAGCTGGAAATCTTCTCTAAAACATGTAGTAGCATTGTCTACAACAGAGGCCGAATACCTTGCAGCCACAAAAGCAGTTAAAGAAGCCAAATGGTTAGCTGGTTTAACCTCTGAACTTGGATTACAACAGCAATGTATAAGTGTGTTTTGTGATAGCCAGAGTGCTATATACTTGGGAAAAAACCAGGTATATCATGAAAGAACAAAACACATTGACATTCGGATGCACTTCATAAGAGATGAAATAGAGAAGGGAGAAATACAGCTAGTAAAGGTTCATACAAATGACAATCCTGCAGACATGTTGACAAAACCTTTATCTTCAGCCAAGTTTAAATATTGTTTGAATTTGGTTGAGATAGATAATTACTAAAGCACATATGTTGCAAGAGAGGCTCTAATATTTGATTAAAGAAAGCTTGAATCAAGGTGGAGAATTGTGAGGTTTGGTGTTTCAAGCTTTGGAAGCAAAATTAAATAAGCTGACGACTGTTTAAGGGAAGCTGTTATGAGTTAGTTAAAGAGATGAGCTGTCAACTAACTAATCTTGTTATAAATAAAAGCTTGAATCAAATCACAGGTGAGAGGGGTGAAAAAAATGAAAATACAGAAGAACAGAGGAGAATTGTGAGGAATCGGGCAGTAAAGAAAAGGTCAGAATCTCTGAAATTTTTTCTGCAATTTCTTTGTATCTGTATACTCTCATTGAAAGCTTGATTTGAAAGCTTGATAATCAATAAAGTTTTAGGGTGTTCTTGCTATGGATGTAGGCCTACTCTTGAGTGGCTGAACTACGTAAATTCTGTGTTTGATCAAATTGTGTTTGCTGTATTTTCTAAGTTGGTTTTTCCTTTTTGATTTGTTCTGTTACTTGCTGGAGTTCATGGTGAATTAAATTGATCAAGACTGAATTGTCAACAAAGATTAGTCTTGATTAAGGGAATTGTATAACACATATTTATAACATTGACGAGTTAAAACCAAGCACAAATACTTACTATGTCCCCACAACTCTTGTAGTGTCGGCTTGGTCTTGATTGCCTCCAAAAATCCTTGCCATGCCAAAGTCCGAAATTTTTGGATTCAATTCTTCATCCAGCAAGATGTTACTTGCTTTTAGATCTCTATTTATAATCCGCAATCTAGAATCCCTGTACAGACATAGGAGACCTCGGCTTATTCCTTCAATAATATTGAAGCGCATTCTCCAATCTAGAAGTTCTAGCTGAAGTGGGTCTACATGAATTGGAATTCAAAGACGTAAAAAGTGTAGTTAACTGGTCAAGCTATCAAACTGAACAATTCAAGTGGCAGACCTGAAAATTAGCTAAGATTTTTCTACAGATAAAACAAAAGCTTTAGCATCAACTAACCGAAGAGAAACGCATCCAAACTTTTGTTTGGCATGTATTCATAAATCGGCATCTTTTCTTCTCTCTCAATACAACATCCCAGGAGTCTGACAAGGTTCCGATGTTGAAGTTTAGAAATCATCATCACCTCATTCATACATTCTTCTAGCCCTTGCCCGGATGCTTTTGATAGTCTTTTTACCGCAACTCCCTGCCCATCTTGAAATTTTCCCTGAAGAAAGAACTCAAATCAACAACGTATGATACTGTACTTGTGGTAAGGATTCATTAAGCAACAGTTACTACCCTATATACAGGCCCAAAAGCTTATCTGTTAAATGGAAGTTGTTCGTTGCAGTTGCCAGCTCCTCAAAATTAAATAGCGGTTGATCCTGGCGTTTAGCGTGGTTCATGTTTTCAGAGGAAAATTTTGTACATGCTTCTCCATTATCAAGTAGCACCAGGTTGCCTTTTTCCTTCATTCCTGAGTCAAAATCACATAGTAAGATATGCATCCCTTGGAAATAAATGCTATCAAGTTCAATGAGCTGACACTTACGAGAATTTTACCTCTACGGTTTGTCATCCATCTCCAAGTGAGATATGTACAGATTACAATGGTAATTATTCCTGCTGCCTCTGGTACTACTATAATTACATTTGTTTCTCTTTTATCTGCAGAATAAATTATTTACACCACCAAAAAAAGAGCAGGCATATCTAATTAACTTTCAACACAATGGCACAACAGCATGGTATAATGGAAACAGGTTTAATAAGACAGGATTCAGCTTACCAAGTTCTGAATACGTCACGCGAATGTAAAGATCTACCCACTGTCACAGAATTTTTGTATATCAGTTAAGTTTCCCTCCATGTCATGCAACCAATGCCGTCATATGCATAAGCTAGGCAGAGGCAATTATTCGAGCACTGGTCTCTGCAGTTATCTTCATTGTCTGCAAATGACCACTATGAAAAATCTGGTACCTTCATCTTATCCAGCTTCAAAAATCCATCTTCACTGCCCACACTACCAGTTTTGTTCATCCTTTCACACTGCAGTAGTTTCCTTCTGACCCAACCACTAGACCAGTTTCCTCTTGTCCATTCTTCAATATTCTTTGGCTCAAACCCTCTCAAACAGCTGAAAATTGGTTTTTCCTTTGAATTACAGCTTCCAAATGCCCCACATCTGCCGTAAATGCCACATTCTGATATCAGGGACAAGAAATCAAGCTGCCAATCCTGGTTCCTGTCGAGCGGTTCTCTTTCTTCCAATGTATTCCTTATGAGTTCAAGAGAAAGTATAAAGAAATATTTGCAAGCGCAAAAGTGAAATAAACAGTTCCTACTTCGTTATCAACTACAAGATTATATCCATCAAGATAAAAAGAATTCATACCATCTATTGCAATGAAGATCTGGCCATTCCATGGACCACTACGCCAATACGGGCGGTTATCATTCCAAATAAACAATTCAGGAATGTTTATATGATCAAGACCACCTGAGAAGCTTCCAATGGATGGATTAGAAGGGCTTTTCCATGATGGTAGCAGCACTTTTTCCCCAGTTCTTAGAATGGTACTAATTTTCATACTCGGCAAAAATGTATCTGTGGGTACTTGGAAACTCTCCCATATGTCAATTCCTTTTGTGTTATCATGCAAAACAAGATTTCCAGAATCTAAGAGTTGAGCGCCCGCATTAGCTGCAGAATTCAAGACATTTGATGACCAAAGAACGTGATTCTGTCCATTCAAAACAACTAGGTTTCCATCCTCAGAGATGGTAAAAATCCCGGATGAATCATTAAGAGTCTTATTTCGGTTTGCTACCGATATGACAGTAGTTGCAGAGATGTTATTCAACCAAATGCCTACATATCGATTGCTAGAATTACCAGGGCTAAAATATCCAAGTTTGAAGGTACCACCGCTGGAGATGATTGTTTCAGGATCTCTGATGAATTGAGAAGATGTAATGGTGTCGATTGCTGTTCCAAAATCTGAACAAAAACAAACTAGCAAGACTAGAACAGCTACTAAATTCATGCAACTGCTTACGATCAGTTCCATTAATTAGTGAATTGCTTCTTGTTGACCAAAAATGGAAGATTAAGTGATGAAGCTAGATGCCAGTACTTCAGCCTGGTTTTACAATTGACATTGTCAGATTTATTAAACAAAACCAAGGAAGACTTTCTCTTGCCGCCTGCATTATTCAAACATTCTGACCAAGTCTCTCATTGTTTTTAAAATTGACCATAAAATCTTAAAGTTCTGCAGGATGCATGATCAGGCGATTAATTATGCTGGGAAGATAAAATACTAAACTAAGGATCATAATTTATTGCTTGGTACTTCAGACAGCAGTAGTACTAATGACAGTGAGGTAAGAGTTGTTACATTCAACTAACGATACATAAGATCTTATGGATAAAGATTATTAACTCTCAGTTACTTATAATTCAGAAAGTTAATCATATTCACGCTAATGTTTAGAGTGAGTAAAATCAATTTCAATTCTGATTTTACAATCTTCAGAATTAAAATTTATTTGAAAAAATTAATTACAATTTAAAATTTAATTTTTAGCAATTTCGAGTCCACATGAAATGGTTCTTCAATTAACTTTTGTACTGGAGATTATTTTATCTTACGTATGAAAAGGCCCATAAGAGAGCTTTCAGTGGAAATTTTGGGCCTTGCAAATATTAAAGATTGGAATACTGTGGTTTCATGGACTTTTTGACAGAGCTTCAGAATCTCTCTTTAATTGCAATCTTTTATTCTTTTTAAAAGGTGAATGACTTGTCGCTTACAATTTATAAGTGGACGAGATGTCGTTTATCACTCACCGGCCAGTCGTTCATCAATTACAACAATGTACGAAATATCGTTTAACTTTTGCAAAAATGAATGACGCGTCATCCTCTAAATAAATAGGACCAGTTATTTCACCATTAAGCATTGATGTAACTGTTGGAATTGTTGGCCTATCCTTCACTAATTCTTGCACCCACAGCAATCCCAAATGTATGCATCTTATATTGTCTTCAATTCCATTGCCCATTCAGGTGACAGGTAGCCGCAGCATCAGATTATCCGGACACATTCAATCAGCTGAGCTCAAAACCATCACTTGAAAATATAGTTGAATTTAAACAAAGCATAACTACTGACCAAGTCCCAACAACGCTGCCTGTTTTGGGTTGATCTTCATTGCCTCCGAATATCCTTGCCGTGCCAAAGCCTGGAATTTTTGTATTTAGTTCTTCATCCAACAAGATGTTACTTGCCTTCAGATCTCTATGTATAATTGTCATTCTAGAATCCCTGCGTAGGAAAAGACATTTGATCTACGGCACTCTGCCTTTCTGTGAATGCAGGTTGTTTTTGAGCAGTTGACATGCTTGGGCTACCTTCCCATACTCTTGCACAGACAACAATCCCACATGTATTCATCTTTTGATCTCCAATTCCAAGCCGGATTCCGATATCACAGGATCTATTAAGGTGACAATGTTGTTTTCATTCCACAATTTCCATGCCTGTAATGAACAACCATTGGAGTTAATCCCTCAAGCTTTCAAAGAGTAACAGAGTGGTACCTAAGTTTAGATTTGGATTGTTAGATTTGGCGTGGACCAATAGGATGAGTGGATTAGNTCTTCTACCCCTTGTCCAGAAGCTTTGGATAATCTTTTCACTGCTATTTCTCCTCCACCGTTTAACCTTCCCTGTAACGAATAATCTAATCAATAACTGTGTATTACATCGAACAGCTAGTGAAGTTATTACGAGCATCGAGCAACTATTACCCCGTATACTGGACCAAAACCACCCTGCCCAAGTTTGTTGGTTGAATGGAAGAAGTTAGTAGCAGTTGCCACCTCCTCAAAATGGAATAGTGGCAAATCCTGTAACCTAGCCGGATTCATGGGTTCAGAAGAAAAACTTGTACAGGCTTCCCCAATGTAGATTTCTGGCACTTTTTCCTTCATCGCTACTTTAAATTTACGTAGTAAGAAATGCATCTATTTGAATTTCCAAATGGTAAAAAGTCTATTTTAAGGTAACAATTATGAGCATATTACCTTTCCGTTTAGCCATCCATCTCCAACAGAGAAATATACAGATTGCAATAGTAACTGTTCCTATAATCACTGGTACTATGATGATCACATTCGTGTCTTTTTCATCTGCATATAAGAACAAATGACGAAATAGTTCTGCGCTGAATAGATCATAGAGAACTTTGAAGGATAGGATAGTAAGAGAATAATAAGAGAGCATTCTAACTCACCAAGTTCAGAATGTGCCACTCGAATATAAAGATCTGTCCCACCAAAGGATAATCTCTGAATATCAAACAAGTTGCTTCTCCATGTCATACAACCGATGCCATCAACATAGGCATAAGCTACGCAGGAGCAATTATTGAAGCACTGCTCTCTGCAGTTACCTTCTCCAACGTCAGCTTTCCTCTCTGCGAAAGCCGGCACCTTCATCGTCTGTAGTTTCAAAAACCCGTCTTGTCCACCAGTTTTGTTTATCCTTTCACACTGCGGTGGAGTCCGTCTTACACAACCGCGAGTCCAATTTCCTCTGTTCCATTCCTCTATATTATTTGGTTCAAACCCTCTCAAACAGCTGCAAATTGGTTTTTCCTGCGAATTACAGCTTCCAAATGCCCCACAAAAGCCATAAACATCACAATCAGTTCTTGGGTACGAAAATTCATTCTCCCAGTCACCCTTCTCGTCTTTCCATTCTTCTTGTAAAATATTTCCTTGTGAGGTCAAGACAAAGTACACAGAAGTGCTGGCAAGCATGGAAGTAAAATAACTTGTTCCTCCAAGATTATCTACTACAAGACCAAATCCATCAAGATAAATACCATTCATTTCAGGTACACCGATGAAAGCCCGACCATTCCATGGACCAGTCCGCAAAAATGGACGGTTATCTTTCCAGATGAAAATTTCGGGAATGTTTAAAGGCTCAAGGCTAAGAAAGAAGTTTCCGATGGATGGATCAGATGAGTTTTTCCATGATGTCAACTTCACTTTCTCGCCTGTTCTTAGGTTAGTACTTATGCTCATCCCTGACACGAATGTATCCGTCGGTTCTTGGAAACTCTCCCATATGCTAATTCTTTTGATGTTATCAAGCAAGACAAGATTTCCAGAATCTAGAAGCTGAGCAACTGTACTATTTACGGAATTTGAAATATTTGATGACCAAAGAATCTCTTTCTCTCCATTCAAAACAACAACATTGCCGTCCTCAGATATGGTAGCAATACCAGATAAATCACTGAGAGGCTTGTTCTGTTCGCAACCCATATGACAACATTTTCCGATGCCCTATTGTACCAAATTCCAACATAGCGATTGCTGGAATTAACGGGGCTAAAAAACCCCAGCTTGAAGGAACCTTCACTGGAGACAATCGTTTGAGGATCTCTGATGAACTTGGAAGATGTGATTGTGTCTATGGCAGTGCCAAAATCTGAACAAAAACAAGATATCAAGACAACAACCACAACTGAAATCATTATCTTGCGTAGAAGTTCCATAGTTAATTCCTTCTTGTGTTTGACCAACAATGAAGATGAATTGATAAATAAGCATTCCAGCAGCCGGTCAATTCTTCCTGGTTTCTAGTTAGAAATAACCACTTCTCAAATTTTCCGAGCCACGGCCAAAAGTAACCATCTGGGTGGCAACTTCCTACAAAATAAGGTAGCTTGTGCTAATTGTGTGATTCGAGGACTTGTGCTACGGGAAAGACTTTCAATAAATTTCAGTATTAATAAAGGGTGGGTTCTAGACAAAGATTTTTCATAATCGAGTCATCCCCTTCATTCAAAACAAAAATAATTTACCTTGTACCTTTCAAACTCAAAACCTCAAATAAGAACATAATATTTGAATATTTAATGAATAAACGTTTGGCGCAACTCCCATACCAATTCCATGAATCTTACCATGAGTAGTAAGCTGAGTTTTATACTCACATTTTGGATCCCATTGGTTTAATATTTAGTTAGCTTAATGATAATTAACAAATCTGTAGAGAGATGGTTTTTTATTTTTTTTTTGTTCTGAGTTCATTTCAATTTTATTATTTATTATTTTTTACTTTGATGTGATTGTAAATTATTGTTGGGTGCTTCCAACTGAAGATCATGTTAATAAAACCAATGTAAACATTAAAACCTCATTTATGAAAAGAATGAAAAATGAACAACTGAAGAAAGTAGATGGACTGGTAGTCACAGTCTTGTTAGCCGGCGCACTCCAAGTTGGACGGTGTGGTTCAATACGGAAGCTCAAGGGAAAGAGACTGTTGGGAAAATTTTGTTGACGGAGACTTGAAATACGTATAAAACACACATTTCTTAAAGCGTTACTTGCTTCCTCTTTGGAGACCAATTATGGAATTTTATCAATAAATCACTTTCAAAATTTGAGACTAATTATGTATAATCCGAAATCTAGAATCCATGTGCAGATCTAGGAGACCTCGGCTTATTCCTTCAATAATATTGAAGCGCTTTCTTCAATCTAGAAGTTATTGCTTAAGTGGGTCCACATGAATTGGAATTCATAGACGTAAAAAGTGAAGTTAACTGGTCAAGCTACCAAACTGAAAATTAGCTAAGATTTTTCTACAGATAAAACAAAAGCTTTAGCATCAACTAACCGAAGAGAAACGCATCCAAACTTTTGTTTGGCATGTATTCATAAATCACCATCTTTTCTTCTCTCAATAAACCACCCCAAGAGTCTGACAAGGTTCCGATGTTGAATTTTAGAAATCACCATCACCTCATTCATGTTGAAATCTGTGAACTAAATTTTAAGAGATAATGTTGAATGATGGACAACTTTCATAATATATTATCAAACAAAAGTGTCTTTTTTATGGGATTACAATTAAATTTAAATTCAAATCAAACTTAAAAATTAAGTCTAATTAGAACTTATCATGATAAAATAAAAAATAAATTTAAAAATTAAATATAACTAGAATTTATCAAGATATGATAAGATAAAAAATAAATTCAAAAAATTAAATCTAAATAAATTTAAAAAATTAAATTCAATTAAGACTTATCAAGATAAGATAAAATAAAATAATAAATAACTTCATACTTCAAGATAAACTATTATAAGTTTTAGCATTTTTTCTGAGATTTGCCTTGGACATTCCAAACTTTATCCTTAAAAACTCCAACCTTGACTTAGGAAATGCTTTAATCATTATAATAGTAAGTTGGACATCAGTTGAATAATACTACAATTTGACAACAGAATTCTTCTCCACTTTTCTTATGGAATGAAATTTCACATTAATATGCTTAGTGCTGCTATGTTGGACAAGATTTTGATTAATAGTTATAGCTGACTTGTTGTCATAATAAAACTTTGTGGGTAAGTATTATTCTTGGTCTAAATCAACAAGCAAATTTCTTAACCATGCTGCTTCATTTGTTGCAGCCGCTAAAGAGATATGCTCTGCTTTTGCAATTGATTGTGCCACCACTTCTTGCTTCCTTGCATTCCAATAATTAACTCCAGAACTAATTGTGAACACATAGCCTGAAGTGCTTTTCATATCATCAATATTTCCTACCCAGTCACTGTCAGCATATCCTTTTAACTTAACTCCTCCCATCTTCAAATACTAGATGCCAAGATCTAATGTACCTTTAATATACTTTAGCACCCTTATTGCAATTCTCAGGTGAACATTGTTAGATGAACTCATAAACCTCAAAAGCAATCTAGTAAGAAACATTAAATCAGGTCTAGTTGCTGTTAGGTATAGTAAACTACTTACCAAACTTCTATATGTAGAGGATTCTTCAAGTTTTTCACCATTATTCTTTAAAATCTTCTCATTTTGTACTAGTTGAGTTCCTACTTCTTTACATAATTCAAGCTTAAACTTCTTAAGAATATCAATAGCATACTTTCTTTATGAAATAAAAATACCTGAACTACATTGGTATACTTCCATTCTAAAAAAATAATTTATGTTGCCCAGATCTAACATCTCAAATACCTCATGCATTTCTATTTGAATTTGGTCAGAAAATGAATATTGCCCACTGTTACTAACATGTCATCAACATACAGTGATGCCACAAGTCATAAACCATCATCATTTTGCTTCAAATATAGTGTAGCTTCACTTTTACTCTTCTTGAAACCAAGTTGAGTCAAATGAGAATCAATTCTACTATATTAGGCTCTAAATGCTTACTTCAAACCATAAAGAGCCTAGTATAACTTGTAAACTTTGTGCTCATTACCAAGAACGTCAAAACCTTCTAGTTATTAAATATAAATTTTTTTTTGGAGTATACCACTTAGAAAAGCTGACTTGATATTTAAATGATATACTAACCATTCTTTCTAACCTATAAGAGTAAGTAACAACTTTATAATAACAACCAGTCTTGCCTTATGCTTGAAAATTGTTCCATCTGAATTAAATTTTGTTATGAAAATTCATTTCACACCAATTGTCTTCTTTGCATTAGGTAGTTCTATTAACTTTCAAATTCTATTTCTTTCAGTAGCATCAATTTTTACCTTTATTGCTTCAATCTATTCTGAAAATTTTAATGCTTCTTCATAGTGTGTAGGCTCAGCATGTACAAAGTTACATCTTTCATATACATCAGATAATGGCTTCACTTTAAGCATTGATAAGGTTGTTGTTGCTTCAACATTTGATGAGTCTAATAAGCCTATAGTTTTAGTTTCAGTTTTAGGAACAAGTGCAGTGGCTTGAACTTTCTTTAATTCCCAATTCCAGCAAGAATTTTCATCAAAATGCACATTTTTACATATCATCATCTTTTTTACATTTAAACTATAGACTCTGTATCCTTTTAACTCAGATGCATATCTAACAAACACATCTAAGTTCACTTTTTTATTTAACTTTCCTCTCTTGACAAATGGCACATAAAAATAGCAAATAGAGCCAAATACTTTAGAAGGCTTGACAGAAGATTTCATACCTAACCATGCTTCAATTGGTGTTTTATTTTGAATAGATTTAGTTGACAATTTACTAAGTAAATACACTGATGTATTCACTGCTTCAACCTATAAAAACCTTGGTAGTTTTTTCTCGAACAATAAACACGTAGCCATCTTCATTATAATTCTATTATTTCTCTCTAAAATTCCATTATGCTACGATAAGTAAAGAACTATCATTTGGTATAGGATTCTAGTATCTTGAAGGAAAGTTTTGAACTCTTTAGATATATATTCACCTCTATTATTAGTCTTAAGTACCTTGAGTTTCTAACCACTCTGAGTTTCAACTATTATCTTAAAGTTTTTAAAGATAGAAAACACTTGTGACTTCAATTTCATAAAATAAATCCAAGTCATCCTATCAAAATCATCAATAAACAAAATAAAATACATATTGTTATTCAAAGAAACTATACTCATTAGTCCATAAATATCTTAATGAACTTATTGCAGCTGACAAAAACTTTTTTAGACTTATTTTAAAGAAATGACTATCGATGTTGCTTCTCTAATTTACTACTTTCACAAATATGAGTATGAACTATAATTTCAGACATGTCTTCAACCAAACTAACTACTTGCATAAACTTGAGAGATTTCAAATTGAAATAGCTAAATCTTTTGTGCCAAACAACACTATCATCAACTTTGTCACTAAAAATATTACCTCTAACTAGATCAAGTTTTACCATCTATATCAATGATAAAGCAAAAATTTTCTTTAAAGAAAATTGCATAACCATTTCTTAGCAATTGAGCAATACTAAATAAATTGATCTAATTTTGAAATATAAAGAACTTTAGTTATAGCCTTTATACATTTCCTAGTGTTGACAGCAATTGCTCCATTTCCTTTAGCCTGCACAATTTCACAATTTTCCAACTTGACTTTTGGTTGGAATGATTTATTAATGGAGGTGAAAAAAGAAAAATACTTGGTCATATAATTAGTGAAGCCACTGTCAATAAGTCAAATATTTAAATTATGTGAGGTGAGTGCTTGAGATGCCATAAATAAACACTTATCATCATTTTGGTCTTCTTTAATCACATTTACATGTTGTGTTTACTGCTGAGATTACTTTTCTTAACTCTGCAAAACTTCTCCATATGGCCAAGTTTATTACAAACATTACACACATATAAAGGCTTATCTTTATACCAATAATCTTTTTCAACATGGTTGGTTCTTCTGCAGTGAGAATAAGGAGAAAATTTTCCTTCTTTGTTGATGCAGAGGAAGATCCATCAGCTTTCCCTCCCTTTGTTGTTCTTGAAGGATTCCTTATTTAAAAGATTTCCAGAATCTTTTTCTTTGTGCTTTGCTTGAAAAGCATCTTCAATAGCATCATCATTTCTTATTGAAACCTTTTGCTCTTGTGCATGAAGTTTGCTAGTTAACTCTGCAATTGTAAGACTATGTAGGTCACAAAATTTTTCAATGCAGAAATCTTGACTTCAAACTTTTAAGTACAGAAACCATGATCTTTTCCACCATTTTTTGATCCGTAAATATTTCTCCAAGAAACCTAATTTAATTAACAACATCCATTAACTCGCCTGAATAATCTTTGACAGATTTATTGTCGTTCATCTTTATCAACTCAAACTTCCTTTTCAATGTCAACAATTTAACTGTTTTGACTCTGATATTTCCTTCAAATTCACTTTAAAACTTATCCCATACCTGTTTAGGTGTTTCCAAATTCATGATTTTTGTGAAAATGTGGTCTGCAAGTCCAAAATGTAAGTATGTGATGGCTTTGTCTTTTTTAAGTTTCTCCTCTTAATAAGTTTTTATTTGAGCAACTGTTAGATTTTGTCCCAAAGGTAGTGGATCATCTTCAGAAATCACAACCTTCCATAGCCCTTGAGATCTTAAATAAAATTTCATTTTAACAAACCAAATGTGATAATGTTCACCATTAAATACTGGTATTACAAAAGTATTCTTGGAGGTGGACATATTTATGACTACCAAAAAATAAATCACTCAACTTTACTGTATTTAACACTCAAGTTATTTTTTTCATAGCCTATAGGAAGGAAGCTCTAATACTAGTGTTGAAATCTGTGAACTAAATTTTAAGAGATAAGACTTGAATGAAGGGAAATTTTCATAATACGTTATCAAACGAAAGTATCCTTACTCAAATTCAAATTAAACTCAAAAATTAAGTCTAACTAGGACTTATCAAAATAAGATAAAAAATAAATTTAAAAACTAAATCTAACTATAACTTATCAAAATATAATAAGATAAGAAATAAATTCAAAAAAACTAAATCTAACTAGAATTTATCAAGATAAAATAAGATAAGAAACAACTTCATATTTCAAGGCAAACTCTCATAAGTTCTAATAATTCATAAATTCTTCTAACCCTTGCCCGAATGCTTTTGATAGTCTTTTTACCACAACTCCCTGCCCATCTTGAAATTTTCCCTGGAGAAAGAACTCAAATCAACAACGTATGATACCGTACTTGTGGTAAGGATTCGTTAAGCAACCATTATTACCCCATATACAAACCCAAAAGTTTATTGCTTAAATGGAAGTTGTTCGTTGCAGTTGCCAGCTCCTCAAAATTAAATAGCGGTAGATCCTGGAGTTTAGCGTGGTTCATGTTTTCAAAGGAAAATTTTGTGCATGCTTCTCCATTATCAGGTAGCACCAGGTTGCCTTTTTCCTTCATTCCTGAGTCAAAATCACATAGTAAGATATGCATCCCTTGGAAATAAACGCTATCAAGTTCATTGAGTTGACACTAATGAGACTTTTACCTCTACGGTTTGCCATCCATCTCCAAGTGAGATATGTACAGATTGCAATGGTAAATATTCCTGCTGTCTCTGGTACTATTATAATTACATTCGTTTCTCTTTTATACGCAGAATATATAATTTATTCCACCAAAAAAAAGCAGGTAAATCTAATTAACTTTCAACACAATAGCACAACAGCATGGTATAATGGAAACAGGTTTAATAAGACAGGATTCAGCTTACCAGGTTCTGAATACGTCACCCGAATGTAAAGATCTATCCCACTGTCAGAGAATTTTTGTATATCAGTTAAGTTTTCCCTCCATGCCATACAACCAACGCCGTCATATGCATAAGCTAGGCAGAAGCAATTATTCGAGCACTGGTCTCTGCATTTATCTTCATTGTCTGCAAATGACCACCCTGCAAAATCTGGTACCTTCATCTTATCAAGCTTCAAAAATCCATCTTCACTGCCCCCACTACCAGTTTTGCCATCCTTTCACACTGCAGTAGTTTCCTTCTGATACAACAACTAGTCCAGTTTCCTCTTGTCCATTCTTCAATATTCTTTGGCTCAAACCCTCTCAAACAGCTGCAAATTGGTTTTTCCTTTGAATTACAGCTTCCAAATGCCCCACATCTGCCATAAATGTCACATTCTGATCTCAGGGACAAGAAATCAAGCTGCCAATCCTGGTTCCTGTCGAGCCGTTCTCTTTCTTCCAATATTCCTTATGGGTTCAAGAGAAAGTATGAAGAAATATTTGCAAGCGCAAAAGTGAAATAAACAGTTCCTACTTCGTTATCAACTACAAGATTATATCCATCAAGATAAAAAGAATTCATACCATCAATTCCAATGAAGATCTGGCCATTCCATGGACCACTACGCCAATATGGGCGGTTATCATTCCAAATAAACAATTCAGGAATGTTTACATGATCAAGACCACCTGAGAAGCTTCCAATGGATGGATCAGAAGGGCTTTTCCATGATGTTAGCAGCACTTTTTCCCCAGTTCCTAGATTGGTACTAATTTTCATACTCGGCAAAAACGTATCTGTGGGTACTTGGAAACTCTCCCATATGTCAATTCCTTTTGTGTTATCATGCAAAACAAGATTTCCAGATTCTAAGAGTTGAGCGCCCGCATTAGCTGCAGAATTCAAGACATTTGATGACCAAAGAACATGATTCTGTCCATTCAAAACAACTAGGTTTCCATTCTCAGAGATGGTAAAAATCCCGGATGAATCATTAAGGGGCTTGTTTCGGTTTGCTACCCATATGACAGTAGTTGCAGAGATGTTATTCAACCAAAGTCCTACATATCGATTGCTAGAATTACCAGGGCTAAAAAATCTAAGTTTGAAGGTACCACCGCTGGAGATGATTGTTTCAGGATCTCTGATGAATTGAGAAGATGTAATGGTGTCGATAGCTGTTCCAAAATCTGAACAAAAACAAACTAGCAAGACTAGAACAGCTACTAAATTCCGGCAACTGCTTACGATCAGTTCCATTAATTAGTGAATTGCTTCTTGTTGATCAAAAATGGAAGATTAAGTGATGAAGCTAGATGCCATTACTTCAGCCTGGTTTTACAATTGACGTTGTCAGATTTATTGAACAAAACCAAGGAAGACTTTCTCTTGCCGCTTGCATTATTCAAACATTCTGACCAAGTCTCTCATTGTTCTAAAAATTGACCATAGAATCTTAAAGTTCTGCAGGATGCATGATCAGGCGATTAATTATGCTGGGAAGATAAATTACTAAACTAAGGATCATAATTTATTGCTTGGTACTTCAGACAGCAATTATACTAATCGTAGTAAGGTAAGAATTGTTGTTACATTCAACTAATGATACATAAGATCTTATAGGTAAAAATGATTAACTCTGAGTTACTTATGATTAAAAAGTTAATCATATTCACACTAATATTAAGAGTGAGTAAAATCGATTCTAATTCTAATTTTACAATCTTTAGAATTAAAGTTTATTTTAAAAAATTAATTACAGTTTAAAATTAATTTTTTTAATTTAATTTTTAACAATTTTGATTCTGCATGAAATCGTTCTTCAATTAATTTTTGTAGTGAACATTATTTTTTCTTAAGCATGATAAGGCCCATTAGAGAACTTTCAGTGGAAAATTTGGGCCTTGGAAATATTAAAGATTGGAATACTGTGGTTTCATGGGCCTTTTGACGGGGCTTCAGAATCTTTCTTTAATTGCCATCTTTTATTCTTTTTCAAAGGTGAATGACTTGTCGCTTACAATTGATAAGAGGACGAGAAGTCGTTTATCACTCACCGGCCAGTCGTTCATCAATTACAATAGTGTACGAAATATCGTTTAGCTTTTACAAAAATGAATGACTCGTCATCCTCTAAATAAATACGACAAGTTATTTCACCATTAAGCATTGATGTAACTGTTGGCATTGTTGGCCTATCCTTCACAATTTCTTGCACCCACAGCAATCCCAAATGTATGCATCTTATATTGTCTCCAATTCCATTATCAGGTGACCGGTAGCCGCAGCATCAGATTATCCGGACACATTTAATCAGCTGAGCTAAAAACCATCACTTGAAAATATAGTTGAATTTAAACAAAGCATAACTACTGACCAAGTCCCAACAACGCTGCCTGATTTGGGTTGATCTTCATTGCCTCCGAATATCCTTGCCGTGCCAAAGCCTGGAATTTTTGTATTTAGTTCTTCATCCAACAAGATGTTACTTGCCTTCAGATCTCTATGTATAATTGGCATTCTAGAATCCCTGCGTAGGAAAAGGAGACCTTGACTAATTCCTTCAATTATATTGAAGCGCTTTCTCCAACCTAGATGTTCTCGTTTGAGGGGATCAAAATGTTAATTCACAGAAGCATTCCAGGTTCTCCATTAAAGATCCGACCATTCCATGGACGGGTCCACCAATATTGTCGGCTATCATTCCAAACGAAAACTTCAGGATTGTTTAGAGGAACAAGGCCACGTGAGAAGCTTCTAATGGATTGATCAAAAGGGTTTTTCCATGATGTCAACTGCACTTTCTTACCTGTTCACAGATTTGTACTAATTCGCATCGCTGGCAGGATGCATATGAAGGTTCTTGGAAACTCTCCTATAAACTTATTCCATTGGAGACAGAATGCAAGACAATTCGCGGAATCTAAAAGCTGAGCACTGGCGTACTCAAAACCAAGCACCTGCCACTTCATCAACACCTCAGCTGCCTTACCACCTCTGCATTCATGAAGTTCCCTGCATTGCTCAACTCATCCAGCCACCTCAGCCTGTGGTCATCCTCAAGATCGTACTACTGCTCCAGGACCACCTGCATCTCTGTCCTCACCAGCAGCCCTGCAATGCAGCCCAAGCAGTGTGGTGAATGAAACAAAATCTGTTATATTGAACAACCGTATATGATCGCAGAATACGTTCTATCAGCTGTATAGTCTCTAGGTCTTTTGCTCAAGAAACCTTGTATATATATGTGATGTTTCTTGTATTGAAATATGAAATATAGCAATGCCCAATCTCTGCAGTTTCACAGCCAATAGCTGAAATAGAGTTCTCACTGCATTTTGCTATTTTCTTCGTTACATTTAACTGGCGTTAATTACCAAATTTGAAATGTTTGACGACCAGAGAATCTCTTTCTGTCCATTCAAAACCACATGATCGCCATCATCATGTCTGGTCACAATTGGGAATGAATAATTAATGAGAGGTTTGTTTCTGTTAGCAACCCATATGACAGCATTTCCAGATGCCCTACTCATATTGCACTAAATTCCTACGTAGCAACGAGTAGAATTACCAGGGCTAAAAAAATCCCGGTTGGAAGGTACCGCTACTGGAGGTGACTGTTTCAGGATCTTTGATATGTTTAGAAGATGTAATAGTGTCCGTGGCAGCGCCGAAATCTGAACAGAAATAAAATAGCAACAACTACAACAACAAAAAGGCTACTGAAACTGAAATCATTCAGCCACTAAGTTCCATTAGTCACTAAGGGCCTCTTCCTAGTTGATCAACTCCGAGATGCTATAGTGCGATAAAGTTTCAGATAGAACCGTTATATTTCGTTACTATAAACAAAATTATCCATTCAATGAAGTGGAAAAAATTTATTCATTTGTAAATATAACATGACCATCTAATGTGACAGAAATTTATTCATTTATAGTGATTAAAATAAAATTTTAAATAAATTTTATAAATTTTTTTGTCACATTAATTAATTAAATAGTAAAATTTATTTAAAGAATTTTTTTCATTACCACCAAATTTTTTCTACAAATTTTAATAAACTTGAGATGTGGTGCCAAATTTTGACAACTGCCATACTGTGGATTGTCTTCTTTGGCCTTTATATAGGCCATTATGTAGCCATCAATACTATTCCAACGGCTGCTTGTGTGATTTTGGTTTAATTACAAATATGAACCGGAGTGTATTTGTAAAAGTATTAATGCTTCATGGTAAAAGAGTTATTTAAGGCTCTAAGAAAAAATTACTACAAATTGCAATATATGATTGAGCAACTCAGTATTGTGAAGTTTAATCACTTGTTATCAGACCAAATTTCTAAGAAGAAACGGAAGATGCTTGCTGAAAGATTTTGGTAGCTATCGGGCTTCGATTCCTGTAACAGTAACATTGGTTATAGAACATCTCGGTCTATCGAAGGCACTCCTTCTTTGTGTGAATGCAGGTTGTTTCGGAGCAAAAATTTCGCTTTTAAGCATAGATATAACAGTCGGCATACTTGGTCTATCCTTCACATATTCTTGCACATACAACTAGCCCTCTTGTATGCATCTTATGATCTCCAGTTCGAAGCCTGATTCGGATATTACAGGATCTATTAAGGAGACATTGTTGTTTTCATTCCACAACTTCCATGCCTGTAAAGGAAAAACATTGGAGTTTCTGACAGAAACAGGGTGAAGTATAAGTTTGGTGACTTGCATAGCTTATAATATTCATATAGTCCATCATCTTGTTTAAAACTTGTATTTCTTCTACCACTGACAATCTCTAATAACAACACTCCAAAGCTGAAGGCATCAGATTTCTCCGAGAATCGCCCTTCCATTGCATATTCAGGGGACATGTACCCACTGCATTACACATCAAAACATTGTGAGGTCAAACCAAATTTATAATATTGATGAATTAAAACGAAGCACAAATATTTACCATGTCCCAACAACCCTTGTAGTGTAGTGTTGGCTTGGTCTTGATTGCCTCCAAAAATCCTTGCCATGCCATAGTCTGAAATTTTTGGATTCGGTTCTTCATCTAACAAGATGTTACTTGCCTTTAGATCTCTATGTATAATCAACAATCTAGAATCTCTTTGCAGATATAGGAGACCTCGATTTATTATTTCAATGATATTGAAGTGCTTTCTCCAATCTAGTAGTTCTTGCTTGAGTGCATCTAAATTAATCAATTAAAGTTAAAATTTCAAGTAACTGACGTGATTGGGATGGATTATTACTCATTGTCCCTTAATTTACTTGCACGAAATTAAGGTGATGCAACACGAACTAACCAAATAGAAAGGCATCCAAACTTTTATTTGGCATGTATCCATAAATTAGCATCTTTTCTTCTCTTTCAATACAGCATCCCAGGAGTCTAACAAGGTTTCGATGTTGGAGTTAGAAATTACCACTACCTTATTCATGAATTCTCCTAGACCTTGTCCAGATGCTTGTGACAGTTTTTTCACTGCTATTTCTTACCATCGTGCAACTTCCCTTGAAACAAAATCCCAAATCAATAACGATGTATACATGTTGAACTGATAGTGAAGTTATAATGAGCAACCATTCCCCTGTATACAGGGGCCAAACCACCCTGCCCAACCTTATTGCTTGAATTGAAGTTATTAGTTACAATAGCCAGCTCCTCAAAAGTGAATACTGATAGATCCTGAAGTTTAACCTGGTTTATGAATTGAGAAGAAGATTTTGGATGTGCTTGTTATCTCAGCATATCAAAAAAGTAACAAGGGACAAGATTAGAGAGACTTTGAGTGATTAGAAAGTTTGTTAGCAAATCAAATTCAAACTAAAAGATTAGATGCAAGTAATTATTATTATTTTATATAAATAGTAATTACTACTTAGTATGTATTATGGCCATTAGTCACCACTCAATAAAAAAAATAAGTCTTTTATTGGTCTCAAGACTTCTTCTTCTCCTTTTTTTCTAATTTTTCTTCTATGCCTGCTCTTTATCAAATTGTAGCCATATTCTTTTTCCCTTCATTGCTGATAAATGTAGTAGTCAGAAACGAATCCATGGAAACTGCAAAGTATCATGTTCATGATGCTATAGCAATTATAAGCAAATTATCTTTACGTTTTTCCATCCAACTGTTCCTAAAACTAGTGGTACAATGATAACTAATTTCATGTCCATTTTATCTGCATATCCGAAGTAAGAATTTGAAGCAGTAATAATTATCTAACCCAAATAGATCATTAATGCTTCTAATTCTAAACTTCCACCATAATGGCCACAACAACACAGTTTGAAGCGGTGTAATGAAAAAGAGAGCATTCAACCTACCAAGTTCTGAATGTGCCAAACGAATGTAAGGATTGTCAATTAATTTTTCCTTCCATTTCATACAGCCGATGCCAACATCATATGCATAAGCTATGCAGGAGCAATTATTCAAGCACTCATCTCTGCATTCACTTAAATGGGCAGATGACCTTACTGCAGAATCTGGCACCTGCCTCATCCCCTGCTTAAAAAACTCATATTTGCCTACTTCACCAGTTGTGCTTATCCTTTCGCACAGCAGTGTTTTATTTCTGACACACCCACTACTCCAGTTTCCTCTAGTCTATTCATCTACTTTCACTGGCTCAAACCCTCTCAAACAGCTGCAAATTTGTTTATTCTCTGGATTACATCTTCCAAATGTACCACACTTGTTATAAACAGCACACTCAGTTTCTGAGAATGAAAATCTAACCTCCCAACCCTTCTTCCCATCAGCCTGATTTGTCTTCACTAGTTTTCCTTATAAGTTCAAGATAAAGTATGACAGAGGATTTGCAAATGGAGAAGTGAGATAAGTTGTTCCTTCTTCAACATCTACTCCAATATTAAATATATCAGCATTAGCAGAATTTGTGTTTGGTATTCCAGTACAGATCCGACATTCCATGGACCACTACGCCAATACGGGTGATTACCATTGCAAATAAAAACTTCAGGAATGTTTAAAGGATCGATGCCAGCTGAGAAGCTTCTAATTGATGGATCAGATGGGCTTTTCCATAATGTCAACTGCACTTTCTTGCCTGTTCATAAATCACAACAAAGTTGCATACTTGTCAAGAACTTGTCTGTAGGTTCTTGGAAACTTCCCATACGCATATTGTACGAGTGCTACCATTCAACACAAGATTTCCAGAATCTAAAATCTGAGCACCTGTATTAATTACTGAATCTGCAACATTTGATAACCAAATAACCTCTTTCTGTCCTTTCAAAACAACAAGATTGCCATCTTTAGAAATGGTCAAAACCCCAGATGAATCGTCGAGAGGCTTCTTCCTGTTAGCTACCAGAATGACACTTTCAGATGCATCATTATACCAAATTCCACCATATTGATTGCTAGTATCACCAGGGCTTAAAAACCCCAGTCTGAAAGTACTGCCATTGTAGACGATCGTTGCAGGATCTCTTATAAAGAGAGAAGATGTTATGCCAAAATCTAAACAAAAACAAGACAGTAGCACAACAACAACTATTGAAATCCTGCCAATGATAAGTTCCATAACTAGTTAGTTAATTGCTTATTGTTGATGATATGAAACTTAAATGTTGAGCCCGACTCAGAAACTTTTTCAAAGAAAATGTGGTGATAAATAATTTATCCATTTCTGGTCCAACAATGCAGTTGGGTAGCTAAGCTTTAATTTGATTATATCATATGTTGGTCAATGCCGCCATTGTTGAATTGACAAGATAAACATTCTCAGGCCATATCAAATCGATTGAGATTGAAGATCATGGAGCGATGAAAATGATAAAATCGGATAATCGGTTTAATTATGAACTCAACTTCGATTTTCGCATTATTTAAATATAACTAGAGATTATTTTATATTAGAAATTGTCAGGGTCCCAGACTATCTTGCAACGGGAGTAGGAACTTTCAAGGAAAGAGGGAATTTAATATTCTTTTGAGATAATTTTTTTAAAAAAATAATATAACACACATTTTAAGGAGCTCCTTGCAATTTGCATTATTCAAACATTACTAAAAAAAGGCCGGGTCGAATCAAGAAGTAAAGGCCCGAGTCTGGGCCGAACTATTGTATGTTAATATATATAAAGTTTATAAATTTATATTTTATAAATAAATACTAAATAATTTACATAAATATTTTATTCATTTGATT
>CP135547.1:1828417-1841976 GCA_032402905.1 Khaya senegalensis | reverse complement strand
AATTTAAATTTATAATATTAATTAAATTATTTTTAAAATTTTTTTAAATTTAAAAAAAAATTCGTTGAAACTCGTAAATTGACTAAAATCTAAATTTTTATGGGCTAGATCAGGTTTCTCTTTTTTATATTAATATAGCTTATTTACCACCCTTAATTGTAAAGAAAGAGTTATTTTTGAAAAAAATTTTAAAATAATCTTATTTTAGTTTATTTATATAAGCAATTATTTTTAATTCAATTTTATCTAAACAATCACATTCATTATTTTTCAAATAATTGTATCCTGTATGATCGTTTACACTTAAAATATAGAATGGTTGAATTGTGCATGAACACATAGTACCACATTCATAAACAATCACTAGTACTAAGTATGTGCTCACTTAAAATATAGAATGGTTGAATTGTGCATGAACACATAGTACCACATTCATGAACAATCACTAGTAATAAGTGTGTGCTCGTGACTCGTGTTTATATACTTTGAGTGTAAATGATCATGCAAGAGTAAAATTATTCGAAAATAATAAAAGTGGTCATTTTGTTAAGGTAAAATTGAAGGGATTCATTCACATAAATATGGTACAAAATAAAGTCAAAAAGATAGCCCTTCCTTCTTTATAAGTGTAGATAGCATTAATTGCTGATTTAGAATGGAAAGATTAACAAATATAAGTGAATTAATTGTTGATTTAGAATTAAAATATTAACAGTTAAATATAAGCGGATTGCTAGTTAACCCATGTTATCAAATATTTTAACTATTTATTTTTTTAAAGTAAAGCACATATATGATAGTTACAAACATACCACTAAATTTATTTATTGTGTTTATTTAATTCAATTTAATTGATAGTGTACCAATCTATGAACAATAGTTTGAGTTGAGTGTTTCTTAGTTTAAACACTAAATGCAAGTTAATTTTTGATATTTATATATTTTCAGCGTATTTATTTTTTAATTTAACAGTAAAAATTTGATAATTATATATAAATAAAATTCAAGTAAAATTAAATTAATACATAATACAAATGTCTAAATAAATTTATTTATTAGTATTGACTCTTTTTTTTTTTTTAACTTGAACGATTTAAATTCCTTCTTAATCTTTTTTCTTTTCGACTTAGTAAGATAATAACACGTAACATATTTAATAATGAACAATTTATATTATATTTTAAATTTTTAATTTATATCGTAAAACATAATATTAATTTATAAATTTTATTAAAATATTTATTATCAAGTGTGTTACATGTCATTATATGATTAAAAGTTAAAAAGAAGAGGATCTAAATCTTATCTTGAAACTTCCCCCTAACTCTGCAAAGGGTTCATCGCCTCCTCTGCTTTCTGTTTCTTTTCTTCTGGCAAAGAGGGAGTTCAGCTCTCTCGTTACTGAATTTATGTTTCTCTTCTTTTCTGTTTTCATTTTTCAGATATTGTAAACAATTATTCAATAAAGTAGCACCCCACATGTCAGACAGGACCATGTCAAGGTGATCATGCGATGCATCCATGGTTAATTAAGGAGACAGGAAATAAGTGAGAAGGTCCCTCATTTGAATGAAGCATGCAACAAAAACAATCACCATCAAAACTAAAAACCAGTGAATAATTTTCTCAACCAAAGGAGCTAACTTTCATACGAATGGCCCCATGATTTTGGGCACAAATTGTTTCCAAATATGGGGCTCATTTCAAGTTTTGAGCACTGACTGCTGACCAGAACCCCATCTTCATCGAAACAACGCAGGCAATCACCTCTTTTGGAATTGCACTTCTAAATTGACATGCCTTCATTGTTTCTTCCCCACGCACAAGTTGGTAAACCAAAAGGAATAAATCAAACACACGAAACGACAATAACCAAGAAGTTGCTGTAGCTGTAAGTTCCTCTTTTACTCAATGAATGCGTGTTGCGTTGAAGTTATAGGTATTTGATTTCATTGTCATTTAATACCAAATTTTATCCCATACTTGGTTGACTTAACTATTTTATTACAATTAATATTGACGACATGACACACTGTTTGATTAGTTACTGAGATAAAAATGTGGAGAGTAATTGTAAGAATAATATAATAATATAGTAATCTTAAGTAGAATGATATTATACATTAACATAATTGATGTAATATGATCATTTAATTAACGAGAAAAAAAATTATTTATTAATAATAAATAAAAAATTAAAATTTTTTTTTATCAATTTCTCTAATAATATTAAGTTAAAAATGAAACTCTTTTCTAATTTTTTTCTTTTTTTTTTAGTATAAGTAAATAAATTTCTTTTTTTTTTCATTGATTGAATGGTCTATCATATCAAATATTTTAATGTAATAATATCATTTTACTTGAAATTTTTTCTATTACAATATTCTAAATTTTCCTCTATATTGTAATAAATACAAACAAAATAAATAATTTATACAAGAAGTAACACTAACTTTTGTAAAGTCTTACACAAGTTTTTAAGTATGTCTTAATATTAAATCGAAAAATAAAAGGTATGCATAACTGAAATTATACTCGAAACTTAATTTTAAACTAATTTTAATAATACTAGTTCAGTTGTGTCGGTTGTCTTAGCCACCACTGAATTTACACATTTTATATAGACTCTGTAATTTCTGCAGGCACACTGTGTACACATTGTATGAAGATCTAACACTAAAATTTTTACTTACTACTTAATTCCTCAATGTAACAAAGCTTCTAAAATATTAATGAACAGTTGAAACGTTGGCGTTTTAGTAAATTGCCGTTCAAAACACGAACTTTTATTATCTTTTTTATCATAGGAAAATGCTAGCCATGACCCAAAAATAAAAAAAAAGAGCTGGCAGCTTCCCATGCAACTTCGAGGAAGGAGTACCATTTCAGAAGAAACGGCCACGAATTATAAGCAGCAAAATGCTGACACAGATAACAGCTTCTCAGCAAATTTTTATCTTACCTGTACTTTCGTTGAAATCATCCCCCACTCTTTCGTCGAACACTTCTGATCCTTTCCTTTCCTTGTAAGCTTTTGTATGTTTGTCTTCTCTTCACACCATTTACGTATATAAATACCCCTACCCACTTCGTCATTTTCCCATATTCAAAGCTATCTCTTGCTGACTACGTAAATTTTCTGGGGTTTGAAGTTGAAAGATGGCGTCTGCAAATGGGGTTGTGTTTGAAGATTTCTTTCCTGCCATGGTCGAGAAACTGGGAGCTGAAGGGTTTATGCAGGAGCTGCATAATGGGTTTCGTTTGTTAATGGATGAAGGGAAAGGTTTGATAACTTTTGAGAGCTTGAAGAGGAACTCTGCGTTGCTTGGTTTACAAGACATGAATGATGAAGAGGTGATGTGTATGTTGAGAGAAGGTGATCTTGATGGAGATGGCGCTCTGAATGAAATGGAGTTCTGCACTTTGATGTTCAGGTTGAGTCCTGGATTGATGCAGACTTCTACAAATTTGTTGTTAGATGCTATTGTTAGTGAATTTTAGGCTCTTTCATTAATTTTGTATTTCATTTGCTCATCCACAGCATCTTTTTCTTAATCCATTTATGTCTTCTTACAAAAATCATTTTTCTTAACAATGTGGATCATGTCTATCAGTTTAAAGGATAAATAATCTATAAATCTCCATACCCATTACTGTTGTTGGAAGACAAGTTCTATATCAACAAACTAACTAATGGGCTTCAACCAGCCCATCCTAAGTCAGAGATGGCAACATCAAATGTTGCGCCGAAGTATTGCCATAAATCCTCCACACACCAGAAAATATCTTTTTGACTGGAAGCATGAGGATAAGCATTACTAGGAATAAGAAGAACCCCATACAATTTGCCATGTGGGTACCATTAAATGGGATGCTATTGTGTAAAAAAAAATGGAAACAAATTCTTTGGTGGAAAACACTCCAGTGCAAAAATGGAAACAATTCCCCGGTCGAAAGCGTTCTAAACAGAAATAGAAACCATTATCTGGCTGCACTTTCACATTTTCAACAGAGCATGCTGGCCACTAAGTCTATGAAAAGATCCATCAACCAACTTTATAAAATCAACCTCACTGGCAATGATAGGGACTCGTTAGGCCATGTCATACATATATTATGATTCCTTCATAAATAATCTTTAATACATGAACATTATTTTCTAATGCTTCAGCTTCTGCCTACCTATTTAAACAAGAATGTGATTGGCTATCATGTGTCTTTATCAAAATTTTAATTTATAAACAATCTTATGTTAGTTGTTTATGGTTATCTTCAAGCATCGAATTAGAATCAGAATCTTCTCCTTCCATTGTTTCATATGTAAAGATGTTGAGTTTGTGACCCATATTTTTAATAATCAAGACGGTATATCAGATGTGCACTCAGATTTGATCTCATCATCAACGTTAAATAATGAAATTTACAATTCCTCCCTAGTAAGTGTCCATCCAATAATTATTTCTTGTAGTTCCGAATCATTAATGCATTCATATTGCCATATTTGTGCAAAACGTATTGATTTTTGCAAATCTAAAAATTGGGGACAAGCATAGTGATGCGTTAGGTCTCCAACTGTATCCAGTAGTTTAATAAAATTTAGAGGGTCATTGCCTAATGGCCACACATTCTAGAGTACCTGTGAGATTAAATTTGAAGAGTTATGACATTAGCACCAACAAAACATAACAAACAAGGAAGAAAATTAAATATCTTGTACTTTGAGGACTAACCCATATTAAGTTTCTTAATCATGTAAATATCGAGCTCAAAATTCATACAATCCTAACTACCCAAGTTGAAAATTTTCATACCCTAAATCATAGTCTGTTTTGACACATGTCGCGACGCCACTCCATTGGTTGAAAAATAAGAAGAAAATAGGATAAATCATGAGCATTATTAAACTGATAATAATATCACTAGGGGTAGAGTCTTATCTATCATTTTCAATGTGCCTAAAAACAAAGCAATAATGCAAGCTATACACATACATTGGCAGACAGAAGATAGGAAGTGAAGTTAGGTCCTGTGCTGGACATGTATGAAGAATCTGAACTAAACAACTTGTGGCTTATCATATGACGTGTAAACATCTTAGTGGGCATTCATTTTCCAATATACAATCACTGACTATACACCCATCCAATAAAAAACAGAGTAACCCTGGCTCCCCTCTTGTTATTTCCACTCTCGATACATCAAATTCACAAATTAATTATGGGTATTTTTGTAACTTTGATCAAAACACATCCTAATTTCGTTCTTTAATTAGTAACCCACAAATGAATGAAATCTATTTTGAAGGAGAAGACATAGAGATGTTGAAAAAGCAGAGGGGGGGTGTTTCTAATAATATAAAACTGAAAGCAAGTTGCCTGACCATGTGTTTCGTATTTTAATTAGGCCTTAAACACAAGGTGGACTAACATGGATAAAAGGAAAACAGGGAAACATACAAGATTTGAGTGCCAAGTTTGATTTTCTTGTTTTCTTTTGGGGGGGAAAAATGAAAAAGTGTGAGCTCTGTGAGTCTCCAGCAAAGATTTTCTGTGAATCTGATCAAGCTAGCCTGTGTTGGGACTGTGATACTAAAGTTCATGGTGCCAATTTTTTAGTGGCTAAGCATACAAGGACTCTTCTCTGTCGTGTGTGTCAATCTCCAACTCCCTGGAATGGCTCAGGGCCAAAGCTTGGTCCTACTGTATCTGTCTGCAACGTCTGTGTTGGTACCAACAGTGGTGGTCGTAGATATGACGGAAATATTGAAGAAGAAACACAAGATGATGAAGACGATGACGATGAAGAAGACGAAGAAGAAGATGGCGAAGAAGATGATGGTCGCAGTGATGAAGATGAACATGGTGATGAAGAAAATCAAGTAGTTCCATGGTCATGTACATCGCCACCTCCAGTTTCGAGTTCTTCAACAACTGATCAAGAATTTTCAAGTAAGTTTTATAATGGGGAAGAGGGCATATTTGAATCCCAGACAGAATTCTCAATGAAACGCATGCGGGAGACTAACGAGTTCCATTTTCAGGTAAGCCCTTTCTTCTACTTCTGAATCTCAATAGATCTTCAAATCTTGCATTAAAACTAAACTGTCTTTGCTTGTTTCATTTGCTAAAGCAGGATCAACGGCGCTACTCATCTTCTAACAAAACAAAAGCTCATATTTTTGAAATCAATCAGCTGTTTTGATCAGTATCTTCAAGCCATTGAAGGATCAAAAAAGAAAAGCGCAAGCGTGGATAACAACGAAGCTGCGGCAAGATCGAAGATCATGATTGATAGTTGATCATTACCCAATTGTTAGCTAGAAACAGCAAGCGCGATGATTCCAAATACGTGCAAAATGTATGAGCAAAATTCTCAGAGCTACTCATAGCATTTTCAATTACTAATACCTGCTTGAGATCAGGTAAGTAATTGACTTTCTCCTATCACCTGCTCGTTCCATCGCCATTGTACTGATACAAAATCCTTCCTTTTCTTGTAACAATATTAATGTATTCGTACCTCTGTCTCTTAATATATTAATCTCCTTGTTATTACTTCATTCAACTGTGTACATAATCATGGTTCTGTCTATCCAAAAATGGATTACTGCAGTAAATATCAGGCAAATTCTTCTGAAGAAAGCACTGAGTTTGAAGACAGAGTGAGGGTAGGACCTTAGTTTAAAGGGATTGTGGATATAATTGGTTGTCTAAAGTTTGGCTTCTTCTATTCTTCAATTAGACCAATGAAATCAAATACCAACTGATCTGACTAATAACCAAAACCATGCAACTAATCTATCCAAGAAAATTAAAATCTCTCTGTTTGTCATATTGTGTTGGCTAATAAGTAATTAATCATGTCATATTGTATTAGCTAATAAGTGAATAATTATGTCAAGAATCTGAACCAACAGAGGAAGAAAGAGTATAATTTCCATTAAACAAAACGCAATTTTTAAGGTATATCTTGAACAAGAATCTTGGGATAATGTCTAATCTCTAGCTAATTTAACAAACATTTTTAATCTTAGCCATCGCTTATATTGGTAGATCTTAAATCTATCAATCATGTACATATATAATTACATAACCAACCGACCCTCACATTTTCTAAGGCTTGTGTGACAATTCGACACCTCCATGTGATTACCATAAACTATGCATATTATTCTAATTGCATCGTGATTATGGGATCAATTTGTTTTCAATAGAAAGGGCAATAATGTATATTAATGTTAATAGTGATTGTTAGTAAATTTTTTAGATGATACAAAAGATTTAAGGCTTAAATTTTGTTTAAATTAAAATAGAAGTTAAATTTATATTGTGAGTAATTTAAAAAAGGTCAAAACATATTGATATTAATATCAAACTTGAGAGAAGGAATCAAGAAAGGCGTTGGACAAGTTATGGTTGAAAATTGTTGCTTGCATGGGGAAAAAACTCTGGTTGTGTGTTGTATTTGCATTTCCTTTCGAGAGATGTGGAACTTTGGGTTTCTCATGGAATAATCTTTGGATTCTGTTTCTATAGATATGTGCTTGTGGGTCAGTGAATATGATATGACATCAACCCACGAATTGTTCTTCTCCGCAAACATTGGCTCTGATTTTGTTAATTTCAATGATAGCCAGTTGTGCAGTTTTCTTTGGAATATTGAGATGATTGACCCCTTCCAAGATATTTATGCCCCAGTGCAAGGTACGGATAGATTTCGCCTCAATATTAAAGCTGTGGTTCAGGTTACTTTCATTTGAAGGAGATTCTTCAGGTTGTTCACACTTGTGTGTGCATAACAATGTATGCAGCACTGCAATTTCCTACTAAAAATGAAATTTCACTCCGGATAGAAAAAAAAAAAATCTTAAAATTTATAAAAGGAAATATTATACACCCTATTAGATATTATTTTTAAAAAGAAAATAATAACTCAACCCGTAATAAATAGTATCAAAATCAAACATAATCTAACTCTGATGTCTTACTAAGAATCCACACATATCGAATACCTTCACAAAAATCCATCAAGCTCAAAGTAAAGTAGGAGGAATAGGCCAAAAAACCCATATGTGACGCTCGTTACAGGATTGGATGAAAGCAAATATAATAAAATCCCACAATATATAAGAAAAGATAATTCTTAAGATTATAAAAGTGAGTACTATTCACTCTATCATATATGTCTTAGAAAAAAAAAATAATGACCAAAACATGCTTAACAATGTATGCAGCACTGCAATTTCCTACTTAAAAATGAAATTTTACTCCGGATAAAAAAAAAATCTTAGAATTTATAAGAATAAATACTGTACATTTTATTAGATATTATTTTTTTTAAAAAAAATAATAACTCAACCCATAATAAATAGTATCAAAGTCAAATCTAATCCGAATATGATATCTAACTAAGAGTCCACACATATAGAATACTTTCACGAAAAATCCATCAAGCTCAAAGTAAAGTAGGAGGAACAAGCAAGAAGACCCACATGTGACGCTCATTACAGGATTGGATGAAAGAAAATATAAAAGAATCCCACAATATATAAGAAAGGATAATTCTTAAGATTTATAAAAGTAAGTACTATACACTCTATTAGACATGTCTTTTAGAAAAAAAGTAATGACCAAAACATGCTTAAAATCTTTGATGTTCCTCCATATTGAACAACAACCGCAGTTGCTTTCTACCCATAACACCTGAATTTCAAAAATACTCATAATCAAATATTTCTTGGAGGCTAATGAGGAGGATCAAGTATTAAGTTGAAAATCAAATCAATAGTTAAAAACTCGTGAATCGAGCTATCGGTTCATTGCATTCAACATCAAGCTTGTTCCTTTAAAAGACAACTGACACTGAAATAAGCCTCTCACTTATCACATCGTATGCAAGTTATCACATGACACTGCCATGGTGCTAAATTCCAAATACAATCACATATCACTTACAGACCATTATGGAAATACATAAAAGACAACATTCACATTTACAGTAGCAATATCCCATATGTAATGTACTGAAGCTAAAAGCTTGAGGATGCAAACCTTTAAAGGGGTTTCCAACAGTAGATTTTCATTACAAGATAAAAAGGTAAAGTCTACTTACATCAAAAGACAGACAAGGAACCAAAGAAATGATTCATTGTCCAAACTTCACAGGTATTTTTTTCGTGGCAGTAAACAAATGTAGAACACAGAGACCAGTGCTTCCAAACTTATTCACAGGACACACTTCACACGCCCACGAGAATCCTTCCAATTTTAAAAACCTTGGCATCCTCATGTCTGCTCAAGAAGCTTTCTCCATATCTGTAATAAATGAAGGATTGCCCTCAACATAAAGTTTCCCAAAATCAGTGGATATTTTTAGAGCCACATGACTAGAGGTGCACCAAAAGAGAAGAGGAATGGACAGAGGACAAACAACTACAGCACTCTGTTAACACCATACTAATTTCAATTTACCTTCTAATTGGTGATTCCCTGTCTACCTGTAAAGTAAAACATCCCAAAGACCATATTTCTTTTTCTTTTTTTTTTTTTGGGCATATTTGATGACGAGTGCCTACATCGTAAATCATCTAATCACAAGACCAATGGCTAGTGACAACAATTATAAGAATCTATGAAACACGCAGGACTTTCCTACATAGGATGCCTACACGCATAGATGGTCATAGAAAATCAAAGTTTAACCCCGAATAAACAAATATAAAAAATCAAGGAATGTCAAATATATCTGGCTTTGTTATGGAGGAACCCACAGCTTTAGTACTATTGTGACCAATGGGGGAAGCAGCCTTCACTAGTTGAAAGCTGGTGCCTGGCATTCTTTTATATCATCCACTAGATGGCAAATGGCAATCACACAGTTAGTTTATACAACATTCAAGATCCCATCACTTGTCCAAAATCCCCATCTATCTCTTGTTCAAGGTTCCCAGGTTTCTTCATACATACTTATCTGAACCTACCAATTTGTGGGAAAATATGAAAAGAATTTTCAACTAGCATATTTTGCATGCTTAAGATATTTTAACAAAAATAATCCCTACTCTGTGAGTACCAACAGTTATATCATAAGAATATATCGAACAATGCAGTCAATGCAGTACTACCAACTAGCAGCACATTAGATACACATATCAGTGCAACATGGTATTTTTGCTAATAGCAAATTCAGTTTTTGTCATAACATTGGCTCCTAAACTTCATTGTCAAGTAGATGTTCCTTTATAACTAAACATCATGAACACGACCATTACCATCGTCATCTTAAACACTCATTCGGGTAAGCAGATCATAGAATAACTAAAAGATGCAGAAGTGCCCATAATCCTTCATTTCAGTTAAACTTCAGATTATTTTAGGCAGACACATCAGTAAATTCACATTCAAAATCATACTAGGTCACACTAAGTTCACACTCAATCTTTTGAAGCTGTTTTGCCTTTTACGAAAAACACATTTTACATTAAATAACTAAGAGCATAATAGGAGATTTAAATGCATTTGGTTATTACTTTTGGTCATCTAAAACTTAAATCTGAACAATGTTTATGAAAACAGATAGAGAAGTAATTAATTACAAGTCATATATTCTCATATATTTGACATTTTATTGCAAATCTCCAGCTGCAACTGAAAGTGTTCATACATAGCAGCTACAACTCATTTCCAAGTCTTGGTGTATCAACGAGTTAAACTTATAGTTATAGAACTTTATTCGTGATTGGGGAGAAAATCATTTATGAGGGGAATGCACACCTCATAATGATAGATGTGTAAACATGACTCATCAAATTCCCAGAGTCCTAATTGAAGAAAAAGTCAACATAACAAAGCAATTAGCACTTGGAAGGAGATACTGGAGAGAGATCCCCCAATCCATGGTTGCCCACAAAAAAAAAAAACATAATATTTCAAGATCAAGCCACAACTCCTAAACCAAAGATGCATTGTGAGAAAGAAAATTTCATATAGATATCCATACCAAAAGAGAATCAATAACAGTGCTCCTTGAAAACTACTATGTACTATTAAGTGACCAAAGCATTCAGTTACAAGGGCTTCAATTAAGCTTTCTTTTATTTATTTATTTATTTTTTAATGAGAACTTTAAATCAAGCTTTCATAACTTCTAAAGTAAACAGGGGACTTTATTCATCACTATAATTTGCAACAGAACAAAAATAAAGTGGAATTGCTTGCCCTTGTGCCATGGAATAACTTTGAGGATTTTACAGTCATGAGCTAAGCTTACACAACATTATGATCATCTATGATGGAGAAAAAAATATATATATCACCATTCACAGAATTTACTACCAAACAATTCAAAAAGAAAAAGAAAAAAATATAAGCCCTAGCCCTTAAAGTAGATTATTGTCCATGAATTCCTAGAGAACTAACTGGGAAAATTGAAGCCTAAATGGATTCTTAATGTAGGATTATTGACATTGAAACCTAAAAAGCTGAATTAGTCTCTGAATTCCTACGCCATCAGAACAGAGATGGAGGCTAAACCTGGAACTTATAAAATGTGCTCGGAACAGAGCCATGAAATGACATTTTCACAAATAATTAAATTAGAAAGGTGAAGGAAAGAAAGATATTACATGTGCTATGACAAGTATGCCCCTTAATTTATATTGGAAATATTGAGAGAGAATAAGTTTTAGTAGCATGAATCAAGAACCGACCAAATGCATGAATCAAAAACCAACCACATGCATGAATAAAGTGAAATGACAAAAAACATGGAAACGGTTGAACCGACCACAAACCAACCATAATGAAATTGATGCAGCATATAGAGGTGTCATCTACTTTCTTTTTCTGCAACAAGAGAATCTGGAAAAACCAAATGGAATCTAAACATGAAAAAAAGTTTACAACTTTCGCAAGTCGACACTTTAAACTAGTCAGAGGAAGATATGACTATTGAAAACTTCAACATTCTTTACTGGCCACCTCCTGAACCAATCAAAGATTAGGTACTTATGAGAACAAGAAAATAGCAATAACGCATGCCTGTAAAAGAAAAAAAGGCAAAGCACATTTTCATATAACAAGGTCCACTATGAATTTGCAGCAAATGTACTACAGAGTCCTCACTATTCAACATGTAAATTGCGGGATACAGCCTTCTGAGTTGTGACACTAGCACTTATTGCAGCATAATCAAAAAGAATAATGCTAACAATAATCACAAGAAGAATGATTTAATGATTAATAAAATAACAGAATTACAATGTCAAACTTGAAATTCTGATCATCATACAGAGTTATCTTCAGTTTAACTGAAATCCATTGCCATACAAGGAAATAATTTATTGATCATTTTTATATTACTGCTAATATCAGCACTGACAGCTACTTAGACCCCAAAGAAAATGTGTGGTGCTAACAATCATAACACAGATCATAATTTAAGAAACAAATATCACCAAGCCTACTACCAAGTGGGAATTAAACTGATTTCTCTATTGCAGTTACCCAAGAATTATAAGTTCATCACATAAAAGAACATTATAAATAGATGAAAAATAAAGCATACCAGAGTGTTTATCTGAAGCATCATGATACTCCTGCTCGTCTTCTTCCACAACTGGACAAAGCAACTCTCCATCTTTCTCTCCGCGGAGCTTCACTCCGTCACTGACACCATCACCGCCGTCTTTTTCATCAGGAAATCTAACGACAATCACAGGACAGACACAGTGATGCACGCAATAGTCACTCACACTCCCCAACCTACTCTTACTACTCTTCTTCGCAGCTCCAAAACCTCTACTTCCCATAATCACCGCACTCAGCCCTAACCTCTCCACCTCCAAACACAACCTCTCCTTCATGTCATGGTCCTTCACTATATGGATCTTGAACGGAATGTGCGCCTCCACCAGCGGTTGCGCCAGATCGTTGGCCTTCGTCGTCGTGAACTGATCAAAATCATCCTCCAGCTTCCGCTGCGACTCCTCCGACTCACTCATTTCCACAGACACCTCGATCGCACCCCAGTCGGCACCATAAAGCACGCTCGTGGGACGCACATGCAGCAGAACCACAGCGTCGCCGGGGCGCAAGTAATTCTGAACCGCCCATTTCACAGCAAACGCACTCTCGTCACTCAGATCGACGGCTATACCGATCTTCCTGTGTGCCCCAGTAGCAGTAGGAAGAGTTAAAGGGAACCTCGGGGAAGACGGTTGGACAACCACGGCCGTCGCTTGACGGTCCGATAATTCCGGCGGGTGTTTCGGTGACGTCATGCTAAAACTTGGTCTGTTCGAGAATGTATTTGTCGTGGCTCTATAAAGGAAGGAAGGAAGGAAAGTGAAAGGCGAATGCCTGTATGTATGTATGCGGGGGAGGCAATGAGTGAGAGGCAGACACGTTTGAAATTGTCAGCAGTGCCTGTCAGTGGCAAATCTTATTGGGTTTTTCCCCTTTTATCTAAACCAGATAGAGTTCTCCTACCTACGGTATCTCTTGTCTTTGTCTACGTACAAATATACCTACAATCCACGCCCATAAATTTATAAAATAAAT
>CP135547.1:1807340-1827917 GCA_032402905.1 Khaya senegalensis | reverse complement strand
TGTGTTTGGTGTATGGGATTGTCCTTATCATTCTTCTTAATATTCCAACTTGTCCTGTGAACAATTCTGAATTGAGTTTGTCTCTGCTCTTTTGAAGCAATGAAAGCAAAGACACCTGGTTAATCTCTCATTCATGTGAAGAAGGCATTACAAGACTGGCTCACAACTTCTTTTGCAGCTGCATTATTGAAAACAAATTCTAGTCGATCATATCCAACTGAGATCAAAGCTGGTTTTGAGGACAGGTGACACCGGCGGTTGGTTAAGACATCTTAAATTTGGTTCATAGGGTCCCATTTCAAGTACTCGCCTAATACCTTAAAAAAAATTAACTAATATTCTTGCTAGTTTACTTTACACTTAACCCAAACTCCAGATGGCGTCAAATTTAGGCAATGCAACATAATAATACAGAATTGACAACAAGAAATTTCTTGCTAGTATTTCCAGGTTGAGATTTGAGAATGACCTATCGACTAGTCATTATCCATTGTAAAAGTTGAAACGACTCTGTTGTAAATGCAAGCTTTAGACCCCACTGGAAAGCGTCCACCCTTTTAAGGATTATATTTAGGTATTGCCTATTGGAGGTATTGTCTTTTCAGTTGTTATCCTGCAACATCAACTTTACCAGCAAAATTACAAGGAACTTTTACTCGGAATTGCTGGTCCTGTAACTCAAATAGAAGTAATATAAAGTGGCCCCTAGGAAAATGTTTTCAGGAGATATTTTTCTCGTTAAACCTTAACAAATAGAGATATTTTGCATAGTATACATTGAATTTGCTACTGCCAAGGAGATTTTTAACAAAGCTAGACCATGTTTTGAAGAGAAAACAATGTACTTAACCTTGGAACCGGTAAACTTGCCTGGGCGGTAACGTTTGACAACTTCGAATATTGCATGTAAGCAGCAATCAATGTAATTTTCTTCCGCTGAGATACTTTTGATTCCAGCCTTAGATATCAATCATTGAATCAATTGATCAACCGTTTTCAGGAATCTTGAAAGCCAAAGAATATCTTTTATCTTTTTCCACTGTGATATGTAGATTCATTGTTGCTTTCATGCTTTGCCGTCCACTCCCATCCCTGGAAAAAAAATAAAGTAAGCTAGTCCCTTCTCTTCTCCATTGTTGATAAGGCTTTCTACTCTGTTTTCTTTATATATAGCTTGCATTTCCATGTGTGGTTCTGCTTCAGCCTTCATTTTTATCCGATAATTTGTACCAGGTTACTATAAACTAAGGTAATCATTTTTAAAGTTTTGTTAAGAGCTTCTTGTCTGGTTACATGGCTAGCTAGTTCATGTTTCTTTTGTCTTAATATCAGTTGTAAAATATTTGTCTTTCTCATATTTTCAAATTCTCGAATTGTGTTTGTTTTGATGTATAGCTTCATTGTAAGCATAATCATTGTGCAATTAGTTAAGTTATTTTTGCATCTCTCTATTTTTTAACTCCATGTAAGCAGTCAAAACTTGTAGACTACAGGAATTGAAGTGTATACTGTCTGCTCAGTACTAAGCTTCGGTAAAGAACTCTACAGGGAGCAACCATGATTAGTGCACTTGAAAATGAGAACCCAGCAAGGCTTGAGGTTAGTACTCAAAACTTTATTTGGTTGATTCATTCACACTAGAACATGGTGAAATTCTTTCTAATTAATTGAGTTAAATATGATATTCATTTAATTTCTGTAATAACCAGGGAAAGTTTAAAGCTATGGCAGTGTGTTGGGTTCTCGGGTTCGGCTCCCTCATTTCTTGGGGCAGTATGTTGACAATAGGAGATTACTACAGTAAATTGTTCATGGTAGGTAGCTCATGCTTCATTCTCACACTTTTTTGTAGCTTATGGCTACTTCATTAATCTACTCCCTTTTGTTATTATATCAAGCATTTTGAAACATGCTGAACACTTTTCAACGTTAAATAACTGTGTAAGCACTGAAGAAGGCAACTATGATTAAGACTTTATGAATTTGTTTGATTTAAAATAGAGTAATTTTGCCTGTTCTAAATTTAGAAGCAGTATTTTTAAGCATTATGTGCCTAGCTTGATGATGCTCTCATTTCCTTTGAAGAAATATCATCCTACAAGGGCACTTACCCTTGTTTACCTATCACTTATGCTTGGAACAATGGCAATACTCACGTACCATGAATCTAAGATAAACACTAGAAAGAGAAACATAGCTGGTTACATCATTTTCTTTGCAAGTACCTTGTCACTCCTACTGGTAAGTACTGCTGAAGCTTCTCTGTGCACTATATTCCGAGTATAAATCGCTTCCAGTTAATTTGGCTATACTTTTGCTATTGCCTTGTAACAGTTGGATTTAACCACATCGGGGAAAGGAGGACTCGGACCTTTTCTTGGTATATGTACCATTGTTGCTTTGCTTGGTGTAGCAGATGCTGATGTTCAAGGTGGAATTGTTGGGGACTTATCCTTCATGTGCCCTGAATTTATGCAGGTTGATATTTCTATTGTCCTTCGAAAATTGTTTCTGTTCTAATCCAGCTTTTGCAAAGAGAATTTCGTTGTTACTACATGTCGGTTCTCTATTCTGCAGTCTTTCTTGGCTGGTTTGGCCGCATCTGGTGCTCTAACCTCTGGTTTGAGGCTACTTACAAAGGCAGCCTTTGAAAAATCTCATAATGGTCTTCGCAAGGGAGTTAGTATGTTACTTTTTCTTTGTACCAGTGGATACAATCTCTGTGCATCGCAATATTTGTCAATTATTAAAGATTATTTTTTCCTAGGAGAGGTATATTATTGAGTATTTCTTTTGACCTTCTTTTCAGTGTTATTCCTTGCAATATGTTCATTCTTTGAGTTTCTATGTATCCTCCTGTATGCATTTTTCTTTCCGAATCTTCCAATCGTGAAGTACTTCCGCTCAAAAGCTGCATCAGAAGGATCAAAAACTGTTTCAGCTGACCTTGCAGCTGCTGGAATCCAATCAAAAGCAGGCCAAGTAGTTTTCTAACTTTCCCCAACTTCTTCTAATCTATATACTCGCTATTGGAGAAAGTTTTGAACATGCAGTTCTCGTAACAGCTTTGGCAATTCTGCAGGGTGAAGATGAAGACAAACAACCGGAGCGGTTGAACAATAAGCAACTATTCTTCCAGAATATAGATTATGCACTTGACCTGTATCTAATATATGTGCTGACATTATCCATTTTTCCTGGCTTTATATTTGAAAATACAGGAGAACACCAACACCAGTTAGGCGAATGGTAAGCAGATGTGTTGTGAATGAGCATAAATTTTTTCCCCTGTACTTATTCATTGCTGCAACCTGATAAACTTGTCTCATTATACAAACTTTTCGTTAGTACCTAACATATGATTCATGTTCATAGGAACTGAAATACTAATCATGCAAAATACAATTAAGAGAATTGATATAGCTGGTGATCTTTAGGTACCAGCTTGTTCTGATATTATTACACAATGTGGGGGATCTAATTTCAAGATACATTCCCTTAGTGGAATGTCTAAAGATGGAATCCAGAAAGGGACTAATGATTGCAATTCTTTCTCGTTTCTTACTTGTCCCTGCATTCTACTTCGCTGCAAAATATGGTGATCAGGGATGGATGATCACCCTCACTTTCATCCTGGGATTGACAAATGGTTACCTAACCGTCTGTGTTATGACAATAGCACCCAAAGGTTACAAGGTTAGTACTACTATACTAGTAGGCATCATAATTTATGATAATTGAGCAGTGAACTAATTTTTCCATTCGTTACTAATGAAATGTAATTGGGTTCTCGGTTTTGAAGGGACCTGAGCAAAATGCCTTGGGTAATATACTTGTGTTATGTGTATCAGCTGGCTTATTTACCGGGGTTGCTCTTGATTGGTTGTGGCTCATTGGCACCAAAGACTTCTAATCAGCCAGGTTTATCCTGTTACCAATAAAGAAATTTGGTAGAAGTCAGGGTAGGATGGTGAATGAAATCGCAGTATTGCATCTAATGACAACTACAATGTTGTACTTTCATATTTGCTGGGTTTACAAAAATGTAATCCTACAGGCCAACTTCTACAGCATTATCTTTGAATGAACATTTAACTATGTTGTACTTTGAACATCCATTAGCCACTTAATATAATTTTAATATTTGCAAATTAATTGATCTTCTTTCCTTTTTTTCTTAGAAATATTTAAAATTGATCACTTTTATTAATTGTTTTATTAAATTAATCTCTTTCATAATCTATTGACTAAATAAACTAAAAATAATAAATGTGGACAAAAATACGTCCACAAATACAAATATCCCTGAATTGGCAATTTAGCTTCTTCCAATTTTGTTCATCATGACCGAAATTTTCCAATAGGGGTATAATTGCAATGGTTTGAAAAATTTATAAAAATATTTAAAGACCTGTTTATCATATTTTAAAGGTTTTGATAATTTTTGTAATTTATAAAATTTTTAGGGTTACTATAAGATAATGACAAATAAATCTTTAAATATTTTTGTAAATTATAAAATTTAATAAATATTTTCAAAACATTACAAATACACCCCCAATTTCGGTCTTGAAAGAAGCCAAATTGATACAGTATATTTGTTCACATTTGTCATTTTTGCTTATTTGATCCATGATTATGAAGGACGTCAGTTTAATAAATTAATTAATAAAAATGATTAATTTTAAAAATTTCCCTTCTTTCTTTTTCAATATTGCTTTAAAAAAATGATGAACTTTGTGACAGGCCCTTGAATATTGCGAGCAGTTTCCATGGAGCTCCATTGAGAAACCATGCAGTCTCCATAGTTTCCACATGGCACTTCTTTCTGAATTATTTAACCCCCCCAACATTCAAGGATAAACTACCAATTGGTTTTTTATTTTACAGTTAGAGATCAATGGTCAACAATGATTTAAATATGTCCACTCTTTTCTTCTCATACAACTCTTCTCTCTATAATAATTTATTCCTGCACTCAAGCATCTTCACAAGGAAAGAAGAAAAGGAAAACCTCGTTTACCAGGAAACGTTTGAGAGTTCTTCAAGTAATATCTCTCTGGCCATTTTCATTACAGAGAATCAAAATGTTGCCTTGTTGCTGCAAAATTCTGAATATACCTTGCTTTTCCTCGACACTAACCATATTGCTATAACATTGCGTGAGAGTAACTATTTGTTTGTATCTTAAGAAGGCCAGTTTCAATTCATTCTTTCGACCATAGATGTTTCCAGCTTGCGACGAATGTTTTCTCCTCCCCAAAATTTCGAAACATCTCCCCATGATATCAACAGGTTTTGGTTTTTTCTCTTTGGCAATCGATGTTTTTCGAAACAGTTAGTTTTCTGCTAAACATATGCTGATATTAAGCTAATTTATACTTGTATATTCTTCCATTCTCTCTGTATATATGTTAATATTGATCAATCTTTTACTTTCTCTGGCAATATTTTTTGTTCTTGGAGAAATTTGAATCTTCTCGCCATGAAAATATTGCTTGTATGGTTTCATTTCATCGATTTTCTTTGATGTTTCATTTCTCAATAGTTTTTGAATAGTCTTGAACAAAATATTTTCCAAAAAATGATGTTATCCTTCACTAACTTTCCAAGGTGTCAAAGACTTGTAAAAAACCCAATTGTAATATTAGTTAGGAATTGGCACAAGGAACCAATTCCAGTTGCATGGGAGAAACCTTCAATTGGCTGGACTAAGTTAAACTTTGATGGATCCTGCAAAGGTAAAACAGGTAAATCCAGCATTGGAGGGATCTTCAGGGACCATAAAGCTGAATTCTTACTTGGTTACGCCGAATCCATAGGAAGAACAACTAGCACCATTGCTGAATTATCTGCACTACGAAGAGGCCTTGAGTTGGTACTAGAAAATGAGTGGCACGATGTTTGGCTTGAAGGTGATGCCAAATCATTAGTTGACATTATTGTGCATAGAAGACAGGTTAAATGTGAAGAAACGCAAAGGCATATTAGTCACATAATTTCAATCATACTAGAACTCAATAATTGCCATGTTACTCACATATATAGGGAAGGCAACAGAGCTGCTGATAAGTTTGCTCAATTAGGACATCAGTTGAAGAAGCCTCAAATTTGGCGGCAACCCCCTGATGAAGTCTTACAAATTATGCATGATGATGCGGGGGGTAAGATTGTTCTTCGCAGGAGATAAAAGAAGTTACAGTTACCATTAATTTCTTTACATACAGTCGATTCATTCTTTGTTTTTGTTCTTCGCTAGGCAGAGATTCTTAATATTTTATCTAAATAATTCTTGCGGCATCAAGGACCGCCATAAAATAAAAAAAATATATAAAAAAAGCTTCAAATTTATGATTATGTATTTATAGGTTCCACACAGAAATCCTTATTTATACCTATTGTGACTTTAGCATGCAGGACATTTTTCAAATTTCGTGCATGGTTGAAATACTTGCCTTGATCAGGATTTTATTCATATTTGATACCATGATCTGCAGAAATGGTTCATAATCAGTAATAGTTTTAAATATTGCACAAAAGCAGTCACTTGTTATGTCGGAACTGGTCAATGACTTGCTTGAGGGTAATTGAGTTACGATTGCAATTTGCAAGTAAGGAATCAAAGCTCTAATTATTGACCCACCAATCAAACGGTCCACATCAAGGAGTTGTAATATGAAATTGTCAATCTATAGCCTATGAAAAGCCTAAAAAATGTTGGTGGACCAGAAAAAAAAAAAATGTGACAATTTGATGTTGGGAAAAGATGCAGTACAATCACTGTGGTACAAAAACCAGCACAGGTCTTATGGCAATTTAATATTATAACAGCAAAGTTGAGGAAAGCCATTTCCATTGCTTGGAACTGGGGGAGGAATGTTGTACTACAATGTGATACAAGTCGCTGTACTACATTCCATGACCATGCTTTTCCATAAATTTATGGCAGATGCAGCAAGATTTGTGGATCGGAAACAAGCATTTGAAGATTCCCAGATTGAAAAGCATCATTGAGTGCAGCGTTGATGAATTCCTACAGGTTTTTATTGGTTCTTTTCCGGGATTATTTCACCAGCGCTGCTCTCAATCATGTTTTTCCGCTCTACTGGGATAGTGTTATCAGGAGGGTACATGAAAGGTTTTTTTTTGGTTTCCCTCTTTGTATGATTACATCTGAAAGTTCTTCATTCACTTATAGTCACTGCTGTAATTGCAGCACCTGTTTTTCTGTAACATCACATCAGTTCTTTAGAATTTTCATTTCATGATAGAGGCTGGATACTATTCAATCAATAATGTAATGCACAATGTTATCATCAAGCCAAAACAAAAAAGCCCCATTTTGGGGCCACAAAACAAATTTTCTTTTCTTAATTTAGCCTTTTGTGAGTACCAATGACAATGATGACATGTTTTGGGATTAGCAGATACCATATTTCTTCCTTGATTTCATTTTCCCGAGCCTGTGGTAGCATATTTCACTTCATATATCATTTAAGCTTCAATCATTTCTATCAATTGGCAGAAATTTGGCCATCAGCTAGGATGATTTGTTTATTTATTTATTGTGCACACCCTCTTTTATTTTCTTAATCTTTGTGCTTGGATTGGCTTCTTAATAGTAACTACCAAGAGAAAAAGAGGTCAAGTATAGTTTTCCAGGTATCATTTAGCATTGGAATCAGAGAGGAATGGGCCCTTTAGTGCTAAAAAAAAAAAAAAAATGTTTTGACCGTACAGCTTATTTGAGCTTCTCGAGAAACAAACAGATAAGTAACATAAATCTGCATTATGCTGCACCACTTTATGCCAGCAGCTCCTTGTTACTTTGCACCCCCAAATTTTCACATGGCGGTGTACCAAAACAACATATTTCAATCCCTTGGTTCAACATTGAAACAATAACATTGTAAAAGAAACAAATGGTAACAATAGTGTTTTCCATTTATGAATGATCGCCATACGAGAAATCACATTCACATTTTGGTTTCAGCAAATTTGCCATAGCAGACAGCAACATCAAGTGGGGCAGAATTACACAGCCATGTTCTGAAGATATGCACACACTGAAAACCATTGGATTGCTTCTTTGCTTACAGTGTTATTGACTAGAAAATGAATGAATATACAAACTTAATGTTCTGAAATTGTTTTCATTAATGGTAGTTCTGACATTTGCATTCTGTATAAAAATCCCATATCAGTTAACATGTAATGCAAATTACTGGACAAACCATAAAATGGCCTATCCAATGAACAATAATTACATGAAGAAAAAGGCACATTAGCAAAACTTTGCACGACTCTAACAACAAGCCTCACATTGGACATTTCACCATTGATGCACAGACCAGCAACAAGCAATACAAATTAATGCAGATATCAATGAATCAAATGCAGCAAACCTCATCTTTAGCAGCAACATTGAGAAGAATATGAATGACTATGGAACAGGGTAAGCTCAGAAACCCATGACCAAAATATATTTTCCTGCAAATTGTGTCTGTTACAAGTATTGCAGTAAATGGGTGGAGTGAAGTGCTTATTACTTCCAGAAGCGTTATCTATATACAGAACCAAACACTGCACAAAATCGTGGAGATCCCTCGATCTCCATCTGCCACCACATTGAAGATTTCGAGACCAAATTGGACTCAATCTCTGTCAAATATTACGGATTATGCCACTACCTCTTCGCTCCACTCTACTCTATTGTAACAACTCTTGTCTCCCAATAATAAATTCTCCCCAAACGCCCACACGCTCTGTAAAACCTGGGCTTTCATATCAGAGACCATTTTTTCTTGTGAAAAATTCAAATTTTCCAGGAAAATTTGATAACTTTCCCGTGAAATTTCAAAATGGAAGAAGATGTGGCTCTGCCGGACCATCTACGGTGTAAGAGAACGGATGGAAAGCAATGGAGATGTAATCGGCGAGTACTGGAGGACAAAAAGCTCTGCGAAGTTCACCATCTCCAAGGCCGTCACCGTCAGAAGAGGGAGAAGGTTCCAGAATCGCTTAAAATTCAGAGAAAACAAAAGAAAGTATTCAAGGTTCAACAGAAATCAGAAGTTAGGGCACGGAAGTCAAAGAAATTGAAAAGGAAGAAGAAGCGGGTAATAGGCGAATCTGAGGCGTTGGACGAGGCCTTAAAGAAGATGAAGCTAAAGCGAGGAGACTTGCAACTGGAGTTAATAAGAATGGTGTTAAAGAGAGACGTTGAGAAGCGAAAGAGGCAGAAAGATTCCGATTTCGAAGATGAAGAGAATTGTTATAACAGTGATAATAGCGATAGCGATGGAGAATTCACGCAAAAGTTGCCAAATGGGTTAATGGCCATTTCTTCAATGTATTCTAGTCCAAATTCTGACAATGCAGGTACTTCTTGTGCTGTGAAAATAGGAGCTGAGTCGACTGCTGTTGCCAGAAGACGTTTCCGGTCAAAAAACATTGAACCAATGCCAGTAGGCACATTGCAGGTGCAAACATGATTACAAATTTATGATTATGATTATGATGTTTTGGAAATTTTTATTTTCTTCATTTTGGATGTTTGTTGTGATTGATTGTAGGTTGTGCCATATAAGAGGGATGTGGTGAGTTTGAGGAGAAGGAAGAGGTGTCATTGGTGTAGGAGAAGGGGTCAGAGTTTGATTAAGTGTTCGAGTTGTCGTAAACTGTTTTTCTGCTTGGACTGTATAAAAGAGTGGTATTGAGTTTTCAGTTTCTAGTTTCTTTGTTCTTTTAATTTCTCTTATAAGAAGCCTTTAGTTTTTAGTTGAGTTAATGATTCATATATCTACATACAATATTTCTTGCACAGGCAGTTCATTATGATAAGTCGTGGTAAAAGCAAAATACATTTTGGCATTACGTTAGAACTCAATATTTGGAGGAGTACATATATGATGCAATGAATCAAACTCTAAAAAAAATGTATATACATATTTACAAATTATGCAAGTGTTAGACTGTGGAGAAATTCAATCAATCGGTGCAATGCAATAAGAATGCATACGTAATGAACTTAACATGAGCAGAGGCTTATTAAAATCCAAAATATAGATTCCCGAATAGGTGCTTAAAGCAACTTCATTTCACCTATCATAGAATGTATTGACCAATTTTCACATATGAGTAGTTCCAAAATAATGTTTTTAAGGAAGTTTATGGATTAAGCAGATCAAACTAGCATTTTCTTGATCTAGCTTGACTGTGTGATTTGAGGCAATGTTTGTAGAGGCAGGTCATGTAAGGGTGCATTCTCATCTTTTGGTGGTGCATTAAATGATTGGAGATTTATGGTGGTTTTTAACTCAATGGTTTATCTTAGCTTTTTCACTTTGCCATTTTATAGTTTGGAATAAAGCAGCGGTGTGAAAAAATCTTGGTGTTTAAATGAAATTAGGTACTTCGATACGCAAGAAGATGTTAAGAAGGCATGTCCAGTGTGTCGTGGAACATGTGGCTGTAAGGCCTGCTCATCAACTCAAAACAGAGACATTGATTCTAAGGTCTGACAATTGATATAGCTAAATTGCAAACCAGTATATGCCTATTTTCCGGTTTAATACTGATCCTTCAATAAACTGAAAAATTATGTTTCAGGACTTCCTGAGGGGCAACAATGAAGTTGACAATGTTTTACATTTTCATTATTTAATCTGCATGCTTCTGCCCGTTGTGAGACAAATAAACCAAGACCAGATCTCTGAGCTAGAAATAGAGGCAAAAATAAAAGGTAGATGATGCTTTTCCATTAGAGCTGCATTCTCTGATTCTGCCTGTTGATCTTCTGACCTCAAAACTTTCACTTCCATTATCTAGTCATAGAATTTCTCAGCAGGAGACATTTCTAATGTTTCCCCATGTGACAGGCCAAAAACCCTCTGAAGTTCGGATACAGCAAACTGAATTTGAGGACAATGGCCAATGTTGTTGGTATGCTCCTTGATGCTGATTTGTTATGACATATCTTGAAAAAGTAATTAATTTCTTGTGTTGTTTTCTGGTGCATGACATGAATTCAGTAGCTGCAAGACTTCTATAGTGGATTTCCATAGAAGCTGTGCAAACTGTTCCTATACCCTTTGCTTAAGCTGTTGTCAGGATATTCTTCAAGGGAGTTTATCCGGCAGCGTTAGAGCTCTCATTTGCAAATGCCCAAATAGACGGAAAGTCTGTAAATATGGAGAGAGACATCCAGAGAAGAAATCCTTAAGAAGATATAAACAAGGTTATGATGGCACATATTTTGATTCATCTGCTCTATTGCCTAGTTTGAAAGCTCATGATGGTAATGCTGGTATATCGTGCCCACCCATGGAGTTTGGTGGTTGTGGTGATAGCATTCTTGATCTGAGATGTGTCTTTCCTTCATGTTGGATCAAAGAACTGGAAATTAGTGCTGAGCAAATAGTTGGTTGTTATGAGTTGCCAGAAACCATAGACATGTCCTCATGCTGCTCCCTTTGTATGGGGATAGATTGTGAAGTTAATGGGACTAAGCAGTTGCTAGAAGCAGCTACTAGAGAGAATTCAAATGATAACTATTTATTTTACCCTACAATTCTGGATATTCATGGGGACAGGTTTGAACATTTTCAGAAACACTGGCGTAAAGGTCAACCTGTAATCGTTCAAAATGTGCTTCAGGGTACAGCCGAATTAAGTTGGGATCCAATAGTCATGTTCTGTAACTATCTTAAGAATAGTGGTTCCAAATCGGAGAATGAAGAAGGACCAGAAAAAGAAACCGGTTGCTCTGACTGGTTCGAGGTTGGTGTGACCATCTCTTTTTAACTTCTAGATGCTGTTCTCTTTTTCTCTATCACCCCTTGCTTCATTAATGAACTATAACTGGATTTTGGGAAGGTAGTCAAGGTAAGGGGGATATTTAGTAATTTTAACATTTGAACTTAATACTGGATTTCATTTATGAGGTTAAGGGAGAGAATATTGCAGTTGTTATAATCTACAATTTTTTTTTTTTTCTTTTGATAATAATGGTTTGGAGGTCTGTCATTTGTGAAAGAAATTTGATGGCCCCTGCCTTGACTAAAGTTAGGGACACTAGAAAAGCCAGTCCGTTGTAACAAAAGTTGAGCTGCTTGGCTGTGGCTGACGTGTTTTCTTGAAGAAATGAAGCTTAAGTAGCTACCCTTTTATTGACATTTAGGTTAAAGGTTGTAAGACTTTAATCTGCGAGCTTGTATCTTTTTCTTTCTGAAAATTATCATTTTTTGTTTTTTTTTTTAGAAAAAATAAAGACTAAATATGCACATGCAGTCATTTTGAATATTCTTCCCCATACTGGAGCAGGTGCATGTCCATGATTTATAATATGTTTTCCTTTATTTATTTATCTTTTCTCAAAGGGGTTTGTACACTTCCATCTGATGCAAGGTGTGTTTTGGTTCATTGCCCTGGAGAATCTGAAAGTATATGTAGTTCTTAAACAAGTTAGCTTTTGCTTCATTTGGCAGGTAGAAATTGGTGTTAGGCAGTTATTTTTGGGGTCTTTGAGAGGACCAAAGCATGCTGATATGTGCAATGAGAAGCTGAAATTGAAGGGTTGGCTTTCTTCTCGTTTATTTGAAGAACAGTTTCCTGCTCATTATGCTGAAATCATTCACAGTCTACCATTTCCTGAATACATGGATCCAAAATCTGGTGTTTTAAACATTGCTACAAAGCTGCCACAGAAAATCCCAAAGCCTGACCTGGGCCCATCTGTCTATATTTCATATGGCAGTGGTGAGGAACTTGCACAGGCTGACTCTGTGACAAGGTTATGCTATGATTTATGTGATGTGGTATGTCTAGTTCTCTTTCTTTTTCATTTATCCTGTAGTCAAGTATTCTTCTCTCTTAAAATTTAATTCATGCACTTTCTCTTTGAGTTGTTTCTGTAACCTTTTATAATGTATATAAGGTTAAGATATTATGTAACAGTGGCATTTTCTTCCATAATGCCCTAATGCCAAATCCATACTTCAGAGGATGATTATATATTAGGAGTCTTTAAGCAGTTAGTTTAATGAATCTAACTCTTAGACAAGTAAAACTGAAAATTCCTTTATCATTTCATCCAGGAGGAATAATTCCTCTAATTCTATGAATTTTTCTAGAGTATTTTTTCTTGAATGTTAAGGATAATAAAGAACAAGGTACAAGTATATCTCCATCTCCAAGTGTATTCATCCAAGCTTTCATATAAATCTTGTGTAATATGCCTTGTTCAGGAAATTCTAATACTCAAGTTTTAGTTGATAATCTCTTCAGGAAAATTCTAAAGTTTATGCTGAAGCACATTGCTGCATACATTTCTGTTACCATGCAATGCCTACAATACATGCATTTGGTAGTCATCCTTTGACTTGTCTTGGGCATTTTATCCTCTTTTTTGTCAATAAAAGGGGGAAAAAATAAACTTAATTACGGTGGAGAGTTTGGTGGCAGATGCAAGTAATTGCTGCCTTCTTTCTGTTTGTTTTTTGATCCCCAGGTTAATGTCTTGGCACATACTACAGATGTCCCTGTATCTACGAAGCAGCTTAATAAAATAAGAGAATTGATGCAAAGGCACACAGGTCAAGATCAAAGGGACTCTACTAAAGTTTCTCCTGAGCAGAAGATGGCAAATATTATGAGAGGAAAATCATGGTCTGAAGGTGAAAACAATGAAGTAGGACTATGTGATATGTTAAGAGAAGAAACCACCACACGTGAAGCAAGTGATTTAAATCTCAGGGATGGAAATTTATTTCAAGATGGGGAATACGATACTGATTCCGATTCTGATTGCTGTGAAACTGTTCGAAGCTCAAAAACATCAAAAAGAATGAAGCATTTTAGGGACTGCAAGAATAATTCCAATTATTTTGAAAAGGAAAGAGTGGCAGAGTCTTGTGGTGCCCAGTGGGATGTTTTTCGCAGACAGGATGTTCCCAAGCTTATTGAATACCTCAGAAGGCAGTCTGATGAGTTCCCTCACAAAAATGGCTTCCAAGACCATGTAAGTTGACAGTAGAACACCACACTCTGTTAGCTTGGTGGAAATAATGCTGATTTATTTATGCCTCTCCTGCAGTTGATTAATCCAATTCTTGATCAGAATTTCTATCTTGATGCAACTCACAAAATGAGGCTTAAAGAGGAGTTTGGTAAATATCACTGGCCATTTATTATCTCTTGTTAAAAAAAAAAAAAAATTGAACTTGCTGAAGATTTCCAAACTTTTCACTGTTTCCAGAAATTGAACCCTGGACTTTCAAGCAACATGTTGGAGAAGCTGTTATCATCCCCGCTGGATGTCCATACCAGATTCGGAATCTTAAGGTAACATGTGCAGCACATTTGAAACCCCCAATTTTAGAGATCGTAAGCTTTTGATATTTACCAGATCATAACAAGTGTAATATTCAAAGGTTGTTTTCAGGGCTATACATGAAAATGCGTGAAGTCCACTCGTTTCGCTTCACTCTTAAAGTTTTCCATCTTTTATTGTCAACAAGTTTTTTGTGAAGGATTACAAATGTTTTAAGTGTGAAAACTGGAAAACCTTGAGAATTTTTGTTGGAAAAAGAAAAACTGCTTATCACAAGAGGTGGTGAAGAAGCAGAAATCACAGTGAAATGACTGCAATTTTTTGTAAAGTTGATTTTATCAGCATCCAATCTGAATGCTTATATTATTGTAGTTTCAAGTTGAATAGGAAAATTATTTTCATTTTTCCTTATAATTCGTTAACTTACTGTATAATGACCCGCAGTCTTGTGTAAATGTGGTTTTGGACTTTATCTCGCCGGAAAATGTTGCCGAGTGCATTCAGTTGATTGATGAACTTCGACTGGTTCCCGGTGACCATAAAGCCAAAGCAAACAAGTTTGAGGTGAACTTCATCATCATTTTAGTTGCCAATTTTCTTGTATTTTCCATATCTGCTTCCCATGAAATTTGGCTGGCAAACGAAAATGGCTTGACCTTGTCTGCCAAAGCAGGTGAAGAAAATGGCTCTCTATGGTATCAGTACAGCAGTGAAAGAAATTCGTGAACTTACGTGTGCAGAGTAAGTGGCAGTCGGAAATAGAAAAATTTCTACGTGTTTCTACAACCAGCTCACATCACATGAAAGATGATAAACAATATTGTCAAATTCATGTCTGTAATTGCCACGTTACCTGGAGTTTGAGTTGCCACTCCTAGAACAGCAAGGTTCACATTCCAGTTTGGGTAACTCTAGCCATACTTGAGTAAATAATTGGAACTGTTCTAAGAATATGAGAAATTTGCATGTACATAGAATAATTTTTGTTTCTATATGATGCTTTGGGCTATTGGAGAGCTAACTAGCATACTGAAAATTTCCCTTCTAGTCAGATCATTTCACGGTTCTTGATATGAGTTGAAGTTTAAGAAACTTCTAAATGATACTCAATGAGACAAATGATACATATATCAAAAGTTTAGGCCTCCAGGTAAGCTTGCACTGTCTTAGCTGCAGCTGCTGCTGCATCATCTTATTTGTTTCCAAAATCCTATTCTACCTTTGTTCCAAATTGAAAATGCTTGAATTGAACCATGTTCAGGAAATTTCTCTTTCAGCAATGATGGACTAGAAGTGCACTTGATAAATGGATTTTGATGAAATCTGGATGTAAATTGTGAAATTAGTTCAACGAGAAGATTTGCTTATCCTGAGTAATTAGGATCATTGATGGTCGTCTGTCTATATGTAAATGTTTTCTTTTGCCGCTGCATAGCATAGAGTTGGTCTCTGCAGCAGCCAACAGGGGAGTGAAAAGCCATGTTTGTTGTCAATTGCCTCTGTATTAATGTTGTTTAAAATCATTGATCAAGTACACTACATTAGTTAAATAATAGAAATCCAGAAACTGAGTCGGTTTCGCAATGAATAGTTTCCCCGGACAAAACTGAAAAAATGCAATATACTTTTCTGCACATATGATAAATATGTAACTACAATTTTGTTCATGTTTGATTTTACTTGTAGTTTCACCTTTAATAATATCATAATCATAATGACATAATATTTAGTTTCTTAAATTGACAAATTTGATAAAATCATCTTGTTAATAGAAACTATAATTTTTTTATTTCCCTAATTTTGTAAGGTTGTTGGATAAAATAGTAAAGTCAACAAGTATAATGGGATACAAGTATTATTTTTTATAAGAGCACGACTATGGTATAGTGGGTGAAATTTACATCAATTAAGGTAAAATTTATAATCATAACATAAATTTTGAAATATTTCATAAAAAATTTAAAATAAATGAAATAAATAATAAATAATACTAAAAATATAAATATAAAACTTAAAATGCATAATAAATAATACTTAAAATATAAATAAAAAATTTATAACAATCTATACAAAATTTTTTAAAAAAAAAGTTATAACAATATAATTGGCTATAAACTAGACAATTCATTTGTATAATTATTTGTTTAAAAATGTATTAATAATTAATTTTTAAATTTATTTATAAAATAAAAAATAAACATAATTTTACCAAACCTCTAAAAAACAATAGATATTAATTCCTCTTCTTTTTTTATCATTAATGTCCTGATAAGAAAGTGAAACTAATTTATATACTAAGCTTCATACAGCTAGAAGAGCAATTTAGTATAACTTTTGGATAAAATTTTATCATTTACATAATTTTACTAGACCATAAGAGAAGTATCCTTAATTACCCTCAACAATCAGTTTACATCGAGCTATCTAGAATAAAACCATTGAGTAAAGAATTTGCCAAACCTTAAATTATGATACACACTTTCCTGTTCTTATCACTACCAACTATGAAGATGACTTGAACGATGAAGAATGAAACTAAAAGTCTTCAGAAAAGCCAATCCAACGTATGAATCATGTGTAAGGTCACCATACATTAGAGGGAAAAACAAATTGAAAATATAGCTCCATTCATGCTGTTGTTATGAGGAAACTGCAAACTGTACACACACAAAACTGGAAGGAAAAGAATGGAACGTCAACCATTTTATTCGTCTCTTTCATTGCGCCCTTCACTGTTCGTCTGCAAGTTCTGGGGCTGAGATATAACGATAATGATTTGTGGAAAATTGAAGGAATAACTACAGAAGAACAAAATTTTCACATTTTAAGGGAAAAGGCTCAAAATTTCAGTTAACAAACTCGAGTTGAGTCGAGTCGCTTTGTATTATTTCTGGGAATGGTATATTGTAAGGTCTTCCACTGTCAAAATTGTTTCATAGGATCAGCAAAAGATAAGAACCATTTTTATGGGGCCATTAGTCCATCAATTGTGTAGGAAAGAGACTTTGCCCAATCGGATTTCAGTAGCAATGTTTGTAATGTGTCCATCACATTATATTCAGGATCCAGCTTCCGCTGCCAACCCTGCAAATTTGAGACAAGCATACAAACTTAATTACATCCTGCATTTGATGATGATGGCACTCATTCTGCGACTTAAGTGTTAAACAGGTCCTAAGCCAATTCAACTAGTTGGTGACTCCAAATACCATGCATCCAAAACCTAACTTATTCTTAATTTTCTGAAAAAAAAAAATTAAAGTGAGATAATTACCTCAAGAACCAAAGTTGTGACCATCACAGTGCACACATTTCCATCAATATTAACTTTATGGCGCCGAACTTTCTCAAGTAATTGCTGCATGCACTCAGCGGGATGGACCAGATCACCCTCTGCAGTACCCCAGAAAGTAAAAGACTCTTCCACTTCCTGTGAAAACATTATGTTAAAAGTAACAGAAATTTAAAAGGAAAATCTTCCTATTCATAACCTTTAAGCATGATCCATACATCATACTAATAAGAGTTGTTCCCACCAAAAGAATGAAATTGTGTGCCTGATAGTTACCTCAATAAAAGCTTTAGGATTTGGACAGTTTTGTTGCTTCGACAATCTAAGTGTGCTTTCAGCAGCTGTGCGGCCATCTCGACGAGCAACAGCCTTAAAAAATTCCACTAAATTTAATCGATCATTCTTAGAAAGTTCAGCAGTCATGCCTACATCAAGGAAAATGACGTGAGGCTTTGTTCTAAAGAGCCGTTTCTGAGAAGACTTCTTCTGAGCCACCCGCACAAGAATATTCCCAGGATGCATGTCAGCATGAATAAAGTTGTCCACCTGAAAAGAAGACACCACAATGTCTTGTGAGCTAGTACTATTTGTTTTGAAATGACTGGACAATTAGCAAACATCTAAACAATAACTGACAACAGAAACACAATATTACTGACAAAGAAACCATGGATCATACAACATCCCGGTGTTATAATGTGAGTGAGTGAAGAAAAAGCCACACAATTGAAAAAGGAAAAATTTAACTATGGGAAGAAAAAATTCTTGAATAGTATATTGAATGTACATTTAAAATCCTTTTTTACAGAAAATGCAAGTTTCTACTAAGATATTTTCGTATCACTAGCATGTAAAGCTTCTTCAAACAGTCAAATGTTATGTTGGAAAATGCAAGTTTCTACCCTACTTATGAGATATTTTCCTATCATTAACATATTAAGTTTCTTCAAACAGGCAAATGTTATGTGGGGAAATGCAAGTTTCTACCTACTTAGGGGATATTTACCTGTCACTAGAATATTAAGCTTCTTCAAACAGTTATGTGTATTCTGCAAGTCTTTAGCTTCAGTGTATGGCAGTTTTGAAGTTCTAAAGTAATTCATATAGGATTATATAATCTAAACAAGTGATTTAAGTGATAACTCTACCCTTGTCTAAAGTTCTCATAAATGATAATTGTCACAGGCAGTTAAAAATAAGGTTCGTACCAATGAAAATTTGAGCTGGCATGTAAGCAAAAAAAGGGGAAGGCAGTAATCTTAGTAAAAGAAATAACCTACAAATGATCATCATCAAAAGCAATCTAAAATAAGGCTCATAATAAGTTCCTTATCATTTGGCATGCAGACCAGTGGCGAAGGATGGCAACCACCTTGAGCTGCCATATGTGCAAACAGAATTAAGGTATGTTCAGAATTGAGGAATTGTAGCTCACAGCTACAACAGGATGGAATAACTATATGCACTTTCTAAGGGTAGGTGTATACCAAACACTCTTAACAGTTGCAATTTCAAAATTAAATAGAAGCACAGAAGTCCCAAACATATCCTTCATGATTTGGTAGAAAGTTGCCACACAAATATGTTCTTTCAGTAAGGAGAAGATTTGAGTTCTATTATGCTAAACAGCCTGCTGAATGTTTTTCACAGGAGCAACAATTTACTAACCATAGTTAAATTTTTGACAAGTTCTAATCACAATTACTTGAGACCTAGAGCACTCAGACAAACAATAAGTAAAACTTACATGGGTAACTTTCATCATATTGTAAAATCAATTCATTGACAATAATAGCTCAATTAATGAGATATCCACATGAATTTTTAATGACCAAGCATAAATGGTAGAATAAGACCAGAAAATCACCAACTGCAGAACCATAATAACAACAACAAAGAAAGCAAATATATTTATTTAGAAATGGTACCAGAAGCATCTTCAACAGTGCATGAGTCCCTATATGAGCAAGGGCAGATTTAATCCGATCATGTCCTTCAAGTTCATCAACGTAGTGTGAGACACTTTCTCCTTGCTCATATGTTTCCACCAAAACAGCAGGATGAACCAGGGGATACACAGGCTTAGGAAAAGAAACATCCCTCCATCTCCGGAAATTATAAATAAAGCGGCTCAAATGGGCAGCTTCCCTTGCTAGGTCAACTTGAGACATCATGAAAACTGCAAACTGCTGGACACTCTCATCCAGTCTTAACCAATTCAAAGTTGGAATAAACTTAGAAATCTTGGCAACTGAGTTGATTATCACAAAATCTCTCCTAATTGATTCACCAACACCAGGATGTCTAACCTTTACAGCAACTAGCATTGGCTTTCCCTTTTGACCAGGGTATCGAAATCTCAAAGAAGCCCGATGCACCTGAGCAATACTACCAGATGCTACAGGTTCCTCTTCAAAACCGTCAAAAATTTCAGAAAGCTTGCGTCCAAATGCTCTTTCAATAGTTTTTCTAGTGTAGGCAAAGCTATGCTCAGGAGCTTTACTGTGAAGCTCTGAAAGCTTCTTGCATAAATCTCTAGGAAAGAGATCTGGCCGTGTAGCCGCCCATTGACCCCATTTTATGAAAGCTGGACCTGCTTTTTCCAGTGTCCGATGAATAACATGAAGCCACAGATTCCTAAACTGGGGTCCAAGGGAATCAGCAAAAGGTGCCATCAATATACTGGGCGAGAACAAAACTCCAAGATAGAGAGCTCTCACGAGCAAAATAACACATTCTACTAATGAGTATAGTACCGAGGTCACAAAAGCATGCCCATCTTGTGCACGCATGTACAAAGCATTTTGAGATGGGAAATGCTCCGTCTCTGCAGATACTCTCTGTGCCCATGCTAGCTGACCAGATGTGAAGGCAAAAATACCAGGAACTACAAGGGGTGAACGTGTCAGAGCCAAGCTGAATGCTTGTGCAATCCGACTAATGCAGGGGAAAA
>CP135547.1:1769775-1802718 GCA_032402905.1 Khaya senegalensis | reverse complement strand
AATTAATTTTTAATTTTTATATTTTTAATTAAAATAATAAATAAAATAAAATATTGAATTATTGGATAAGAATAAAATAATATATTTTAAAAATAAAAATTTCATTCTTAAGTTTTTCTTAAAAATTAAATTTCTATTCTTATTACGTGGAACTTATTAATTTTATTTTCATTTCTATCTTTATTTTAATAAACAAATATAATATTCATTCTAGTTTTAGATTCTGAATTCTAATTTCAAATTAGGAAGCAGGCCATCAAATTATTGAAGTGCTAAGAGTCATCCATTGAAATCTTTAATCTTATCCACACTTTTCTACAAACATAATCCAAAGAGGGACCAATGAGTTCAAATGTTCAAGGGAAAAACAAAAGCATGTTGAATTTTTCTCGTAAACTGCAAGTGGGACATACTATTTATTAGTGGCATGAATGTCCAAATATGGGTGAATATGATTAATTACATTAACTAAATGTATCTCATTAGGAATACAGCTTGAGGGCAACAACCATACCTGCCATTTTCCCAAGTTTCGATTGAAATCAAGACAAAAACCAGTAAATTCTTATCTTAAAACTTGGTTGGTAAAGATCATTATCCTCAAACTAATGTAATATCAAAGTTAACTTCAGTAAACTAAAGCTACGGCATACATGTCTTGAGGTTACACCATGGCCTCTTGCCTACTTTTACCCCCACAGTCTCAAAAGTAATGGCAGACATATGTTGCTGCTGTAAGTGCAGCAAAGATAGACCACAACCCAACTTTTATAATCAACAGGAAATTATTTTCTTAATCCGAATAATCACCCAAAAGTGATATATTTAGTCAACAAAACCCCCATCAATCTGCACTTAAATATTGGTCACGAGGCTCAATTTCTTGTTCCGTTTGTGTACATTTTCCTCTTAGAAATGCATTATCATCTGAAAGCAAAGGGAAAAATAAAAAAAAAAAACCAAGAAAACATGGAAGAAAGTTGTAAACAAAGAAAACGAGGAGCAAAGGCAAAGACACAAACCCACTTTAGACGTTTACTTATTCAAAAACTTTGTAGTGCTTTTTCTTTGGTCGGTCGAGAGCGATAGCGATGTTATGTCTTTAATCTGGTCGGCCGATTGTCAAAGGACTAGCCATACTCCTTTTACCACAAAAATGTCTATTTTTGACACCTCAAGCTTCAAATAACATCTCTTATGCACCATTTTCTACATGTAGCTGCTTAAAACGCAAGAGACCAAAGACCTAACCCTTTGTTTTTATCCAAGTTTTGATGTATGAATGACGTTTGTCTTACATGCATGGGGAGATTTGACCGACACAATCGGTAACAGCATACGACCTTCGAATCGTACGAATAGAATATGCAAATTTCAATTGGGTCTCGACTATTTTCGCGATTTATTGACATTTAAGATGCGTGGTGAGTTATCTTTTGTATAGTTGACTATACAAAGGATACCACTCAGTTCACACTAAATATAATACAAAATTTACGAATTTAAATTAATATAATATTATAAAATAATTATTATTTATTGACATTTAAGATGCATGGTGGGATTTTCTTTTGTAGTGGAGTTATTTTTTGTAAAGTTGATAATATGCACAAAATATTTTAATACCAATTAATTAAAATGTCAAAAATATTATTTTTCTTTTGTTAACTTGTAAAATATTTTTAAAATTTCTCAATTAATTCCGATTTTAGCTGCTAATACCACTGTCTTTAGTAGTTGATACAGTATTTGAACATGCTAGGGCTAGGTTCATTGACATTGTGTTTGTCTATTTAAAGCAATTGATTGAAGAAAAAAAAAAGTTCACTATTTCTATTTTGACTACCTTAAACCATCTTTATACAATTAAGAATGTTTAAGACTGACTGTAATACTGACAAACCGACATTAATTTCTATTTTGACAGTCTACCAATTCTTCAATAATCAAAAAGCAATGCCCTAATCCATTCTTGCTAATAATTATTTCATTTAATTTCTTTTTCCAAGTACTTAAGAACATTCAAGAGGAGATCTTTTGCATTCGTCCGTTGCTAGGCCTAGCTGTTAAGTGTAGATTGTAATTGCTTCAAACCAGAACAGAAGACTGATTGATTGATTCCTGAAGACATTTCTAAACGACCACGAGTTTTGTGTGCCAGTAACATATGGTATAGCTAGCGCCAAGCATACTGTTTTAGTCTTAGAGACGTGTGGAGAACACATTCTGAATCCAAAATGGGAACTTAACAGTAGTACAAAAGTTGCGGCTTGTAGAAATGCCAGCCAGATCCAGCAAATTTGATTTGATTTTTGCCTCTGCCATGGAGTGACAAACGTTAATTTCCTGTAAGCTTGTCAAAAGAGAATTGCGTTCTGTCGTAATCTTCTTTAAAATCATCTCCTTCCCACTTGTGAGTTGGGTTTGGCAATACTCATTACTTCAAGACGAGGCAAGAAATCATCCATCCTTTTGTCTTCTATGGTTACTTATATCGATAATGACATATTCTATAAACATGTAAACATAAACTTAAACCCTCTAATTGTCTAACCTTAATTTTCTACCTACTTATAACAACAAACATAAACCTTAATTAGTCGAATAACAAACTAAATCATATGTTATAATCTTAATTATTAAGGTGAGACTTTTATACAAGTTAGTAATTATGAGAGATAATCCCGACATTTTCATTCAATAGTTTATTAGCTTTCAATGATTAACATAATCATTCGCTAATCTTTCTTTGATTAAGCTATAATCGACAAAAGCCAAGGAAGTAAAAGTCTTAAAACTGTTTAAATGAAATAATCGGGCGATTTATTCAAACCAAAAGCTCTTTGAAAAACTAGATAAGACCCCTCGTATTACCGTGTCAACCGGTCACTCCAAACCCCATAACGAGACAAACTGTCTGCATTATTGAATCCACCTGTTCCAAAACGATGACGTAGTTGATATTAAGTCTTGGTTTGACACTGAAGCCATTAATTGTTCAAGATAACAAAGGGAGAAGAACAGCACAAGAGCCACGCCATGATTTTCAATAAAGCTAAAAGCAATCCTTTCATTGTCTTTTGTGGTCCCCGCAGCCATAAGTCACTGCTAAGAAACAGACACGTGCCCCTCCTTGTTGTCAAACCCCGTTACCCACAATCTCCATGCAAACCTTTACTTTATTAGTACGTGAAAAGACAGTTGCAATAATAACAGGTGGCCGGGACACGTTGCAGCCTCACAAGCTCCGGTCGATTTGGCCGGAGATGTAGCCGGACTTTGACCTGTTGTCGGGTTCTTTGAAGCCAAGCTTGCCTTTTCCTCGTGATTGTGATTACTTTTGCCTATTTAAACTACCCTTTTCTCTTTTTTCTTGTTTAATTTAATTATTATTATTATTTTTTTGGTTGGATTTGAACTTTTCTCTTTTATAAAACATATATTATAAAATTAAATCATTGATTTTTTAATTTAGAATTATTTAATTGAGTGGGTTTGCCCTTTGGGGATGGTCGTAGGCCAATCATATCATTTACTCTTGCTCGTCTGCCACAGAATATGATTTTTAATTATGAAATGGGAAATGATGAGATCTAAGAAAGATTAAGATTAAAATGATGTAATGACATATCAATAATGGAAACTGGTCATTAATTAACAAAAAAAAAAGACAAAACAAAACAAAGGACAGGATCTTGTTTCCTGATGCAGTAAGCCTGAGAAACTTGAATTAATTACTTTAGTTTATGAAATTACATGAATTCATTGACATTCAAGATATCTGGGATTTCAAACTTCAACATATTGCTGCAATAGCTTTCCCTCTCATCTTCAGTGCTGATATATGTCGAATTTGAAGTCAATGGAGTTGAACTCGATGAAGGAGTCGACAAAACCGGCGAGAAGTTGAAATTTTGATTGCTATTGTTGGAATGAAAATTTGAAGTTTCTGATGAAGGATCCATGACAGCTTGATCAGAACCGTAGTAACTGTGGTTTGGTGGAATAGGTACATAATCTTCTGTGAAGTTGGAGGGCATCCCGTTGCTTTGCCACTCATTTGGCTGAGAATTTTGGTTGCTGAAATTGGTAAAATTTGTTGGGAATGGCTCTACGTTGGGGTTCATTAATTGTGCTTGATCATTTGAAAAAGGAACGCATGGAGTAGTCAATGTACTGCAACCTGGAATTTCTGGAAACGGAATTTGAAGCTGCTGGCTGTTATCTGGTTGGACTAGTTGATATTGACTTTGTGGATTGCAAAGCTGGTTTTCTTGTACATTTTGAAGAAGGAAATTTTGATTTTGGCATTGGTTTTCACGTTGAGATGATATAAGAGAATTGGCTAGTCTTAGGAGTTCTGGGTTAACTAAAGTCTGGACTCCGAGCAACCTGGAAATGTTCATTTGAGATGAATTGTAAAGCGATGAGCTCAGAATAGAAGAAAGATCCAGAAGATCAAGACGAGGACTGTGTGTGACTGGATCAATTCCCATACGGAGAAGCCTTTTCCTAATGTGGGTATTCCAGTAGTTCTTGATTTCATTGTCAGTTCTTCCGGGCAAGCTAGCAGCAATGGCAGACCACCTATGATCAAACATACAAAAATTGAAAAGTTATTAACATTATATCTATGAAAAATAGCGAGAACTTTAAGCTAAGCTTTTAAGATATACAATTATTACATATCTAAGCGAAGAAAGGACTAGAAAAGAGCAAATGAAGACTTACTTGTTTCCCAATCGACTGTGTAGCTGAATAATTGTCTCTTCTTCTTCAAAGGAAAATCTGCCTCTCTTGATATCAGGTCGCAAATAATTAGTCCATCGAAGACGGCAGCTCTTTCCACACCTTTGCAGACCTAAAAGTTCGCAAAAAATTAACAAAGAAAGTTCAGAAGAAGCCACAATTAATAATTCAACTTCGGAAAACAAGAACATATCACATACCGGCATTGTTTGGGAGTGTCCTCCAGTTCCCATATCCATGTTTTTGAATATAATCTATCAGCATCTGATCTTCTTCCGGCGTCCATGGCCCTTTCTTTAGCCCATTTTTATCACAGCACGGTGCCCTTCCCATGGCGGCTTAGCTAGTAATAACTCCTCTAGAAACCTGGTTTAAGGTACTGTGCTTCGTTAAATTGGTTAAACCCTTCCCGAGAGAGACGATGAGAAGAAGATGAAGAAGAAGAAGGAAGAGAGAGAATTCTATTTGCAGCCAAGAGATGCAGCGTCTGTAAGCGGGCTTACTTGTTTAAATAGCAGGAAGATAAGGGTAAGAAACAAAACAAGTCAAACCGATTCGGTGCCGCCCTTTGTAGATCATTAAGGCGACGTGTCCACTTTCTTTGGAGAAATATGTCCAAATCCAATCTCTCTCTTTTTACTTGGTTAATTATTTAACACTTCTATTACACAATCTAATGTTTCTCTCCCTGAAAGTCTCTTTCTTTATCTTATTACCAAGCTTTCATTTTCCGGCGGAGCGCCGTCCTTGTTTGCTTTCTGGATTCATATTAGCTGTCATCAACATGAATTAGCCACGTACCCCCCATTATTGAACATCACAAGTCTTATTATTGAGGGATTCCTTGGTTTTCATTAATTCATGCACGGCGCCACGTTATTACAAGCTATAACTCGACGAGCTTAGCTCTTGTTAAACTTACAGTTGGTCAATGTTGTTACATTGATATCTGTTCCAAGCCGAGAGGGCAATTTCAGATTTTTGCATACTTGTACGGTCACTTTCTTGATAATGAGTCAATTTCTATAAAGAAGGTACAATAAATGTGGGGTGCTTTGAATTCCCGTTGGCAACAGTAGAGCTCGGTCTTTGCCGAAATCTATGAACATTTATTGTGAAGCTTTGTGAATAAAAGTCGAGTTCTCCACCAATGGTTTGTGATTAACTACACAACTTATCTGTTTATGGCGAGAAAAGAAACTGAAGGAAGAAATGTGATATTGAGAATTAGGGTTTGAAGGTCAAACAATATATGCAACAAAAAGGTTTAATTTTGTTATGTGGGTGTGAATACAAAAGACTAGACCTAGCATGAGCAGTACATTTATGCAAGAAAAAGAGAAGTTCGATGTATATAGTTCAGCAGCGCGCCCCAAATGTTGATTTTGCATTACATGCATATGTGCATTTTTAACCATATACGGTGGCCCCGTTGAAAGACAACTCGGCAAAGAGCACTGTATTTGTTACAGTAGCAACCTCTCATAAATGTCTACTTTGTTTTTTATCATGATTTTGTCGACCTGAGGTCGGGACATATTTGCATAAACAGCAATCTGGCTAGTTGTAATCAATCCAATAATCTGTGGGCAAAATACTTGGTATTTTGCTTTGTAGACAGCACAGGAATGAAATATATTATAGCAGATAACAATGTTTTGCAGCAAGCCATGTTCTTAATTTGTGGTCCACTGTCTCTCTCAGCTACATCTGGAACTCGATGATTCGCTGTCATGTAAAATGTCAATGAGTATTATCGAGGGAGGGTTTCTACGAATAATTTCATTAGACAAGACGACTGTGAATAGTTCTTAGACCTTAGTGATAGCTCTGTTTGTCCTTTGCTAGCTACATTTTCTTGCGAGCCACCACACTCCTTTCCAAGAAGTTTATAGCCTCTCATTCTCAACCTATTACTTCTTTAATAGAAAGCTCTTAAGCCTGACCATACATTCACAACCACTCCCTACACAAACCATATATTTTCTACCTTATCTTCAACCCCCTTACGTACATATATTGTTTGGCAACATGATCTCAGTTGTGTCAGCAATGCGATTCCACTACAGTTTACACTGGACCAATCATAATCTTGATGATCCCAGACACAGGTAATACCTTTCTGAGACAGCATATATGATGATTGATGAGATGCTAAGTTCTGTTCGAATAAAGGCAAAAAACAAATTGTTCAAGTCATGCAAATTTAAAAACAAAAGGAAAGAAATAGGGACAAAAGTGAAATGCTAGCGTCCAAAGACTTCTGTAACAAGTCTAGAATATTACGCCCACAGGAAGCTAATGATTCTCATCTTTTCATGGGTCCTGTCATTTGCCTAACTACACTCCTTCAACCCTCGAATTTTTCTTCTCAACAATGTCGTGGCAAAGCTTAAACCTTTGAAGTTCCAAATCTAATCAGAAGTTCGAAAATTTTGGTCAATTTTATATGCCGTGTTCCTGCTTTTAAACCTTTAAAATTCAGCAGGCCTCAAGCCTCCATTACGCTCGCTTTACGCGTTCATACTTGCCAGTTGCTAGCTACAGTCCTCGGCTCAGGATTGACGATTTCGGCCAATTATGATGCAGCTCACAAGCGTCAAGGGCATTACGATCATTTTAGTTTTATATTAAAGTTGTTGACCGTGATGATATTGATCGCTGAATAAAAATATATTTTGCATTTGCCCGCATGACGATTGACTATCTGTCATCCCATGTACGAAACTGCGACTCTCTTCCCCAGGCTTGTGTTAATTTCTTTGGTTAAAATAATTAAGCCACTTGCCTAAAACTTGGCCTTCTACGTGTCTTCATAGGAGTCGCAAACTTCTCAACTCCGATGTGCACACCAAGGAAGACTATCAGCCTCATCAAACCCATTAAGAGTTGGTCACGTAATCTCATCTGTCGCCTGATGTCTACTCTCCTCGCGACATGGAACAAGTCCTCGCCGTCATTACTGATAAGCGCTCCGAGTTTATGTACTATCATTCACTAGTCTGATCTCCAGAGGATTGATACTGTTCATAGTATTGAATTGAACCAGACTGTAGAATGTGTCTGCTGATTCATGGGTAAAAGGAACAAAGAACAGAGAGAACATGGGTCAAATAATATTTTAGTTATCCACGAATCTATCAACCTTCTGTGCCATTAGAATGAGACAGTACGGTAGTATTTTTTGAATCAACACCAGAGCCTCCCTGAACTTTCTTCTATGCCTTTCTCATCCTTACCTTTAGTATCTAGTAATCCAATAGTTTAAATTAATTAAGCGCACTAATGCTAGATGATTAAGATTACTCCGATCATAATCTCAGGCTAATGTCTCCTTGCTCGCTATCACCACAACACGCTATGTCATACAACGAATCAGATTGTCATGCTTAGCCGAAATATGGATTGCTGATAGACAATTTAAGCTTATTTTAAGAGAATGCTTACGTCGTATGGTTGATAGGGCAATAACTTGTCCAACATGCAAGGGTTTGCTTGTGATGGATTGCCCAAAGAAGTTGCATACGCGTTAGTGTTGACCAGCTGATCATCGACATTTCTGCACGTATAGAAAATTTGGTAGATTATGAATAGATTTGATTATCTAAATTAATCATGTTGTTAGTTTCTGTTGCGAGCTGTTCGATTGCTCCAACAAACGTTGAATACTGAATGTTTATTCATTATTTTCCTTCGGCCATGGAAGCAATTTCTTTAACAATGTTCTCATACTTCAGTGCTATTTTTATATACGAGATCCAAAGCTTGTGGTTGTAGTGCCATCACTCCAATAGAACCTAACTATAGGTTCTTATTCATTAAATTTTGTACGGAAGAAGAAACACCTGGGTTCTTACGACGTCGAGAACTTTCAAAGATTGGGTTATTTGTAAAGTGATGGAAGCATCTTGGACACGTGGGGCATGTTGGATGGTTGATGTTGTTGTTTCTTGGAATGATGATCAGGGGATGAATCCAGATTCACGAGAAGCAAGCGTGCCTCGAGCTAATTGATCTGAGATCAAAGTTGACTTGCCTGGTTATCAGAAGCCGATAAAGATAATTGCCATGGGAGAAGCTTTTAACTATGTAGGGGAAAGTAAAAATGAAATTACATGTCGCTTGAAGGTAGAGAATATGCAAATAATATGCTGAATAATCCTCATTTAACAATGATTTATTTCCAATCAAATTATGGAAGAGTAATTCATCCGAGATCAAGATCAAGGAATGTTTTCTTTGGGCAAATACTCGAATATTATGCCCGAGTCAATGGTTACCCATAACAATACACAAGTTTTGTGTCTTAAAGAATGCATAACCCACTTTAGCCTGGAGGCAAATTGGGTAGTGCAGCTGGATCACCTCTTTTTAGAGGAGAGCGAATGGTTATTAGGTATTTCGATTTGACATCACTTCCCATCTTAAAAAATAAATAAATAAATTTGCTCTTCAGTTAAAACTTGGAGATAGAACTCTTCTTTTCTTTCTTTTCTTGACAGTGAAGGCAGACTGAGCTTGTGAGCTTATTGTCCTACGTTGGAACAAGTTGATAGAATCCCCTTTTACGATCCCCCATGTCGCTTAAGGCTAAATATCTGTGACCTACTTGATACTAGAATTACAACAGTAAAACCCCGGAAGAATCTACTGCTTGCGTAAAGAAGACTGTAGCTGAATGAACACGAAAGTTTCTTACCGAATGTGAATCTAGTGTTAACCCTTATCCTCCAGCTCAATATGCCACGTAAAGTACTTGTTGCTGAGTCTGCTGATTTGTCTGAAAGACAGTTTCTGCAACCTACAGCATTCCAATTTTCTTAGCTCCCAGACAAAAACCAGATTCTGTGGCAAAATGGATAACATAAATTTGGTAAATGCTTAAAGGAGGTAGGTACATCAAATAACTTCATCTTCCCCTTTCATTATTACAAAATTGAATCAAGAATGGATAAAGGTCACAACAAAATAAGCCAGTGCCCTTCACTTTAGCTTTTATAAAGGAATATCGAGATAGTATAGTGTTCACTTTCAAGCATTTGATGAACTGGAAGAGATCATCTCTACAATCTGATGATGTATAGTGCCATTAGTTACAAGAACGCCACCCGAAGGGAATATGGCTCTCCGTTCAACTTGATCTGCACCAAGATCAATTTGACTCCCTCTCCAGTCAGTAACCTGTTCAAAGCGTGTTAATTCTTTCCATTATTAATTGGAAAAATTAATTTATTTGTAGCATATCTTCAAGATCGAACATATAGGTGCTATGATTACGATGTAGGCAGAAATCTTAATCTATTCTGTGAAGGCAATCTTAATACATGCAAATGGAGAACACAGACACTGATGTAAATAGATAAGAAAGAACACATTAGACAAGCAAAATTAATGCTGTTAAAGAAGAAAATAGGAATTAAATCATATTCAGAAACATAATTTCTTGTAACCATAAATAAGAGCTGGCATCGAATTTGTTCTTCTTCCCCGACATGATGCCTTGTCACTTGCATGTGAAAAGAAAGGTGGAGCATGGAATTCTAGGCATTGACAAACGGTCTGAAAGGAGGATGTAGATAAGAAGAATTGAGTTTTAATCAGTTTAACTAGTTGGAATTAGTTTTGATTTGCAGTGTGACAGAGCAGCGTATTCGCATCACAAATACATAATCTAAATTTAAATCAAAAATATTCATATAATATCTTTACATCAATCTAGTACTACTCATGCATATAATGAACACCATATAAATTTAAAAAGAGGCCAGTGTAATGCAAACCTTTCCTCCTGCCTCGTGCGCACATATTATGCCAGCAGCATGATCCCAAGCCTACATTATGAATAAAAGTAGAAATGGCCTCAAGCTAAGGCAATATTTATTAATCATTCAATGAGGAATCAAAAAAATACCTTTATAATGGTTTGAGCTCTTGCTCGAAGAATGAAAACAGACACCCTGCCTGAAGCCACCATCAAATACTTGCACAAACTACACAAAAATAAGAGTTAACTGTATCATGCAAATGCTATGAAGGTGGTTAACTTAAAAATGAGACCATCAACTAAATTCTGCTGCTTATATGAGAGAAATTAAAATAACAAACAGGAACTAATAAAGGCACTGTGATCCAATGAAAAGTAAAGCGATATCTGGAGAGAGAATCAATGCACCACATCCTATTAGTTGAGACATTTGCAATGCAACTCATAAGCGTGTTTAAGGAATTGCCTCATCTTAAGACTTTTAGTTTGATCACTGTAGATCCAAAAAATTTGCCTCCAGCTTTGCATTTTTCTAGGAAGTGACAGCAGCGGAGATACTGCATAGACAGCCTATTAGTATGAAGGCAGGACATGATGTGTTAAATTGAAGCCCTGCTGGATTGATGATAAAGATTTCAGTAACGGCAGTTCAGGAGCAAGGTCCAAGTAAAACAAAGACAAACTAAGACCTACAATCTTCTAAGAGAAATTCGAGGGAGAAAAAATGTGCTAAGTTTAAAATAGATGATGACAATAATTTGCTAGCATGCACTGATTGGCAAAGTATGTGCAGTACAGGCATTACATAAGGCACTTGGCTTCTCATGAGAAACTGCAATTACTGATCTGATACAACTCCAACAACCAGGGATCTCCATGCCTCAAAACACTAAACTAATTATAAATTCAAGTAGAAGCAAACAAAAAGGAAGATGATTTATTCTATTAATTATTATTGATATAAATAACACTAAACCTTCCACAACATGTGGGCAGAAGAAGAATTTCCTTATCCCCAATACCATTGGCATCAGTTCTTGCATTGAACAGAGCTGATAGAGGCAACGATTCCCATGTTTGACTGTCTGGAATACAAAACCTTGCTTCATGAACTAAGCAACAGTTATCAACAAATTGTCTGGTCCAATAATCAGGTGTTCTGGCTGTGTCCAGCGTACTTGAAAACCTTTTCGTCCATGTTCCACAGCCTACATGAGCAACCATGAGGATCCCTGATCCAGCTTGTATGCTCTCAAATTCCTGCACTTCAGCAGTGGATTTGTAGGGCTTATCATCCAGCCAGTTAGGGCAGCCCATAACTCCTAAAACAATCTCTCCTTTGACCACAAGGGCCAAACCTACCTGAAAATTTGGGGTAAGTCCTTAGCTGAAGAAGAAAAAAGCAAAATAAAGATCATCCAATGTGTAACTAAAATCCAGTACAATAGAAATTTATTTTCAAAGATGCCGGCTGCAATCAAATAGATGCCATTTACACTCCTATTCGGAGAAAAGATGCATGGAAAGGTTTCTTTTTTCTTCCCAACAAGAGCAATATATTTTGACAGGGAATATTCCCACATTGTCAAACCTGCCAAAAGAGAGCTCTGGTTGATTGACTTGCTAATACAAAGGCAATTTAGCATAAGCAGAACACCTTTTCTCTTTGCCAGACTTACTGAATTGGGCATATATTTTACTGCATTAAGCAATCTTGCAACTTCAAAATATAAAGAAAGTTAGTTACCAGCAGGAAATAAGGCATACCACATATAAGGCCTCACATCCTCTTAGAAACCCTCGTGTGCCATCAATTGGATCCAGTACCTGGTTTAAGGTTACAGACTTAATCAAAGTTAACAAAGTAAACAATTCAACTGTGAAAGTTAACAAAAACAATCAAAGCAAACATGTAATATTACATTACAAGCAATAAGGTTATAGTCATAGAGTAGAGAACAGCAGAAGTTACTGTTTATTAGAAATAATTGGTTGGTTTATTTACATACACTAGGCCATATAAAAGGCAGGGTTTATATTGGCCTACCCAATATGTGGCTGGCTCAGCTCCAAAGGCCACCGTATCCTTCCCCCCTCTGTCAATTGCTTCCAGTACATCAGTATGTGTCAATGTTTCATCCCCAAAGGTTGCTTTATCAGCTACAGCACTTACCACAGAATCCACCAGATTATTTGAACGTAAAAAAGCAGAGTCCTCTTCAGCCACCAAGGGAATGGAGGGAAATAATTTACTTAGCTCTGTCACCAAAAGCACAAAGCAATATGAGCAAATTTTTGGCTTACAATTCCAAAAAAAAGAAAGAAAAGAAAAGAAAAAAGTGCAATGGCAAGAGGTTTCTAAGACTTGGTAATAAAATAAATAGCCGACTTAACATTCTTTTCATTATATTTATCTATCAATGGAGTACATCAGGTGGAGTTTTCACCCTAGACTGAAGGATAAGCAAATTTCTACAGCCTGAGAAGAAAGAAAAGAGGAAAAAAGAAAAAGGGAGAGAAATTATGAGAAGGGCAAATCTCCTAAGAGAATTGATTCCAAAAGCAGTTCTTCTATAGCTCTTTGAACTCAGTTCTTTCCAAACACACGGTGATAGCAGATCAAGTGAGTCCCGTACAAGATATAATCAGTTGAGGCTACAATGAAGTTAATGGCAGCTACTGCAGGTCAACTTAATTGGTGAATGATAGTTTTCTTTTTCTAAAAAGGGGAAAAAAAGGGTAAGAACCATTAAAATCTAAATTGAAAAAAGGTCCCTATCATATGGTTTCAACATCAACCAACCAAAACAGGTCCATAAGTCACAAAAGCGGAAAAGGCGGGAAGAGACCTTATGCTTCCAAACTTGATATGCTACCCAGCATTAAGCATCAATTATATTTTTATTCACTGCCTTGATATCAGGTATGAAAGTTTTATTGGCTAACATTGACCACACTCTGCTAGTATATATCACAATCCAGTTCATGATGATATTAACAAATGACAAGATCATGTAGCAACAGTAATGCAGTAGAATAAACTGTGAGGGATGAACTGAATATGATATTGGCCTGATATTGTTGGCAAGTTGTGATTATTTTTTTTGTGTTTGTCATCAAAGAATTCCCTTGAACATTGAATTTAATTTTGCCAAGTGAGCAACACTGTGAAGTGAACCATACGATAGTTTATGGTTGGTTGTTTCCCTCAAGCAGTGCAAGTAGCATTTTTTATCGGACACTAATTTGGAACTTAACCAGAGAAAGTTATAAATAAAAGGGAAAAAAAAAATTACCCAAACTGATAAGAGCCTGCACACCAAAGTCTGCAATTGTAACAGGAGTTCGGTCATTCTTTTCAAGAATCCGGCCTTTACTAGAGAAGAGAGATTTTTTGACCTAGCAATCATAACCAACAAACACGAAATTAAATCTCAACCATGGCTTTATCAAATTTTGACTTCATTGGAAAAACAAAAGAGGCGTAGAAACAAAATGAACACAAACTCTAATTTCTACACAGTTATCCTACGAATTCTATTATGGAAACACAATAGAAACGGACCCAAACTCATGCGACTTCACATCGAAAGCAGCGCGACACGGCGTTGAGCACCGGACGCCATACAAAAAAATTCGGAATGGTTGAATATCCTCTACTTTCTGCATTGTCACTAGAACTGAACAAATCATAAGAAAGAAAAACTGGAGCTAAAGAAAATTACGTCAACGCAAAGACGACAAGCTCTCTCCACAACGTCCACTGCAGCTTCGAGCTCTCTATGATATTTCGCTTTCTCATTTGAAAACGGAAGACTCGACCTGAAAATTAAGCAAATAAAAAGAAGAAAAAAATAGAGAATAATTGAATCCTAAAACAGAATGCCAGCAGAAGTTTGATTGTAATTGGCGAGACAAGTGAAGTGACCTTACGGCGAAGATTCGTCCGCCGAGAGGTGCACGGGAAGAATGACGACGATGAAAAAATCCGAGGTTAGAGAATTGGGAAGTATGGTAGAGGAGATCCATCAGGAGATCGATGAAGTGGAATCAACGGTGGTGATTGCTGGGTAGTGTCCGAGCTGGGGACTGAGGCATGAAAAGAGGCCCCCGTGAATAACAGTTGAGTGATGGGAAGTTAGTTGTTCCCATTTCGTTGTGGGGGAAGAAGACAATTGGATTTCAACGTAGTGGTCAGTTTTGGGCTGGGCTATTCTACATCCTACTGAATCGACCCGAATCATTCTCTGAGTACATCAACCATTCAAGAAAGATGGATTGGATCTTCAACAGTGGATGGATTCAGTATGTCCGACACTACCGTAAAATTGGTTTCTCGCAAATCATCTTTACCGTTGAAAATTAATAAAAAAGCCATTTAGTCAACAACAAGGGCTAAAAATATCCTGAGATATTCCAATTATCCAAATAAAAAATTAAAGAATTAAAGCAAGAAAGCTTCTGAAAATCCGACGTGACACATACCAGTTGTCCTTATCTGCTTATCCTCATCCTAATCTGGCCGTACGACTAACACGTGTAATCCACACACAGGATCAGACCCCAGCGGCCGCCAGAATCCTATGCATTTTCCGCAGGTGGAAGTATTTAAATTATCTTCCAAGCCAGTTGTTTCCCAAAAACATGGGCTCTGCTTCATCATGCGAACCATAGTCTTTTCTAATCTTAAAATCTGATCACACATTTCAGTTCTAAGTCCAACATTTCCTCTACATATTTTGGTATTCCTAGCAAAAAGCTAGTGAATTTGGTGTATATTTCGCAGGAGGTTGAGTTACATGAGCAGGTTGTTTTATCAGACGGGTATGAGGGTGATGCAGGTGACGAAAGATCAGGCACCAAAGAGCGATAAGACTATCAAGTCTTTGAAAGATTCTGCTTGTTCTTCTTCTTCAAAGCAGGCAAGGAGTTTCTCTGGTGCTGCTGATTCAACTGCCTTCACGGCTGCAGCCAGGAACGACAAGTTTAAGCAGGCAGAAGAGTCTCTTCGCACTGTCATGTACTTGAGCTGTTGGGGTCCTAATTGATGATATTCTAGTGTAACAAGCAGCTCGCTGTTGAAGAAGAACAAACTCTGTTTTTGTAGCCTTAACCGAGAGAAGAATTTGTAATATGTTTCTGTACGTACATCCATCCATGTATACATACATGCAGTCTTTGCGAATGAATGATCCTGGTTTCCTTTTATCAACTGTTAAGAAGTACGATGTAAATTACATTCCGGATTCAATTATAGTTCTTAATCAGATCGTGTGTTATGTTTGCTGAGAGAAAATTGTTCACTTTTCGTAAATTTCGTTAGTGAAAATCTCAATCAATCTCTGCACGAGTTTTGGCCAAAGATCGGTCAAACTCAATGTGTTTTGCTGCAAGTTTACGAAGATCAGAGCAAGGTGAAAGGGAAAGGGTAAGGCCACGCATAGGCCCAACCCAATGGTTAAACTAAGCTCCATAAACCCAGCAGAGAGCTGCATGGGAACGTTATAACTTGTTCACTTCTCGTCCGTCTCGGTCTCGGATCTTCTAATCCAAAACTGCTACTCGATTTCCACCACACAAAGCAAGCAATTAAACACAACCAATAACTCTTCCGTTTTAGGACTAATACACGATTTTCATGGGAACAACTTGGTAGATTTAATTTTTTAAATTTTTTATATTATTATTATTTTTAATTATTTATTTTTAATAATTAATTTTAAATTTTGTAATAAAACAAAAATATTATTAGTGAGATAAGTTTAATAATTATTATTTTAAATTTATAAATTTATTTAAAATTTTTAATATTTTATATATAAATTTATAAAATAATTATGTATTTTTTAAATAGTTAAATCTCTCCTTCAGAAAGTAACAAAAATTCCAACAAACCTTGCCCTAAGCAAGCTTTGAAACGGAAGAAAATTAATAGTGACAGGATGTGCTGGACAAGGAGAAGGACGGAAGAAGACAGAAAGGAGAAAGTTTCTTGTCTCTAGAAGAAGCTGGTTTAGTAGACGTATCTGGGTTAGGCACTCATGAGAGATTTCTATGCCGTCTTACGGCATTTCTTTCACTGTATTTATAAATGAAAAATCTATAATCTATAGGTTTTTAAGGTCTTAATTATATATGTTTGTTACTGTAAATAATGCAGATATCATCGCTGAATTTACTAAGAGCGATATCAGAGCAAGAAGGACGTTCAATTAAAGAGCTGAACGCTGGTCGAGCATGCGACTGGTTTGTGGAGGATAAAGCTGAAAAGAGAGCAAAATCTTGAGTACGCAGTCCTTCCATGGAATGAATCTTAGTCCCAGTTTTGAGTTCTTTTCCCTCTAAATTAGCCCTCGCGTAATCTTGGATTCGATTATTTTTAAACTCTATACAGTCCCATCTAAGACTATACAGTCCCATCCAACAACTCAGTCAGTTTTCAACCCTAATCACTTGATTGAGCCGTTCCACATTCAAATCGCTTGCCCTGTTAGGAAGTTGGAGAAAGTCTTCGCCCGTCCTGCCACATATGACTACAAAATTAACAAATTTAAAAAAACAGATTTATTATTTTATTTTTTAAATAAAATAAAATTTATTTTAATTTTTTAAAACTTTTTATTAATAAATATAATTCCTATTCTAAAAGTCGGCTCATTGTTTTTCGTAGTGCCTCTGTAGTCAACATATAAATATATGTCTTGTTAGGTTATTGATGGGACAACTTGAAACTTTGGTTCCATCGATACACGCAAGACAGACAAGATACAAATTCTTTTTTATTTTAGAATTGTTAATATATATATTTATATACACATTTTTTAATATAAAATTTAAAAATTAATAATTTAAATATAAAATATATTATTTATAATTTTTTTATTTGGTCTCTTTTAACAAAGTTTTTTGGTTTTTTTATGGACAGGGTGGGGGGTGGGACAATTTTCACCTACCCAATACCCATTATAAGATTTTGTGTCTCCAACCGATGTATGGCTTTAATCAAGCTGTGATTGGTTGATGGATTCGAAGAGAAGAAGAAACTTGTGACCGTTTAAGATTGCAACAAGCGAATGTCTTTGCATCATCGTGAATTAAAAAACTGTGAGCCCCACCTTCTTTTAGTTGGTTTCTTGATTGCCCACTTGCACGAAATTTCCTCGTATTTGCGTTTTCCCACTAATTAATTTAGTTCGTGTGTCACTCATCCATCTATTCCACCATTAAACCAAAACTTAATGCCAACTACTTTTTGACAAAAGTCAAGAAGAAAAGTCAACTCGCAAGAATACGACGTCGTTATGAGGCATCTGTTATGTTCCTCGTTCAAGAGGTCTGAAAGAAAAGTAAAGGCGACGGACGTAAACGCGGATAATTAATTTCGGTTTTCAAAATTTCTCTCTCGGCAACTTGACTGAGAAAGCAAGAAACAGCTGTTAACGGGAAAACGACGCCGTGGTGTACGTTCTGATTACGGGCTGGGGAAGAAATGGCTATAGCCGACCGGAAGTCGCCTTCTGATAATAAAGGCTGGGGCTTCTTCAAGCTGCCGTTTCGACAATCAGGGAACAACACGAACACGAACACAAACACGACGTCGCCTTCTTCTTTGGCGGCCTCGAATCAGCACCACAATCCGAGTACCCAGCAGGTGGAGGGATCGAATCCTCATGGTTCTAATTCGGTTTCTTCTGTCGCGCGATCGTTTTTGCCGACTCGGCGTCGGCTCAAGCTCGATCCGGCCAGCAAGCTCTACTTTCCCTGTAAGTACTTTTAATATGGTTTTATGCTTCTTTTTTTTTTCAAAAATAGTGGCGTTTAATCTCTGATATGAACTGCTGCTTACAGCATCGTAATAATTCGGAAATTCACCAATCAGAGTCGGAAAACAGATCAAATTTGGAATAATTCGCATAAAACAATTGAAATATTTGAAATGGAAAACAAGGCAAATGTTTCTAGTCAATCTGTAGAAATCCATGTTGTTAACGAGAAAAATTCAGTCAGTCCTCCAAGATCTGGAGCAGTCTGCATATTAACCTTCCAACAAAAACGGCCAGTTTCTTCGTCTGGCGAAAGCCCTTGCACTTGGCTCCAATTTCCCTAAGCATCACGTCTCACAACAGTTGAATAAGAAATATCAGGTTTAAAAGAGAAACCGATATTGAAAGACAGGTTCTCATTTATTGACTTTAACAAAGCCAATATTGAGAAATCTCATGCTTAGATTCGTTATTCATCTTCAGTTCCCTCAAATAAAGGGCTTAGCCTCTTAATAATTGGATTTGGATTATTTTGCTGAGAAATTGCCTTTGGATTTGATGCAAAGAGAACAGAGTATGCTCAGCTAAGTTGCCCAAGTGTTTTGTTGAGTCTGGGATGGAAGGGTGAAAAGCTCTTTCAGCAAATTCGTACTTATGGCATAGCCTTCTATGACCGGTGCATTTTGATCAGTGTATAAAACTTTGGATAAAATTTTTAAAATCTAAAAAAGAGTTTAATTTTTCTATATCAGGGATTAAATAGGACTATTTTTGGGAAAAGGACTTCAATAGCATTTATTAATTTATTTTTATTTGTTCTTAATGTTTTCATTGGAGTTTGTTTAGCATTTGATGAAAATGTGGTTATGTTGAATACTGACACGAAGCGTGTAATCTCTATTGGTACTAAAACTATATGCTTAGATTGCTGTAAATTTCTATTAATATACAGCTATGCTTTTTTCCTTTTTTTTTTTTTTTGCCTTTTCCTAATATTTTCAATGTTTTTTGTGCCATGTCTTGTTTGAAGATGAGCCTGGCAAGCAGGTCAGGAGCGCAATCAAGTTAAAAAACACTAGCAAGTCTTATGTGGCTTTCAAGGTAAAGCTTGAGTTTGTGCCTTTTTCTCCCCTTATTTCTTCTTCTTTGAGCTTTTTGTGTGACTATGTTACATCTTGTTAGTGCTGAGCTGCTTGTCATTGTGACTGACTACCTGACCTAGGTGTTTGTTTTGCTTGCTGTAGTTTCAAACAACAGCACCAAAAAGCTGCTTCATGCGTCCTCCGGGTGCTATTCTTGCTCCAGGACAGAGTCTCATAGCAACTGGTAACCGCCTGTTTGTGAAATTAAGTGTTTCTGTTCAATTGAATCGGGCTAGTGTTAGGTGCACAGTTAATGTTATTATCTAGTGGTTTTTAACCCATGCTAACAAACTTTGTACTTTATTTTGAATGGATACGCTAGTCTTCAAGTTTGTGGAGCAACCGGAGAAAAATGAAAAACCAATGCATCAAAAGAGTAGAGATAAGTTTAAAATAATTAGCTTGAAGGTGAAAGGAGAAATGGACTATGTGCCGGAACTGGTGCGTTGAACATTGTCTACAATTACTACATTTTGTAATTGTTCTAATGCATTATTGCTCAAGTAATTTTGTTTTATGCAGTTTGATGAGCTAAAGGATCAAATGGCTACCGAGCAAATACTGCGAGTTGTTTTTCTAAATCCTGAGTGTCCTAATCCTGTAAGTACCTCACTGTTACATTCAATGGACAAACATCCCACCTTCCATAAATAATAAGAACAATAATAATAATAAAGAAGAAAAATAGAAAAAGATAGGTGGCTAGAAACCTTTAAATTAGAGATGATGATTTATGTGGTTGCACCTCATTTTTTTTGGAAGGCTCTGGAAAAATTGAAGCGCCAGTTGGCAGATGCTGATGCTGCTGTTGCAGCGCGCAAGAAGCCGCCAGAAGATGCTGGTCCAAGGATTATTGGGGAAGGGCTTGTCATAGATGAATGGGTGAGTTATGTTATAAATTCTTATGTAAATTTATTTACTAATGCAATATATATTATATACATATCTGTTTATTTCTTTTTGTGCAGAAAGAGCGAAGAGAAAGATACCTTGCTAAACAGCAGGTTGATGGAGTAGATTCGGTATAGAATGATTGGTCTTTACCATGACTACATGAAACTCTTATGTAATTCACTGCTGAGTATATACCCGCGATCTTTCAATGAAAGATGCATTGAATCTTCACAAAAAATCATGTAGGAAACTAAAACGTTTGTTGTAAAAGTTTGAGTTGAATTTTTGTACTTTGTGATGTTATAAAACTTGGCTAGTTTTATATGGTAGATATGGCAATTCTATTTCTCTACCTTTCAAAACTAGAACTAGTTTTAATTATGTACTGCACTAAGTTTGATCTGTTAGTGTAAAGCAGCTGAGATCTCCTATAAGAGTGGTTTTCAAATGATTGATCTGTGCAAGGCTTGGTCTCAATTAATGCATTGATAGAGCAACATTGGTAGCAAAATATTTACTTCAGTGCCTATGTGGAGTCTTATTGTGAAATCAAGCACATTGCTTTACACCGATGAACCAGATGCCATTATTGATTATGAATTTTCAATTCACATTAGTTCCATGTGATTATGAATAATTACTTAAATTTTGTCTGATCGTTGAATCACGAAAACCTACAATAGGGCCAGCTTTTCTGCTGCTTCCTCTGCTTCGCTGCTAATTGATTCTGTATCACTACCACTCTATCATTTGTGTGGTCCTTGTTTCTTCCTCTATTTTAAGAAACCGTAAGGATTGTAGCTAGAATTAGCGTAGGAAATTTTGGTTAGTCGGTTATAAGTTTCTGTTGCTCTCTTAAGATTTCCTCCATTGCTGTGGTCTGTGTATAAGAGTTTTTTGGGACTCTGGCACTTGACCGATCATAAAATTTTCATATGTGCTGATATTGCGTTAAGTGTGGCAACATGGTCTTGTTCGGCCTTGAATTTGTGTACTCAACATTTGTATGAATATGATTTAGTTTTAGGGAATAAAAAAAGAAATCGACTCATACAAGCTGTAAAACTCTGGAGCATATCGTTTGCCGTTTTGTGCATGGATTGCAAACTGGTTGCAGTACGAAGTTGCCCAGCAAGTATCTGAGAATACCGTCAATTCACACCAATATCTACCGACGCCACTGGTAAAACCAGAAACCATGGCTGCTACAACTGGTTTTAGTTTTAGTTAGAGAATTCCCAGATGGCTGCAAACCGTTTTCCTCGCCGACTGACACTATGCAATCGTTCTCTGTATTTACCTGCACAACTTTATCTCCTCCTACACACATTGCAAGAAACAAGCTAAATCGAAACAACTAATAGGTCAAAAGAACTCCATAGGAAGTAAGAGCTCGGAAATGAGCTATCTACAAGGAGTTTGCGTGGCAGCCAGCGTATTCGCAGTTGAAGGCCAAGGTGATTACAGCTCAAAATCATGGAACTCCTGTCTTCGACCAGTCGGTGCAAGTAAGACTAGGTTCGATTCCTCCGGGGATTATTCAGAGGATGGATTTTGTTACAGAGGTAAGTGAGAAAGATGACAAGAGAAATCAAGCTGAAGAACCTCTCCAGAGAGCAATTTACTTGAACTGCTGGGCACGAAACTACCTTCTGAAGATCCAACGTTATGCAGTAAACTACGAGACAGAAAACCAAATCTACAAATTTTTTTCTTTTTTATTTTTCATTGTAAACGTAGCCAGCAATTCATAGAATCACATACAAATCCCTCGTCGATGGGCAAACAAAATATTTAATATCATATTTAAATCAATCTCTGCTGATGCAGAAGAACATTCGACATTGAGCACTCCGTTTGTTTTGTGTTTGTGCACTCCGCCATTTATTTCTCAAAATATTTCAAAGCCAGCTTGTTCTATCTCTTCCAGTTATCTTTTACCATAAATAGGAGAGCGAGGCTTTAAGGAAATTCAAAACACACAAGAGACTGAGAGTTTCTACTAAGGAAGATAAAGAAGTTTAGTACAACAACAATGGCCAACACCAAAACATCCATGTTTCTCAATTTCGCTTTGATCCTTGCTCTTCTCCTCGTCGTCTCTCTGGTTGAAGGCCGCAGATTTGACAGTAAGCATTCCAATACCAGACAAAATTTGACTAGCAGAGAAATTAACTAACACATTTCTTACACACAGCATTTGTTGTTTTCATTTATGACAAACATTGATGATACATAACGGGGTTCTTTAGTTTGTTTCTACTGAAATGTGCAGTTTGGTTTGCGTCATCCGCCCCAGAATGTGACTCAGTGGTCCGAGTGCAAAAAGGAGACACTTGCTTTGAAGTTGCACAGACGTTGAACTTGACTACTGAGTTCTTTAATGCAATCAACCCAAATCTCAACTGTACTGCACTCTTCATTGGCCAATGTCGCCGGCAAAACTTAAACTCCTTCACATCAATGGCTTCATAATTCTTGGTGTTGTTGAATAGAATTTCAATTTGTAGTCTTTTGTTTTGTACTGTTAATGAGCAGATGATTTGCTGCGAGTGCCGTTACATATGCTTATTATGTTTTTATCCCTCCATTACTAATCAAGAGCACTGCAGGTATTAGGCTATATTTCTGCAAAACCTTTAGTGCACCCACTCACCAACTTGGGAGTCCTACCTTTTTCGATTGTCTGTGTTCTTATACTCATTTAAGAACTAAGAATTTCCAGCCTTCATAGATACTGAAAGTGGAATGACTAACTGTTCATTACCAAAGCATTATTTGCTTGAGTCGTACTAAAAACACCTCACTAAGTTTCTGATTACAACCAACGGCCCATATTTTTCAATAATGTAGTTATATTCAGAAAAACATGGGAGTTTATTTAGGCTTCGCCCAACTAACTTTCTTATGATCATTTTCAATAGTGCCCTTGTTCCCACCCATAAATTCAAAACAGGACATCAAAATGAGAAACCAAGCACTTGGTAGAGTTTAATATAATTATTTCTATCTTTATCTATCAGTTTAAACTTTTGGGGTCAAGATAATCCAATTTGATATTAGAATTGGTTCGAGTGTTGCTTTTATGTGTGTTTGTATTTGTATTTTTTTTAACTCTTTTAAATTTATTTAATTTTTATTTTTTTTAATTAATTTAATTCATATAATAAATTTATTTAGTATTGATCTTACAATGTATTTTTATATTTACTTTTGTTTAGTATGATTAACGTGACAAATCTGTTTAATATCGATCTTGCAATGTGTTTTGCATATATCTTTGTTTGATTTGATCATCAACTTAGTCCATATATCAAGCCTGTTTGATATCAATCTTGTAACATGTTCTACGTCTGTCTTTGCTCAGCATAGTCATGACAAGCCCGTGTTCTATATCTATCTTTGCTCAATTTGATCCTGACAAGCAGGTTGGTATTGATCTTGCACGTAAGAAAGAAAGGCTATCAAAATTTAATACTGAAGTCCTCATCTAAAAGCTTGAGCTTTGTATAAAGTAGTAACTCAACCAAACCCTAAAAGAAAAACAATAAAAGCAAAGGATAGCAAGCATATGATTCCCAAGTTAGTTTGGAAAAATAAAAAAAGAAAAGAGAGAGAATTAGTACAAGCAACCAAAAACACAACAAATTCCACTTATCCATTTCCTCTCTCTATCCTATCCGAATTGGATATGCAAGAAGAGTTGTCCAACATGATTAATGGCTGCTCTAGTCATGCGATTCTCCTTGTGGTTTGAGTGCAAGAACGTGACCAAATTGATAAGCTATCACCTTTTTTTCCCCTAAAGATTTGGCTGTGAATCGTTTCATATGTTTTCAATTTGAATTCACCTCACACTTGTCCCAAAAAGGTCTTCCAATTTCACTTATTATCAAGCATAAAGTAAAAATACTACACCAACTTCATGAGTTACTTTTTTTTTCTTTATTTGATTCCCAAAACCAAGAATAAAGTTGTGAGTTTCGAACGTGTTTTTTTTTTTTTTAAAAAAAATTTCTTAATAAATAATTTAAAATAAATAATAATCTAAAATATTTAGTAATAATATTTATTAAATTTATTAACTAATAATCAAGTTAATTAATTTATAATTAACTAACACTTTCACATTATTTATGTTAGTTGCAAATTACTAAATAAATGGATGGAATCTCATTCTAAAAGTGTAAAGTGTTAAAAGAATATATATATAAAAAAAAAGGTAACAAATAGAATATTCAAAAATTTTGAAATATCTATATCCATATTCAAATAAAATATTCAATATCCATATCCTAATCATATCTTAAAAAAAATTCATATGTTTGGTATTTATATTCAAAATTAATTGAAATTTGAATATTTGAAATCGTCAAAAATAATAAAAAAATAATATTAATTTTTTAAATTAAGTTTATCTAGTTTTTTTTTCAAATTACATATTTAAAAATAGTATTTTTCAAATGAATAGTTTAAAATTAAGTATATAAAAAATAAAATACTATTTTTAGGTAATTAATTTATAAATTTATTATTTAAAAAATATTTTTTAAAAAAATAATATTTTTTGATCAAACAAGTATCGGATACTCAAAATTATAATCAACTCAAATTAATTTCGTATATATAATTTTAAACTAACATCTATTAGATATTCAATAAACTTCAAATATTTTAGTCAAATATTCATAAGATATTCAAAATATTTGACAAAATTATCATTTCTAACTAGATAGATATGCATTGTTCTTCACTATCCTAATTTGGAAGATTTTATTGAATGGAAAAATAACTGGAGAGACTCTGGACAAAAACCTAGAGAGATGCTATCCAATTCATAATATTAAAGCTGTTAAATGATATTGGCTGAGTATAAAAGTGCATACAACAGAGAGAACATGCAAATAAAATATTAAGAACACAGACTACATAGAAATTCGAAGTTTTTGATTACACATTCTTCATAGGAAAATTGCTTCCCTTTGCCATCTCCATGCCACCATTTGTAACGAAATCATTTTCACCAACATACCGGGACCAGAACCAGTGTTTCTTCCATACCTGTCCCATTTCTTCAATCGGAATTCCCTTTGTTTCAGGCAAGAAGAAGTAGATAAAGATTGACATTACCACCACAAAGAATGCGAAGAAAATGAATAAACCAAACTTGAGATGGCAGAGCATGTTCAGGAACACTTGAGCTACTAAGAATGTGAATGCCATGTTCACTGAGACGTTAACACTCTGAGCAGCTGATCGGATTTCCAATGGGAAGATTTCACTGGGTACCAACCAACCTAGAGGACCCCAAGACCAGGCAAATCCGGCAACGTATATGCAGATGAACAGCACCACAACAATGGCATACCACTTTGGTAATTCTCCAGGATTTCCATCGATTCCAAATTTAGCACCAATGCAAGCAGCAACCACAGCCTTCACAGTTGGAAATTGAATTAGTGGACATAATCAACAAAGTTTTAGTCTAAGTAGCGAAATTTTAAACTGATTAAGTACCTGGCATAACAACATTTGAGCTCCACCCTCAAGGAAAAGAAATCTTCTTCCCCACTTATCAACACCGTAAATGGAAACCAGTGTTGCAACGACATTGACAATTCCAGTGATCACAGCAGACATAAGAGAAGCATCGTTACCGAACCCAATTGTCTCGAACAAAACAGGAGCGTAAAACATAATCACATTGATACCAGTGAATTGCTGGAAGAAGGGAATTAAGACTGCCATGGTAAGATGAGGCCTATATTTCCTCTGCAACAAATTCTTCCAAGGACTAGTAACTCGTTTAGATGCTTCACTTGCTGCAACAAGGTCACTAAATTCTTCTTCAACATCGTCGACACCTCGAACTCTTTTGAGTTTCTCCCTGGCTTCGTCACGCTGGCCACGTTCGATCATTGAATTAGGTGTGTCGGGAAGGACCAACGAACCCACGGTGATGATAAGAGCCGGGACCATCGCGCCACCTAAACTCAAACGCCATCCCCACCCGCCCTTAATCTTAGCGAAGAAGTAGTTCAACACATTGGCTATGAGAATTCCAACTGTGATTGACAATTGAAAGCCAATGTTCAAAGCTCCTCTGTATTTGTAAGGAGCCATCTCGGAGAGGTAGAGGGGTACAGACTGTGATTACAAAAACAAATCATATAATTAAACTCTTAAATTATAACCATGACATAATTGAATAGGGATTCATTTTTCAACAGAGAAATAAAGCCTAGAGAAAACAATAAAATAGTCAGCTGCTGTCAAACTTCAATTTTCCATTCAACGCCGTAGCAGTCAGGAGTAAACATCAACGGAAAAGGAGCGCGGCAGATGTCATGAACAAAGAAAAACAACACATATCGACCTTCAGAAAGTAATCTTTAGTGTAAAACCAAGTCTCTGTTCTTCCAACTTGTAATCAAATAAACGTTTGTTTGGTTGTTGATCAGAATATTTTACAGCTTTTTTTTTTTTTTTCCTAAGTTTTATCGTCAACCAAACAGAGTAATTGTACCACTGATCTTGCTACTGCTAGAGGCAAAAATGGTAGAAACTGGGGACATGATAGAAAATCAGTAATGGGTTAAAGCAAAGATTTGGAGCTGAAGACAAACTTTGCATCAGAAACACATGGTTGTCGTTTTCCAGGCAAGAAGATGTCTGATATGTTTTGAAACCATTAGAAACCACATGGTACAATTCATAAAAATGATGACAAAATCTCGGAAAACAATATCTGTAAACAAGGAAAACAATTCACGGAAGGAATTAAAAAGATTCTTAGAGCGTTCGGACGGCAGAATCTCTTGTTCTGTCACGAAGACAACTCGTGAATAACCAAAACATAAGAATCTCTCAAAACATACCAATCTCTCGATCCAAACAAAACGAATAACAATAACATCCATCCACGTTAAGATCAAACTTTATATTAAAGACAACAAACAGAGAGAGAACAATACCTGATTTGCGAAACCAATACCAAAACCAAGCAATAATCTACCCACGATAAGCATCCAAACTTTTTTGGCAAAGCCATTGATTAAAGCACCGGCGAGAAACAGCAGACCACCGAACAACATAGACAATTTCCTTCCGAATTGTCTAGTCACTCTCGACGCTACAAGTGACGACAGTAAAGCAGCCAAATATAGCGAAGATGTGAACAAAGTCAGCGTCTCGCTGTTAAATTTGCAGTACTGGTTCGTCGATGAGTTTTGTTCCTTCTTCCTCAACACAGACGGGAAGAACTTCCCCAAGAACGAAGACATTGTAGTCACACCACCTAAAAAAAATGAAACACCATTAACTCAACAACCGTAAAAAAACACAAACAAAAAACCCATCTGTTTAGTAAAAAAATTACCAGATATCCCAATATCATAACCGAATATCAGACCACCCATGGCGGCAACGATACACGTTACCGTCACGTATATGGTAAGATTTCCAGGGTACTCCCTGCCATTACCCTTATCGAATCCTCCCACCGCAGGCATCGCTTCACTGCCTGTTTGCTATTCAAGCAAAGAAAATGAGCAGAAGAGAATTCTATGGACGACTAATACAAACAAGAAAGAGAGAAATTATTCTCAGACTGAAGAGTATGCAAGCCTAAATGAAGAAGATACAGAGCTTTTAGACAAGAATGGCGAATGTTTATATAGGAAAATAGACAACCGTCAAGCTGTCAATAATTAATATCTTTATTGTAAATCAACATTATTTTCTTAATACAAGATAACCCAATATCATTTTCAGATAAGATTTTTTGAAACTATTCCCTTTGTTGTCAAGTCCCCTCTACTTTCAACCGTCGGATGGCCCAACAAAATCGACTTAACAAATTTAGCTGCCATCGGACGGAAATGGGAACCAATTATCAAGTAATACCATCGTTACCACTGTAGAAGATGAATAGCCCGTGATCAATGGCGATTGGTTTAAAAGAAATTTACACGTCAGAATTTACTCATGCTGAGTCAACTAAATTTTGCCAATTCACCTAATTTAATAAATATTCAAGTCTATCCCATATTGGATAACGTTGGATTAGTAGGTCTTGTGGCACTTCGGTTATGTAATAATAAAGTTTTAGGAAACGTGAATCCAATACCATGTGATACAAAGATACCAAGTATGAGGACTAAGATGTTATTATCCAATATCGGTGGCAATTTCGAGATTATGAGACATATGAGGGATATTTAATTGAAGGATGGGGATGACGTTGAAGTTTTGGCCGTCCGTTCCTGAACTCGCGGAAGTGATTTACTTCTTCTTGACAATAATACCCCTATTGTTTGCCCACGCAATTGATGACCTGGCTAGATCTTTCCCATTTCAAGACCAAACATCGTCCACAAGTCTATGAAGTTGGTCTTGCCCTTCTTGTCTGTCCGATTTTTATCAAGTAATGGTAATTCAAATCAATTTGATTCTTACAATCTCTCCTGATTTTGTTTCTGTTTCTAGGAAAACCAAAGAATCTTCTGCCCAAAATGGCCAACCAAGGGTATGTATTTTATTTCTTTAATTGCCTTAATTAGTTACTTAGAATTTAATTACCTTAACAAAATCAATGCTGTCTCCAGCCACTAAAATCAAGCCTGTCTCCAGCCACTCCAATTGCATTACACCAATATTTGGTTGAGTTGACGACGAACGTCTGGTCCATTTGATAGCTTGAGAATTTAAAATTGTCCGATTTCAAGGGTGACTAATACAGTGTTGTCATTTGTTACTATTAATATTTAGGAATAGTGACAGATAATTAATTTGTGGACATGACAAGACACAAAATGAGGCATCGATGAGGGCATGCCATTCATTCATTGATTTGGACACGATAGGGACTTAATGCTAGTAAATTGCTTCGGCCCATTTTCTTTCTTTCGATTTCATATCTAGTTGGCTAAAATCTCCACGGATATTTACGAAGAAAATTTGTTTTCTTCCAATTATTGAGGTCTAGGCCACAATCAAGAACCCATCAAAGCCATGAAATCCAGGAATCCCATCAAAACACAGCTAATATTCAAAATCATTGGCATTAGTGGTTGAATTTTCAGAACTTTTCTTCTTTGGCCTTATTTTATGTCCAATTTGCATCAAATGGCACACAAACAAATCCCTTAAATTACATGCACCATTGGGAAGGAAATTGAGACAATGAAATTTGCTTTTAAAGTGTTGAAAGAAGCTTGGCTTTACCGTCTAATAGAATTTCATTTGAATGGGAAAAAGAAAAAACGTGCTTTGACTTAATGAAGTGAAACAGTGCAGTAGGGGTCCCCAGCAAACTTTGGCTTTGCTTTTGCAGTCATTCGCATTTAATAAAAGGCAATTTTTATGGCTCGCATCGTATCATTCACATGCCTTGTACGTATCTGTGAAATTTGTATTGGCTGTGCATAATGAATATGACTACATGCCTTTACTTCCTGTCATCACACCAACGTCTTTGCATTGTTGGAGCCACGAAAATTATTTGTTTGTGGATAAACATAGTCATAGAAAAGAATGCCTTATTAAACGCATTCAAACCTGAACATCAATATTTTTCAAGGCGAGAAATTTTGCAAGTTGGTATGATTTGTAAAGAGAGTGTATTATGGATAAAGATGAAATCATATTAAGAGATGGAAGGACGTGTTGAGCAGCTGCGTACAAGGGTCCACTCAGATCACTCGGATACCATTAATTACTGCTGCATTCATTCCCATTTGGCCATTAAATTCTATGAACAATTTAACTTTAGTAAAACAACAGATCAAATCCAAACGGTGGAACTGCAACTCAATATCTCTCTCTTCCTTTACGACGGTGGAAGATAATCGACGAACAACACAGTCTTTAACTATGATACGGCAAACGAGATGACTCTCTGTCACCAAAATTCGTTTGCTGAAATTATGGTTCATCTTCATCAGTAGTCGTAGAACATGGAGCATACAGCTTGCAAAGTCTTCTGCCTGCAGACATGTTACATATATACCTGCATTATGAAATATAGGAACGTGGGAATGGAACCGACGTTACATTACATTAACAAATATTTAAGAGAGAAGGGGTTGAAAATAGACATTGCAATACTCCTGTTATCTTCTTCACATGATGTAGCAGCTGTAAAATGGGATAAAATAATTTGAATACCTGCGGTGTTCATGGTTTTCTCGGCTTGTATTTACATGTTCATGGCTGTAATTTGAATATCACGAGACATCTTGTTGAATTCATAACCATGCATAGGAATACTAGTAACCTTGTTCTATTAATGTTTAATATGCTAGTTGGCAAATTGGCTCATCAAAAAAATAAAATATACGATAATAAATTTTTTTAATTATTATTTTTTATAAGTTCGAATTATTTCTATTATCGATCTAAAAACATGGTTAACTAATTATTAATTCTAATTTGTTATTAACCTATTTATTTTTCTTAATTATAAGACACCCAACATTAACATATATATATATATATATATATGTGTGTGTGTGTATAAACATGAGTATATAATAGGAGTTTGGTCACAACCTTCACTACAACAGATAAAATAGAAGTTTTAGTTTTCTAGAGAATCATTTATAATCTTTATTTATACTTCAGGTTATGGATTGAGCTATATCACTCGGGTGTGAGATTCTTTAAATAGAGATAATTTATACTGATACTGATTGAGAGATATTTGGCAATAATATAAGCTAGGCACATCAATTTTTATGAATCGGTTTATACATTAGTTTAGATATGTAACATTATTGACGAAAAGAAAATGAAGTATTAAGAGATGAAGAGAGATCGAAGTAACTGAATTCAGCGTAGATTTATAACATTAGGCTTGGAGTGTTGACATTTACAATTGGCAATTCAAAAGGGGTAGAACAAAGAATCAAACAGAAGGACCATCAGAAGACATTAATCTTGGTTAATTAATGAAGTGGACACTCTCTTTATTTGAACCAGAAATTTCATTGATCTTCACAACTTCATTTTCAATTTGATACATCAATTCATCAAGTGGGTCCATTCTTTGCTATTCAATATAACATAAATATTTTTAATAACCGAGTGATACTAAGTTATTGGGTTATCTTTTGGTCTTAAAAGTCGGCAACTTGTAAATATTTTACTAACAGTAGTTGCAAAGATGCAGATAACGATAGGCAAATCCAGGAGAATCTACCAATTTCTGTTCTCCACTTTCTTGGAAAACATGATGAAAGTATGGAAAATTGGATTGGAATAACGAGATAAACCTGACCCCATCAATTGATTACGGAGTATTTGCTCCCACCAATCTACAGAAAAATGCTTCCCATCTTCGTGCCTGCAATTCCACGTGTTTAGGCCATTGATGACTGTATTGAAATAAGAACAAACCAATGATAGATTATACATCTCCAGCTTTTCTTGGAGAACTAATGCATGTTGAAGTTGGGTTTTAACATATTATATTCACCATTTTTATCTCAACTTAGATATTATATACCTGCCCATGCACCCAACTCGTCGTTCAAGACGTCTGGTTGCAGAAGTTTAATTGAATTAGAACATGCACGCGTGAAGGAATTTATTCCAGCCGTATGACAAGGAGAAGCACTTTTTGAACTGGCCTTGGTCCTTGTTGAGATTGAAAGTCTTTATGTTTATTATCCAAACAAGCTGTTCAGAATTCGGTCACCAATGGTAGTCAACAAATTGAAATCAAATTCTAAAATATTGTTTTACCATGGCATCAAAGCTGGTTGATCAAATGATTTATTAAAATTTAATATTATTATTTAGATTTTTATTTATAAATTTCAGATTTTGAATCAAATAATATCTTAACTTGATATCAAAGTTTAATATTATTATTTAGTGGCATGTACCTAAAATCTTAAATTGTTAGATCAGGTAATACCTTAACACAGTTTAGACATTGTTAGCCTGTCTGTCAAGGCTGTTGTTCAGGAGATGAAACAAGTTCATGAGTTGACATTCGGGTAAGATTTAGATGGTTCTGTTAGCTGAGGCTTAGGAATGCATGATTTTTATTCTTCAAGCGACCAAAAGATTCAGAAATGTGTTTACTGTGGGCTGAAAACCATGCATGGACTAGTATTGGATCAGAAATTGAAGGCCCGTAAGGGCACAATAGAAAGCCTAATCCAGTGGGCTGCCTCAATCTCATTGATTTTATCCAATTTTACGAATGAAAAATCGACATAGTATCAAATGTGTGCAGCGATTTTGAATAAAAAAAAAATTAATTTTGAATTGAAATTAATTTTTTACGATAGATTTCAGTTCCAAAGTTTATGGATTTGGAATTAAAAATTCGATTTTAATTTTAAAAATTAAAAATTATTTCAAAAATTAGAAAAATTAAACACTAAACTTCATATTACAATACAATCTCTTAATCTATTGAACTATAAATATATAATTACATAATTTATTTATAATATTATATTTATATTTATTTATATTTTAAAAGTAAAATAAATACAAATTTATATTCAATAAATTATACAATTAATAAAACAATACCATTTAAAATTTTTCATATAAAATTATAAAAAAAATTAATTTTATTAATTTGAAATAAACATTTCAAATTTAAATACAATAT
>CP135547.1:1747679-1769531 GCA_032402905.1 Khaya senegalensis | reverse complement strand
TATGCATTCTTTTTAGTTTCCTCCATTATCTTATCTCCGACTTGTAAATTTCAATGAAATATACGTTTTTCCCTTTTCAATGAAATATATGTTCTTCCCTTTTTCGATTCAACGATGGAATGGTGAGTTTCAGTTTCTAACTCTTCAAAGAAATAGCATACTTTCTGTTCTCTCATATTTCAGTGTTGGTTTAGCCCTACAGGTAACTATACAAGGTCCTAAAAAAATAACCAGACCCACAAAGAATTCATCGGTAACAAAGATGTCACTAACACTAACAACCTGTCAAGAATCAGGATGAGTCCTCATGGTCTGCTTACTGTCCCTGGCTTGTAATCATGAAGTTTGTGTACCCTACAACTGCAAAACTATGGTTAGGTCTGCTCTGCACCAATGGGTTGTCTAACTGTTAATTAGCATAACCAAATCGAGTATAATCAATGTTCTAGAGTGCCGTTTGCCTAAATTATGTTTCTGTAAGTATTTACGCTCTGTGATTATTTTTCCAAATCAGACTGATGATTGAGAAGCAAAAATTGAAATCTATACTGACATTTCGGCATGATATTAATAGAAGAGCAGCAGCAGTAGGAATGCATTATCTCCTTATTAAGAATATGGGACTGCCATTATAGTTAAGGAGACAGCACTGGCTAAGAACAAGCAACTTCATCTGTCACTTTCTTCTCTGTCCTTAATGTTTAATAGACAAAAGCTTGATTGGCACTACTCTCATGCTCATCTGAATTACATGCTTCTTCCCATGTGCTTCCTTCCAAATGCATCCAAAATACCAATATAAAACACCCTTAAATCTCAAACTGACTTAAGTGATTGTGATTTAATTCTCTTATATTGTTGTTTAATTTGTTTAACATACAAACTGTGCCTGTTATACCAATCATCAATGCCAGAATATCAGAATGGGAAATCTATAACGAGTAACAACTTCTTTTATTGGATAATCTACTTGTGGTTACATTAAACAAAAAGTTGTTCTAAACCTGTTCTTGGAAAGTGGGAAAAAAGTTAAGGACATGGAGAAGAGACAAACAAATTTGAGTGTGGGAAAACTGGGAAAACACTTTGTGTAGAAGATATACAGTGAAAGGGAGATAGAGATTTCATTAGAGAATTAATGCCAGATTCCGCTTAACATGCTGCGGAATCTATTTGTAGACAGCTTCCTGACAAGTTTCTTAGCGTCAGATACTTCTGCTTCTGCAAGTTTCTCTATGTTCTTGAGATAACCAGAACTTGCAATCTTTCTTCTTGCACTATTGCAACTTGTCAATGACATTAATATGGAAAGCAAGTACCTTTTGTTACCTGAATTTGCCTCTTCTTGGTCGAGCAATTGCAGAAGAAAGCCAATGTTGCGATCATCTTGAACAAATCGCTTTCGAATTTTAGGGATAGAAACCATGCTGTAGAGCGCCTCAGCTGCCATTTCTCTTATTTCAAATGATTTTGCATCAAGAAATTTGACAAACTCTGGCATAAAGCCAGCATCTCCCATTGCCTTTTTGGTCTCCTCTGATGTTCCACATAGCTTAGACGCTACCTTCAATGCCGATTCTTGAATCGAAACTTCTCCCTTGCGAAGAAAGTAAAGTAGTTCATTCATAAACCCACAATTCATCAAAATATCTAGAGCATTCGATGAAGAGAAACATAATTTCTCAATAGCTCTCAATGCTGTCCCCCTTGTTTTGGAAGAGAACGATGATTTAGGATCTAAAACACGCACTAATGCATGAATTCCTCCTTCTCTGATCACTATTTGCCTAATTGAGTCATCCCCAGAAGCTATATTTTGAATAAACTCAATTGAATTGATCTGCACAATCTCATCTTTGGATCTTGCAAGCTTAATAAACGTGGAAACGGCGCCTTCTTCAACCATAAATCTCTTTATTTCTTCAACAACAACAAGATTTCTTAACACCCCACAAGCGGGACCAATAACCTCTCCCCTGAATTCAACACTTGAACATATTTTCAACAGGGCAGTGACACCACCATGAGCTGATACAGACCATGCATTATCCGAATTCTCTGTCAATTTTTGCAGACTTCTTGCAGCCGCTTCTTTACCCAAATCATTTCCACTTTCTAAAACGCGAATTAGAGGTCCGATAACTCCAGCGCCAATCAAAAAGCTCTTGTATAAATCATACCCAGAAATCACAGAAACCACCTTAGCTGCTGCTTCTTGAATTTCTACATCTAGAGAATCGAGAAAATTCACCAATATATTAACAGTCTCGTTCACTTCAACAACAACAATTTTCACATACTTTTCATCTTCAGTTACAACCTCATACAGATTCACTAAAGCCTGCTTCTTCATTTGTGTATCGCCAATCTTCATTCTTGTCAACAAATCCCTCGTATAAAACCTCATATCATCTTTGCAAGCATTAGGACCGGGCCTTGACACAACAATTGCAAAACCTTGAGTCAGAAAACCAGCTGTGTAAATCCCAGCTAGATTCTTTATATGCCGATCAAATTTTGATGACAAAACATCCAAATCACTCTGCATCCACAGCTTGCCACTGTAAGAAAGATCCACGCATCTTCTTGCAAGATCATAACATTCATTCACGGTGACCAAAATAGCCTGAATCAGACTTGCAAGAGCAGAGCTTTCAGAAGAATCACAGTTTTCAATAGCGATCAAGTCAGAATTCAGCTCTCCCAGCTTGTTTCGAATCAGCTGCCATTTTACAGTAAACACCCTGATAGAATGAGAAAGAGAAATCAAAGAAGATATAAATTCAATGGCTTCTCTGAGACAGGATTGTCGAGAAGATGATGATTCTGGTGGTTGGTTTTGATGTTTTTCTTGTTTTTCTTCTCCCATGTTTGGTTATCATGAATTCTGGACCAAACCCATATTTTTTCTTTGATGAAGAGATGAGGCAACTGACTTCATCTGCATGTTCGTGTTGTTATGTTATCTTCTGCTTGCAGCCGTAACCGACTTGGGACTATTATTGTGCATTTACAGCTCTGACCTTTTGGGAGGTTGTGTAACAGTGACATGTCAATGAAGCATAGTTAAGGGTAATCATGTCATACCGGAAGGTGAAACATGAAAAAGGGTAGCTCAGACTCTGTTGGAAGTTGGAAGTACATTGAAGTCACAGATCGTTAAACAGAAAACATGTTCAACGAAGGAGGTTGAGATTGTAAGATTCCATTACACATGATCCGAATCAGATTATACATGAAAGAATTTATAACAGCTGTTGCAGTTTGAATTTAGCAAATGCTAAGTTAGCAATGAAATTTTACAGAGAAATAAATAAATAATTCTCAACTGGGTATAGTAAGCACGAGTGTGGTAAAAGAAATGTGTACATCATTGTGGGCATCAATTAAGTTGTCGAAACTTTATTGCACTTTTAATGGAAAGTTATCAGTTAACTGTGCATAATTCTGTGGCTGCGATGTTGACAACCTCATTTCACTGTCCATAATTGTTTTTTAATTACCAACAATTTGGCAGTCAACTCGATTGTGGTACAGAAGTAAGATTCATAGTGCTGTTTTCTGTGGGATGGTTAAGTTTGTGAAAGAATTTGGTTACTGTAATAATATTGTTGTTTTGTTTTAAGGCTAACATGTTAAATTACAATTAGACAGTGTGGTATTGAAATAGAAGACATAGGTGATTGGCTGGCATTTTAAAATTTAGCCTAAAATTAAGATAATAAATATAAGATTAGTATAATATTATTATTCATTTTTCTCGTTCTAACAATAAATTTGATAAAATAACACTTTAAAAATTAAAATTAATCTAAAATTTTAAAATTAAAAATATCATTATAATTAAAATTTGAATTTAAATATCCTCTTAATCTTTTTTTTTTTCATTAACTAATAAGACGATGATACATAATATATTTAATAATAAATAATTTATGTTATATTTTAAAATTTTTAATTTATATTATAAAATATAAAATTAATTTATGAATTTTATTAAAATATAATCTAAATTATTTATTATTAAATATATTAATTACCATTATCTAATTAAAAGTAGAAAAAAAAAAAGACCAAAAGGAGATTCAAATCCTTAAATTTTATTTATGGAATAAAATGGAAGCTTGCGTTTTGTACAAGATATGGAGAATGTTACAACATTCTTTGAGCTTTGTAACTTTTATCAAGTTTACTTTTTAACTTTCAAGGCTCACTTGAGAAGCACTCAACAAAGGTTTCTCCTTGCAAGTGAAAGGAAAGGAGGTGGGCATTTTGATTAAGGCAGTATTGAGTGAAAGCCAAAAGCCTTGTTGGGATTTATGGACCACTACTTAATATTAGAGCACTAGTTTCAATTAGGTAAAAACAGAGAAAGGTTTATTTAAGCTATCAAATTTTGCTAGTATGGAGATGACAAAACATCCCCACCATGTGAAGGCTTTCTTTGTTGGATACCTTGAGCTAGCAGTCAACTTTTCAACAGAAAGTGGAGATAAACCTACACCCATTGATAGAAAAGCTTGCTCGCTCTTTTCTTTTCTTAACCTTTTGTGTATTGAGTGAGAGAAGCTAATGGGCAAAAGCCTAAAGCTGCTCATATGTCAAAACAATAATATGTATAAAGAGAACATAAAGTTTATTGACCATCCCTTTACATTAAGTTATTTGAAGAGGATAAAGTGCTTTACAGGATTCCAATCCGTGGTGTTTTTTTTTTTTCCTGGAAAATTTGATGGAAAGAGCATCATTTTCACATATGAATATTAAACCTGGAGAAGAAGACAAATGAACCCATGTATGATTAGTTGTCTCGTATAATTCCATGCTAATACTATCTTATTACATGACAAAGAAAACCCTACTATTCTGCTAGTCACGGATGGTTATTTAAATGCAATCTTGCTTTCGTTGTTCTTTATACTTTTCTTTTCCTCCCTTCTTTAAAGGATGATCTGGTTTTTGTTTCTTCTAAGTAATGCAAGTCAAAAAAAAAAAAAAAAAGAGAACTTTAACAAAGTGGGGAATCAATCGTCCGTCGGCGTTAACATTACATTTCGGTTGTCTTCAACATCTCTATTGTATCTTTCTGGATTCTTAGGCCACACCAGCATGCTGGCCAAGTGACATTTTCAGAAAACTTCGTTTGTTGCGTCCAACAGTGAGCCAGTGATCTCTTGTTCCCTTCTCAGCATAATTTTGATCTGCACGTGGCCTCACTCCATCCTCAGAGACCGCATAATATTTCGAAGTAATTCTTACACAATGCAAATTCACCAGCCATATCTTTTGTGGGCCTTGCTCTAATCCCACAATTTACATGTATTTACTGAACAACTCAATTACATTCAAGTGGGTTAGTTTCACTTAATTTTTCTGCATGTATTGTACTCATTCAGCTGCTAGATCTTTCTATTGTTAGTTGAGTTATGCTATGTATGGCTAAGCTGGACTGCATAAGTTAACCTAGTGGTTTTGAGTGTTAGGTGCAATTTTATTGTGTGCAAGAACAATAAAGTGATGATCAATTGGGACACCTTTGAGTAAGGAAGAAGGGAAATTCAACACACAAGCTAGCACAGTAAGAAATTAAAATACCTTGGCTTTGAAGAGAAAGGTACATATAACAATATTTTCATGCTCATCTACTTCCAATAAGAGGCAAGGCTGACAGAACAATGAGAAAAAAGAACCATAAATAACAAAAAGAAGTAGAGATTGCTTGATATGGACATCTGGGTTTGGTGTTTAATTATCAATTTTACATCTTAGATTTGAAATGGTCCTACAATTTGATATATTAAAACTATATTATATCTAGTAATGATCGACCAAAAAATTAATATTTTAAATATTTTATAATATAAGCAAGGATATAATTTACTTATTTTGTATTAAACTCTAATTGAACAGAATAAAATATTTCTTAATTTTATATTTTGTAGTCAAATTTTTAATATTTTAATCGTATTTTTGTTAATTTACAAGAAATAAAAGACGTATTTAATACAAATGAATAAATTACAATTTAATTATAAAACTTCTTATTATTATTATTATTATTATTATTATTATTATTATTATTATTATTATTATTATTATTATATGATATGAAACCAAGGAAAATGCAATGTATCATCCATAACTTAAACTTGTCGATGACAAGTTAAAGTTGATAATGACTTTCTAAATCTTAGTTTAAAAAGATATGGCAATCTGCAAGAGTTGACCATCGATGTGATGAATTCGAGGACTGGCTATTTGGGGTTGATAATGGCTTGCCAAAAATAATTAAGCTTCCTAATCTCGTGCTAGCTAGCTAACAAGCATCGACAAATACATTAAATGAGTGCTTGCTGATGTGGTAGAAGTTTACTACTTTGGCGTTTAATTTAATTAATTAGCTGTCTAATCGTAGGGCCACTGGACCAAAAATGGTGAATTGTCAATGAGAGGAAAACAAACAAGAAAAAGCTGAGGGGAAAAATGTAATTTGGCTGTGATTATGCCCAAAAATCATGGTGATTAAACACTTTGAACAACCCAATTTGGCTATTTATTAAGCCTTTACCGCAGTACACATAATTCACTGAATGTTTAGACTGCATTAACCGTGGCATTATTTGTTGTGCAGACTACAATTATTGAAGCTAATCAAGAAGTTGGCTTCTAAAGATCCATTGGCAGCACTTACGATGCTGTAATGTGTACTAGAGCTTCGTTTCTCTCCATTATTGTGAACGATTATGATTGCGATCATAATACAATTAAGAATAGCATGGTTTTCACAGCTTGACATCGCAAGCAAGAGAAATGGATGCAGCTAGTGCTAGCAGACCTGTGGCTTTGCCTAAAGACTGATACAAGTATTATAATTATTGGCTTCAAATTATGAATGGGACAGGTTACCAAAACCCTTGCATACACAAACTGATTCTTTAATGATAGAATGCATTAGGGTTGGAGAGCAAAACCACATCTAGACAGCAACAAGACCAGGTTTCAAAAGGTAAAACAAGAACCGAACCCTCTACCAAATCTAACCCTTAAGTTAAAATTATTACAATCTTAGGGTTAACCAAATGATGTCGACCGACACAACCATTGTAGAATCTTACTAACCCTGATATTAAATTGAACATAATGATCATTGGAGAATCTAAAAGTGTGATTGAATACCTCTAAAAGCATCTAGTTACCAACTTAATAGTAGCTTAATTATTAAATGATTAAGAAGAGACCAAACAGCCTAAAAACAAATGGGAACGCGAATGTATGATTTTAGTTATATCACCTGTGGTTGGTGAACTGTAAAGAATGGCCGATTCACGGGTCTTCTGCTCGAAACATGGTCCATTGCCGATGTGACCAATAATCAATTTTTAAAAAAATAAGTAATGTGTTCAAATTGGGCATGTGGCGATTGGCGAAGCTTTGTGATTGTTGGAGACGATGGAACCAAAGCAGGTGGTCCATTGACCATAAAGTCTGAGTTGCGTAATCCAAAAGAGAAGAACCTAAAATGATAAAGGGTAAAAAGTGATTACTTCTGAAGTGAAATCTTGGAAGCAACTCCGAAAACGTTAATGGCGTTGATTGATGGCCACATGCAGATCAGTATGTGAAAGAAACCATAGCCATTGCCTTATTGGGGTAATCACTAAAGGACAGAGTTGCTCAGCTCAGCTGAGCTCATGTTTCTGTACTTCATTACAAGTCAATTGGTGCGTTAAAAAGAAAATGGGCCTTCGTGGTTCTGTCGACGATAAGCCCACTTCATCGTCCAGAATGAGAAGCTAGATTAAATTGGGCCAAATTGCTATTTAAAATGGTGTTTTTGAAGATTCAGGAAATGAAAACGGCCATTGTCTTGTCTCAATAAGGACAGGCAAGTAAGATATTAACAAGATCAGAGGATGAGATAGTGTTAACACTTTCAGGTCAAGATATAAAGCAACTGGTGACAGAATCAACCGATAACAAAATAAAACAAAAGATTTAAGGATGCAAAAGCATAGCTAAAAGCAGGAAAAATACGGCAGAATATCTAAGAAATACAGCCACAAGCATCCCATTTTACGTTGGGCCCATGGTCATTAATCCCCTCACAAAGAGGCCCTGATCATCAGGATTCAATATTCCAATTGCATATGCACCTGCCACATCCAAATCATACAAGTCCCAGATGCTTGCATGTGCTCTGCAACCACCCGCGGCTTTATCAATATATTCACAAATGTTGCCTTCCTTTCTTCCTTTATCAATATATCCAAGGTGGGGACAGATTTTGGTTCATTCGTGACTCTCTACCATGGCTGTTTCAGATCTACTTCGGCTTCAGTATTGGCAGTATTGCAATATTGCTTCCTACGGATGACATAAATCAAGCAGATCAAGCAAACCTCTTTCGAACTACCCTTGGAGTCAATATATTCACAAATGTTGCCTTCCTTTCTGTCTTTTCGTGTGACTCCTTGGTTGTATTAAGCGATGAAACTATAGTTCTATTATAATTTCAAGGTTCATAGCCTTCCATTTTTCATATATTCCACACTCCAAATCATTAAGTTGTTTGAATATCGATGCAGTGTCTGGATGAGGGAAATTTTAAACCAGCCAAAATGCTCATATGAATTGCCTTACTAGAAATGACAGAACTTTTCTGATTATAAATTCTAATCCTATATCAGAGACATTAGGAAGATGAGAGTTAATTGGAACACCTAAATACATTATACAAATGTTTGCAGAAACAATCTATGAAAAGAAAATGCCAACTAACATCGATTGACCAGCACTATATCGTCAATGAGGAGTCTAGCAATGGTTACCGCGTAGACGATCTTGCGTCAACCAGCCAGTTTAAACAAAATTGCAGGATATTACAAATGGAAAACATACTAAACCATGGCACTTATTTAATTTGTGGAGATTGCCAATTTCCATTAGAGAGTGAGTACAGAGGCAGGGGCATCCTTTCTTGGCCCAGCAACAGTGCGGTATATATAAACTTTTGCAGCCTGACTATCATCATCAGTCCCATCTTCCTTTATCACCTCAACATTAAGCTTGCGCTTCTTCCTTGCCAATATGCTACAACCATCCATTGTCACATTGCAGGATGACATCCAAATTGATCTCATAGATTCATACATATCCAAACCTGAAAGCAGTGCCGCATCCCCAAATGGGCAATCCCTTATCTCAAGTTTCCTCAGCTTTGGACAACCTCTCAGCACACACTGCATCCCCCAATCGCTGCTCCCAGCAAAAGCTACTGAAAGGTGTTCCAGATTTTTGGCATACTTTCCAATGTACTCAAATGTTAGGTCTGTTAGCAGACCTGAAACTGAAAGCCTTTGGAGGTTAGTGCATGTCTTCACTACGGCGCCAAAAGCTTCATCCATGGGTTCATTTGTCACGTGATCCGGTTGTCCTGGGTCCATTATGCATAAACGGAAGTGGGTGAAATTGGGGCAGTTCTGCACAATGGTTAACACAGCGGCATTGGTCATCTGCCGACAGAAGTAAAGAACATACTGGAGTCTCGGACAGCCAAAAGACACGGCGAGAAACCCTGCTTCAGTAACCCCATAAACAATTTCCTCGTCAAATGGATCAGAAGGGAAAACTCGGAGTTCTTCAAGTAGCTGGCAATTGGAACCAACAGCCTCCAGCCCTTTGTCTTCTACTGTGTCCAGGACCTGGGTCAAGAATATAACCATAAGACTGAACTTTTGAAACCTGAAGTTACTAAATGATAGGTTGGCACGTCCTTAGTGCGGTAGAGAACAGTTTTTCAGTATCAGTGTGTGATCAAACAAATGATCAGGTTTGACATTGAAATGTGAGTGATGCACTTGCTAAACTCATTTTACCAGCTACTAAAGAAACTATTTGGGGAGCAACAGAGAGAACTCTCAATAGTGGCATCAAAGATCCCCCATGGCCACCAGTAAGTATTGAGAGTTTTGATCTCTAATAGTTGATAATTAACCATTTTATACTTGGTTCAATTGTGGCATCAACCCAATGGAAGTTTCTGAAGAATACCAGTGAGGTTTAGGAATATTAAAATTTCAGGATAGGTTTTTGATAAATACATGAATTACTTACTTTCAGCTAAGTGGCAGGGGAGGTCCCAGAAATTAACTCATCTACTAATGCTATAGCAAATTTTTGCTTACAAGGAATCAAATTATTCACCATTTAGACCAGAACATTCTTATGTTATCTCCAAAGGTATATATGAAAATCAGAAATCAAAATCATTTTTTCATGTCTCTGACATGCATTAAAAACAACAAAATTGAGAACTCTAAATGCTGCAACATAACAAAATTTAAAATAGCATTGCTGCTCTTCTACTATGCCTCATCAATTGAAGGGAAAAGATATATGAGATAAAAGGATCCTTACCCAGAGGCGCTGAAGGCGTGGACAATGCACAAGAAGCTTGGCAAGTTCACTGCCTCCCAAATTAACATAGCTCAGATTCAAGAATGTCAAATTTGCACAGACGGGGTATAAAACTGGAAGATATAATTCCGTTGCTCCCCACAAACCAGAGAGCTTATGTATATTCTTGCAATTGCTGAATGCACTCTCCAGTTCAGCACACTGGTGATCAGCAAGCTCTTGCGAGAATGAGCCAGTACCAAGCTCCTCTAATTGAGGAGCAAGAACAAGTAGCCTTTGCAATTGTTCCAAGGAAATACTTTTGTTAACCTTCAAAACCTTCAATGACTTGCACCTGCTTACAAGTTTCTCAAGTGCATCAAAATTAACTTCAGTGCTCAGATTGGCGAAGTTCAGTACCTCCAATGATGTAAATTTTTCAGGGAAGCTGCTCAACCAACTTCCGCTTATTTCATCAACACCATTTTCCTGAATGTCGAGCTCAGTCAAATTCCTGTATGCAAATTAGAGTTTCAAAGGTTACAGACTTACAGTGACAAGCAAAATTCAATATGAAAAATAAAAAACCTTACTTGCAATTTGAAGCAATCTCGGCAAGACCATCAGTACTGAACCCATCACAACTCACAAGCGAAAGAACTTTAAAATGGTGGAAGCTGAAAGCCAGGAATTCCAAACTCTCATCAGTCACAAGCATTCTTTTCAACCTCAGCTCCTCAAGTAACGGATACTTCTCAGCAAACGCCACCAGCCAAGGGTGAATATCAGCACCCCAATCTTGGGGAACCAAATTGAAATCCGAGAATCTCGGCTTCCCTTTCAAAGTCACACTCCGAATGTTTGGGAACCGACGCACCAGAATCTCAGGCGAAACAGAGTAGCAGTTGCCAATAAATACATTGGTTCTCGACAGCCTTTCTGCTTCGTACCAGTCTCTGCAGACCAGAGAGGCCGAGCTGCGATCCTTACGTGAAGATAAGAGCGCGAGTACTTTAGAAATGGCTTGCCTGACATTGGATTTTTCGGTGGACACTGACTCTTCGTGTTTCACTTCTTCCATTTTTGGTTATAAACCGATCGTGAATGTAGTCAGTTTGAAGAAAACACAAGCACAATATTTGTCAAGAACCTTAATGGGAGATGAAGCAACTGAGTGTATACCATGTGGGGTGAAGTTGAGGTTCTTGCAGCAGGGACAAAGCTGGAAGCTTTGAAACATGATGCATGTGATGCATTAAAGGATGCATGTTACAGGTTGACCCTAACACAATAATTTAAGGAATGCCTGCCCACTTGCTGAATGGATCCAAACAAAACATATAATAATTCCTCCATCCATAGATCTGATCTAGAGATGTGGTAAAAGGATAAAATTTCATGTATGCTGGTGTATCGTGGTTTAAGAATGATGTATATCTTGTCATGTACATCAAAAAATGTGCTGTGGGGTATACAAGTTCTGTAAAAGAAAGTGATGGATTTTAGAGGTTTGATAAACGCCTGTAAGCTAACGCACACTGTTCAGTGTAGCATAACTAATTCGGAGGACAGTTGTGGAACGGGGAATGACTTAAACTCACTGTTTTAATAATACCATCTGAAAAATTAAATAATTAGAAAATATATTAAATAGTAAAAAAATTATTTTTATTAAAATAAATTTTATTATTTAATTTTTTATTTTATTCTCATCTTTAAATAAAATTTATTTTAATTTTTTAAAATTTTTATATATAAAAATATTTTTTTTCTTTTCGTTAATTGAATAATATCTCCATGTGAGGAAACAATTTTCCCTAAAACTTGCTCAATAATTGGTTGTAGACATAGCGAAACAATGGGTAGCCCTTGTCCGAATTGCATGCATAGTGAATCATCTTCTCGACAAGTTTATTTAAATCGCTTCCTGGCTGCAACAATACTATTAGGACTAGCAATTTATAGAAATTGCCAAAGTGATGAATCGGTGCAAGAGACCATCAGGTCTTCAAATCAAATTGAAAAATGTGAAAAGCATTGGCCAAAAGAAAGAGACAATTCATTATCAACCCTAAAACATACCCCAGGAAATTCGTGGCACAGTATTAGTCATACAACCACTAAAATCCCCCATCTCCAAGATAACGTGGACTCATAATCATTTAAGCTCTAACTTACCCCATCAAGCCGTTGATTTAAGTTGATCAGGAGCCATTTGCATATCCATCAGCCAGCTTCAATTGTATGGACACGGATTGATGACAGCTCCTCAATTCAGGCCAATTGATCCGAGCCAGCAGTTTATTCACTTCTTCTAAATAATCACCATTCTTGCATTCAATCCTAACAGATTTCACCCTCGTAAACGATGCCTTTTTTCTGCCATGTTGGAGGGCAAAGCTGTTATTGATCAGACTGACATGCTTCAAAAGATGCAGCAATATGCACTTAATTTGGCAGCAAAAACTCTTGATTTCTTTGATGCCACGGAGTCAACTGACATAGCCCACTTCATTAAGAAGCTGCATTCCTAACTCATATTACATATCATGATGCTGAGTGTCCAATCCCCCAAAAAAGACCTCGACCGAAAATTCACCTCTTCTAATGCCATGGTGTGTGCTAGCTTCTAATGCAGGATTTTGACAGGGGATACGGATGTGGGTGGCAATGCACACTAGGGAAAGATTATGGTTCATTCATAACCCACTATCATGGATGCTTCATCTACTTCGGCATTGGCAGTCTTTCAATATTGTTTTTCTGCAGTGTGGTAAATCAAGTAGATGAAGCAAGCTTATTTCCAGCCTGGAAACTGTAACCTGTTTCTCATATCTTTCAGGCTTTTTCCTGTTCAACCTGGGTTGTAAAAAGAAAAGAAACTGTGGTTGAAGAACAAATAGCAAGTCTCACAGTCCCCCACCTTCCACTTTTCCTGTCCACATATTGTCTGATGTATGAACCCAGCATCTGGATGAGGGAAAGTTATACTCTGCCAGACCTGGAAAGGTGAACAAATGAAATTCATCATCCAAGTTTGGCATTAACATAACAGTAATATAAAGCCAGAGCACTAGCACATACAAAACAATTCAATTGAAACTTTTAAGACCACACAACCTTCTCCAGGGAGTTGAATGAAACTGTAACAAACCACCCTAAGACATTATACTAGTGTTTCCACATGTTCACTCTATATAAAAAGAATGCTAACCAACATCGAATAACCTACACTATTGTCAGCAAGGAGTTTAGCAATGGTTGCCATGTCAATAATTTTGCCCAAACCAGCAAGTGTTATCATGGTGCGATTTTGCTAACAAAAGACCTGCAAAATCTTGCTCCTTATTTAGATCAAATGGCCTAAGTGTAACACACAGTAATAGTAGGCCTGTGATAAAAAGGCCAGTACTAACTCAACCCACTTGAATTTTAAGAGTCAATATCCTACCAGGTTGTGGGCCTCTGCGTGCACATGGATTTGTGTTTGTGTGTGTGAGAAATAGTAAAAAAGGGAGACAGAATGACAGTGAGAAATTACCTGAGTATTTCATGATCATCAGAGAGTGAGTACAGAAGGAGGGGCATCCCTTCTTGGCCCAGCAACAGTGCGGTAGACATAAACCTTGTCAGCCTGACTATCATCACTCCCATCTTCCTTCATCACCTCAACATTCAACCTGGGCATTTCCCTTGCCAATCGCCTGCAACCACTCATTGTCACATTGCAGGCTGACATCCAAAGCGATCTCATTGATTCATACTTCTCCAAACCTGAGAGCAGTGCTTCATTTCCAAATGGGCAATCCCTTATCTCAAGTTTCCTCAGCTTTGGACAACCTTCCAACACACACTGCATCCCCCTATCACTGCTCCCAGCAAAAGCTACTGAAAGGGTTTCCAAATTTTTGGCATACCTTCCAATGTACTCAAAGGTTAGGTCGGTTAAGAGACCTGAAACTGAAAGCCTTTGGAGTTTGCTGCAAGTCTTCACCACTGCACCAAAAGCCTCATCCATGGGTTCATTCGTCAGGTAATCTGGTTGCCTTGGGTTCATTATGCAGAGACGGAAGTGGGTGAAATTGGGGCAGTTCTGCACTATTGTTACCACAGCAGCATTGGTCATCTGCCGACAAAAGTAAAGGACATAGTGGAGTCTACGACAGCCAAAAGACACTGCAACAAACCCTGCTTCGGTAACCCCACGGATAATTTCCTCGTCGAAAGGATCGGCAGGGAAAACACGGAGTTCCTCAAGCAGTGGACAATTAGAACCAACAGCTTCCAGTCCTTTGTCTTCTACCGTGTCCAGGACCTATATTAAGAAAATAATCAGGAGATAGAACCATTAAAGATTGAAGTTACCAACAGTGATGTGTTAGGTTCTTGATCAACAATGTCTGCAGTATATGTCAAAGAAGTTTTTGAAGACATTCTCAGTTTTGTTCATAATTTGTGATTGTTTCACCATGTATAAAAGCAAGCAGCGTTTTTGTAGAAAACTTTTTGTCGAGATGCAGCACAGAAAACTATTAGTTGCGGCAACAAAGGTTGCCCTCAGTAATTGTACAAGGTTTTACCACCAATAACGAGTGATAAAAAATATAGTACTTTTGGGAGGGAATGTGGCATGCTTTTTCATTAATCAGGAAATGCTGATGAGGAAACCAAACCAACATAGAAAAATGCACAGCCAACATGAAAAGTATATAAGAGTGATTGCTTGCAACATGGGTTTGGGCAATCAGTGGTGCATTTTTGTTTCCTCTTTTAGAGTTTCTCAATACTCATTTTCAATCTCCCATGTAACAAGTACTAATTTCCCTAACCCTTCTTTCAGAATAGCCTGCAAACAGTTCCCCATGGTTCACAATGTAGTGGTAAGAGCTCCCAAACAAAAGAGGTTTTTGAAAAATTTTCAGGACAATTTCTAACAAAACTGAACAGTTCATCTTATGATATTCCAAACCATCTGAGCCAGCCTGCATTTTAAGTAAACAATGGGGGAGTTCCCCAAAATTTAAGCAGCAAGAAATTTGTAGATAGAGGTCGTTGGATTCACCGAATCAGTTGCCCACCATTTTGACCAAAACCCTTGCCTACTATCGACTAAAACATAAGGTGAAAGGGCCAGTTAGCTAGATTCCCTACACAAAATTCTTCAACCAAAAAGGGATTAGTACCTCTAAATTCAGTAAAATTACAAAGTCAAAAGGCATTATAACATCTTTATTCTGCCACATCAACATTTTTTCCAGAAAACAATATACATGGCAAATATGAAAATAAGAAATCAAGGATGCTTACCCAAAGGCGCCTAAGACGTGGACAGTGAACAAGGAGCTTTGCAAGTTCACCACTCTGCAAAGCAGCATAGCTAAAATTCAAGAAGGTCAAATTTGCACAAGCAGGGTATAGAGCTGGGAGATATAATGCTGTCGCTTCCCATAAACCTGAGAGGGTATGTAAATTCTTGCAATTATTGAATGCACTCTCTAGATCTGAATACTGGTGTGCGGTGTGATCTTGCAAGAACGAGCCAGTACCAAGCTCCTCTAATTGAGGAGTACGAACAAGCAGCCTTTGTAGTTGTTCCAAAGAAACATTTTTGTTAACTTTCAGCACCTTCAATGATTTGCACCGACTTACAAGTCTCTCAAGTGCATCAAAACTTACTTCACTGCCAAGACTAGCAAAGTTCAGTACTTCTAGTGACGTAAAGCTTTCAGGGAAGCAACTCAACCAACTTCCGCTACCATCTTCTATACCATTCTCCTGGATGTCAAGCTCAGTCAAATTCCTGTAAACATATAATAGTTTAGATTGATATTTGATATCCAACATGAGAAGTAAATAGTTGAACATCACGGGACTAAATTGTATATTTTTTAAAATTCTGACAAAAACATGGAACTATCAGTACATGACCTCTATCCTGAAAAGAAAGTAAAATACAAAAGAAAAAAAAACTATGAAAACATCAATCAAATTCACAGCAATGTATTACAGTAATTTTCATATCAAAACTAGTTTGAGTCTGACCAATTCTAGGCTCCACAAAAGAGGATCAAGTCGTGGCCAATTGACTGCACTTACAATGCAGGAAACTGGTAGGACCATTTGCACACTCCACCGATGGGGATAGTTTAATGGGAATCAATTATACATATAATAGAAAAGATTAATTAAACTAGCACAATGAAATGTAAAGCCCCGATAAATCCTGTACATCATTTGGATTAGCAAGTTACAGCTAGATTTGCACAATGCAGTATTACCGAAATAAAATTTACACTCTGCACTAAAAGATCTTCAAAGTTAAACATTTAATTCCCTAAATGAATTGATTGTAGGAATCTCAACTTTTACAGAGAATAAATGCGGTGTTCTCGATTTTCCGGTTATTTGCTAGTATTTTGATAGTGTATACGATGCCATTTCACATGATTCACAACCAGAAGCCCTCCATTTATTCTTCATCTTCCCAAAGGAGAAATAACATCAATCATGATTCTCGATATTAAACCACAAAAAATTATGGTACAAAAGTTGCAGGCACCAGTAAACATCTTAAGTTCACAACAGTGGCAGCTCATTAACCCGATTACAATTGTAAGATTTTCTTGACACAATAATGCTTCAAAATCTGGAAAACCCTTCTTGACACATCAATTAATAGGAATGCATATACCCTCTGTAATGACAGCTACAGAACCAGAATTATATTAAAACAAAAAACATGAAGATATTTAGTCCTTCAATAGCAGATGAGGATGAATATTCTCTTACCCAATGAACAAGGGTATGATTGAAAGGATAATGCCATCCAATAAATGCATATTAATAGGTCAACTCTCACATTAACAATGAAAAAAAATGGAAGAATAAGAAAAGAAGGAAACCAAAGGAGATGAAATTGGGGAAGCAACTCTTCCACTTCCCCTAAGCCCCTAGCTCTAATGGTAACAGAAAAGATAAATAAATGAAGCAAATTCTATTCCCCAATAACAGAAAGCATTTTTAAGGTAAAGGCCTGATAATTATCTTGCTTTATGACAAGACTAGAAAATTCCTTGGTCTCACAACTCATAATCGTAAATAGGTATCAAAATAACTACAAGAAAAAAAAAAAGAATTCATAAACCAACACAGTTTGAAGTCAACCGTCAATAAGAGATAGCTAACCGCTGAAGTATCAAAACAGAGAAACCAGCCAGAGTTCCCATCCAACCTCAAAATCTAAATCTATTTTATTTGTTTTTTTTTTTTCACTTTCATAGACCCGCATCGGGCAGACTAAATTGATGAACAATAACACGTTTAGGCATTAATGTCGTAAATTTATTACATAACTACTTCACTGGGGAATTATTTCTCATATGAAATTACCCCCGTTCAAAAAATTAGGAGATAAATATATTTCTGTTAAATAAGGGATATTCTGCGTGGGGTGACATCAAGGAGATGAAGTCCGATTAAATGCTAAGCACAGTTCATATGTCACATCTAGAAATAAAAAAGAAAAAAAAAGCAACAAAGTTAACGAATTAATTTCTCAACCACAGGTTCAAGTTGAAGCTAAGCCTCATCAAACCAAAAAGAACCCATCACAGAAATATTATGCTTTAAGAATAGAAAGTTTTGTGCTTTTTGATGAAACAACTATCCAGATCTCTCGCCATTGCAACCCCATTTTATCAAAAACAAAAGAACACGAAATAATTTAATAAAGATTAAAAAAAGAAAATGAAATCCTTACTTGCAATGTGTAGCAATTGCTGAAAGACCATTAGCACTGAAGCCATCACAGCTTAAAAGAGAAAGAGCCTTAAAATTGGGAAAGTTAAGCGCCAAGAACTCCAAACTCTCATCACTCACAACCATTCTCTTCAGCCTCAATTCTTCAAGAAACGGGTACTTGTCAGCGAACGCCACCAGCCAAGCGTGAATATCGGCTCCCCAATTTGGCGGAACTAAATTAAAATCCGAGAATCTCGGCTTCCCTTTCAATGTGACGCTGCGAATGTTAGGAAACCGGCGCGTGAGAATCTCAGGCGAGACCGAATAACAGTTGCCGATAAATACTTGAGTCCTTGACCATCGTTCTGCGTTGTACCAGTCTTTGCATACTAGAGAGACTGAGCTACGATGTTTATGCGAAGTTAAGAGAGCCAGCACTCGCTCGAGTACCTCGTCCGGGAACGACGTCGGTTCAGCTGAATCGACCCAGTTAGGAGACTCCTTTCTTCGTTTCAAATCCGACTCCATATCCATATTATCTCATAACTTCAAACTTCGAAACTCCATAAAAACGATAACTAGCTAAGAAATTAAGAATGACGAGAAAAAAAAAACTGCAAATTTCAAAAATAAAACAATTTCTGCAGAAACATAAAGACACAAAGAGACGAGGAGAGAGAAAATGGTAGAATCAGTTCAGGTTACTGAATAATTGGATCTACCATGAAAGGAATCTCGAAAACAAAGAGCATTCTCTCTCCACGCTCTCTTTCAGAGCCAAACAAGAAAGCAACAGAAGCCCTTACGTATTACAGCAAAAGCAGCAAAGAAATTATATAAAACAATTAATTTTTATATGATTGTATTGATAATATTAATAATTATTATTAGTATTGTCTGTGTTCAGTCCACCTTAGCTGAAGCTGACACAGCCATGGCAATAGAGAGTGAAAAAGGCCGAGACGGTCGGAGCCCACCACCGCACCTAACCTATGCTTGAGTGCGCAATGCGCACACGCTCTCATCTCCTGACACGTAATCAAATCGGGACGGGGAAGGAATGGTGCGCAATGCACACACAGTGCAAATTAGAGACGCATCCTAGCTTTTGGGTGTTCGAGTAAATAAGTGAGCTGACAATAACTAAACTTTATTCAATAATAAACCTACTGGTGCCGATGCGACAGCTCCTTCCATCAATGGATTTTGATTTTGATTTTGATTACCTCCGCATCATCACCATCATCATCATCATCATTTCGAGATCTCCCCGTTTTCATTCCTCATAATTTCAACCAATCAAACAGAGATTGGAGCTTATCATCTCCGCAAGATTGAGTCAAATCTTTATAATTCAGAAATCTACCTACATCTTCTGTTTGTTTGTATATTGGGAAGGGATTTATTCCGATGTCCGGATTTCAGTTAAGTCTTATTTGTCTCGATAAACTTCCAATAATACTGCAGACCGAAGCCTGAATTCTGTCAGCTTAACCTGACAAAAGAAGACGTTTCATGCTTGTTTGGATGTCACTGAAAATCTTCCCGGAAAGTTTCTTCTACACAAATCCCAATTTTCTCTCTTCCAAAGCCAAAATCCAAAGTCCTTTGCCTACAGTTTTAGCCTCTAATAGCATTCTGCCTAAAGGGCGTTGAAGATCCAAAGTAACCTCGTCACCAGATCTTTAAAACAAGACATATCATCTCACCGCCATTAATGATTTTCTGACCAATCAACTTTCCACGGAAACAACTACTACTTCGAAGTGACTATATTACCCTCGTATAGAACGTTACCGATGGAAAGATCGGAAGGTAATATGGTCATTGTAGCGAAATGCGAGGTTTTGTCTTTCAGTTTGTTCCGTTATCTTACAAGGGCCGCTGGTACAAAGGCGGGATCTGAGATTGGACATGTATTTGCGTTTATTTGCTTTAGTGCCACTGACCCTGCCATCTGTAGATCAGCCGATACACTGTACATGTTTCCCTGACAAAGCGCCAATTAGTGAACGGAGATCCACGCCAGGAGTTCAGCTTTTGTCAGGAGAGAGAGAGACCCATTTGCTGAAGGTATTTCTGTAATTACATAGAAAGTCAAGGATGATTTTATCTATCTCAAATTGACATATTTACCCCTACCTCGATTGTGATGACTGGGCTAAAGTGAAAAATGGAAGAAAGCATGACGTGATTGCCAACCAATCGTGGCACCCCCTGTTCGAAGCGAGTGTTTCTTTTTTGTGACAGTGGTGCCCATCTGCTTAAGCCGAAATTACAGGAAAGTCCCTAGTTTAATTAATTATTTAATTATTTATTTTTCCAACACACAATTTGAAATAAACAAGAGCCTTCGATTTCAATTGGCAGGAAAATTCAGGAGATAAATATTTTTAAATTCGCATTGTATTTATTATAAAATTTTAATATTAAATTTTTATTTTTTAAATTTATTTTATATTTATTAAAAAACATATTAAATTCTTTTTATTAAGATGGGACACAAGCGGATTGGGGGGCTTACAAGTAAAATTGCAGTCTTACCAAATATGAAGTGAAGTGGACAAGTTGGGAATGGTGTCAATTTTATAATAAAGGGTGAAAATTCCACGTCATATTATGAATAAAATAAAAAGAAAAAATAAACAAAACAATTATTTTAATAAATGCAATAGTGGCATATCAACTGTTTGATCATGTGATGAGAAGAGAGGTGGGCCTCCATTTTGCCCATTAGGTGGGACCACCTTTCTTTAAAAGTTTAGATTATGGCCATTTCTCATTGTCAATGGTTGGCTTTACACTCAAAACAAAGCTTGTTCCCTTCTTCTAACGCGAATTCCTTTGCTTGTTTGGTTTGATTTTAGCTTGGTATTATTCTTCTTTTATCATGTTCCTACAAGTTACATGGTTTTGGCTTTAAAATACTCATGCTTTATGTCACAAAGGCTCGTTTTTCAATGACAATAATACACCACCTACTGCAAAATCTACAATCAAACATGTTTGAAAAACATGCTTTCGTTCTGGAAATGAACATATAGAAGAAGGAAATGAGCAAAATTGAGCCGCTTTATGTGATCCATTAGTCCATTATCACAGTTGGATATCTCATACGGTTTCGTGTATATTCGTTTTTCTATTCATATCTCTCCAACCCATTTGATTTCATGACTAGAACCATAAAATCTTTGATGATTCAGACCAAACCCCAACTGGGTTTTTTGTTTTTCTATCATGAAATGTGTATAAAATAAGATAAGTTTTAGACGTGGTTCTAAAACTGGCGACACAGACAACTGACCACACAAACAATTGTTTGAGGCTTATTTAACTTATTTTTTAGTTTAATATTAAATTGAATGGAAATCATGCTTTAAAAAAATTGTAACATGATCCAAAAAGTAAAAAACTTCAAAAAAAACTTAGGCCTACATATGTCAACTTAAAAGGTTGAAATGAAATGATGTCTAATATTTATCTAACCATGGACATAGACCCCTATCCTCTTGTCCCCAAAAGATTAAGAACTCCATGTTCAACCAACGCTACTTTTTCCTATCAATGTCCACCTTATTCTCCCTTGTATTTTTGTCTTCTAAAAGCCTATTTTCCCGAGAAAAACGATTCAGTAATGAAGGGGGTAGGGAAGAGAGTGTGGGGGGTTTACAAGTGGCAGCTTAGCTTTAAGACAAAGTGGGTTGTGGGTTGACTTTC
>CP135547.1:1689061-1737679 GCA_032402905.1 Khaya senegalensis | reverse complement strand
ATAAATTTAAATAAGATATGATAATTTGAATTTCCTAGTGCATAGGTATTTCAATGAACATGTAAAATCTCATAACAAAAACCCAAAAAGGGCGAGAAGCATTTTCAGAAAGCAAACAGCTGGAAACATGATTTTTCATCGACTGCGCATGGCTGGTTGATCATGCACTGAATGAAATAAAAGGTTGAAAGCATGAACAAAGTATGCTCACACATTCTTTTCCTTTTGTATTGTCATGTCTCAATCACGACACCAAATCTTCATCAACTTCTATGTCATTGCCACTTTGAACCCCACCCATTACGCCACGTGTCCTTGTATAATTCTTACTAAATAAAAAAAGAATTTTTTTTTAAATTTTATATTAAAATTATTATTAATATAAATGATATAATAAAATTATTAAATTAATAAAATAAATAAATTTATTTATTAATAATAAATTATAAATTTTAATAAATTTTATAAATTTTTTATTATATTAATAAATAAATTTTTTTATTTTATTGATTAAAGGGTATACGCCTCTCTCTGGGACTTTCTTGGCCAAATTAGTGGACATTCACACTGGTCTTTTAAAAAGGGTATATTAGTAAATTCACTCTACAAATTTAAAACTTTGGATTTAATGGTTAATTGCACTTTCAACATGGGTATTATACAGCGGTAAATCAAAAACCCTTTCTCCCACAAAATATAATTAACCTTAATAACTTCTAATTAACTTTAATCAATCCCAAATTAACTGAACCTAAACTCAACTCTCGCCTGAAAACCTCCCTTTCTCATCATTTTTCACCGGCGAAATATCTATATCTATCTCTATCAAATTATTCTCTTCTTCGCCATGAAAATTCTCACAATTCATGCTTTCTCTCGTATTGTCATCACCATTAGCGCCAGCGCTATGGCCATGATCAAGAGCTATCTCTATCAACCCTTCTCTATCTTCATCTTCCCATTTATAACACACGCTTCCCGGCGAACCCCAGTCTGTGATCGCCGAGAAATCATCGTCCGATGAAGTGTCAGAATCTGTCTCCGGGTAATACAAAGACAAAGATGGGTACCTCTCAATCGAAAACCGGGATGGATCTTTGTTATTCGGATCTTTAACATCTTCTTCCTCTTCTTCGTATATGACTTCCAACGGAGCTCTGACGTTCCATTCAACGAACGATTCTTCAAAACACGGTTTCCGGTCAGTAGTTGTCTCTCTGCATGTGACCCATTTATGATCTTGGTCCAAATAATCAGAACTTGATATCACGGTTGGTTCAGGAGTGCAGTTGCTTTCACTGTTTTCTTCGTTTTCTTGACTCTTCTGCGTTGCACCGAAACGGAGGAGAGTGAGCAGGAGAGTGAAAGTGATGAGAAGAACGGGAGAGAAAGCAATCTTGAAGAAAATACGAGGGAAGTAGAGGAGAATTATAATGTAGAGAGTGGCAAAGGTAGAAAAGAGAGGATCTGACGATAAAACAGCTGCATGGGAAGATATTCTCATTGAAAATGAATTCGGGTTCAGCGACTTTTCACACTGGTTATCGTTTTCCACCATGGATAAGAGAATTCAAAGGAAAATACTGAAAGTAAAAGGACATTCAAATTTGGCTTGGGTCAAGGGAGGGGAAAGTGGAGGAAGAACATGAGAGATAGGACGAGACTTTTAAAAGGTCCATTATTCACTGTATTAGGCTGTACCCATTGCCTATTTAATGCCATATTATTATTTGGATAATGCAGGCATAAATGCATCATTCCATTATTAAGCATTACATGGTAAGCTTAGCTTGTGCCATTTACACCACAAAGATAAAGCACAAAATCACTAATATCACATCTCACGTCGAATAAAATATGGATCGATTTTTCTAGATTCATGACAATTTGTTGTTTTGCAACGCAAATCACAACATATATTAGTACTCGTACAAGTATGGATAGAAAATGTTGAACTAATGGCAACGGTGTGGGGGAAGAAGATGATGTATTGGTTATGCGGTCACAATCCTCTTTACAATTTGTCAGAAATTATTATTTCACTTTTCCTACACAAAATCCTTTTCTTGGATGGCCATGGCCAACTCTCTCTCTCTTTTTTCATTAGCTTAAAGGTATACCTCAATCTTTTTTCCTGTGTCATTAAAGTTGTCTTCTGATGTCGGGCACCATTCTTTTCCCTTTCTCCTTGTGTGGATCGCAATCTGAACTTGTAATTCACTGTCATTTTCATGTCTAATTCAAACTTCTATTTTTACTTATCCTTTTAAAAAATTGAGTTATAAGCAAAGATGTCAAACAATCCTTGATCGACTCATAAACAGTATAAATTTGTTTTTATCTCACTTCAATTTATGTTCTATTACGAATCAGATCATAAATTTTTTAAAAATTTTATATATATTTAAATTTTTTAAAATTTATATTTAAGTTTATAAATTAAATTACAACTGTATTGAGTTTTTTAGTTTTCACATGAATTCAATCCTAAATTCTTATATACTTTATTTTTGTGAGTTGAACTAGAAGTTATAAGTATTTTTATTATTAAAAATAAATATTAATCTGCCTGGATATTTTTGAAATGTTAGGAATGTAAGTTTTCCTTCTACCAAACAATAGAGTTCAAATCACACTTTGATTAATTATATAGTCAAATTAATGGATAGACCAAATGCAACAATCATTAGCTAATTGAATAAAAAAGCAGCATGGATGTGATATGTATATTGTTCATTAAGCTTTGCTTCCCATGCACGTGCTCTACATCAAAGAAAAGTGCTTCTCAAATAAGCATTTTACTGAAAAGCTAATTGAAGAAGGAGCAAAAGAAAATGCTTTTCGGTTCTTCAACTTGCTGATCTCCTCCTAGTTTGGTATGATATATTGAAAGGAAACGAAAGCTCTCCTTCATTCTCTCTCCCCAATTATCAATTACATTGAATATTTTTGGGTCTACCCCTAAATTCTAGCTTCACTTCCAAGAAAATAATGCAGAGAGTTATCATTGAATAATATGAAATAATTTGAACTTTAATCACCTACTGCTTCTTCTTCGCAAGGGTTATATTAGATTCACAATAATTTTTAATAAAAAATTTGTAAAAAGATTTCGTTTATTTTTTTAAGTAGTAATTTTAAATTTTTAAAATATATTTTAAAATTAGAGTTTAAATTTAAAATTAATTGTGCATTTTTTTTCATTTTTGGACCGACCATTGTACTCAATAAGAGTTATATTTTAACAATTTACCTAAAGTACTCTAAAACTCACTACCCCTTCTTTCACATTCTTTTCAACTTGAGTTTGTTAACTAGAAGACTAAAATTATTCTTAATTTATTTATTTTAACTAATATCATATTTTAGTTATTTTTATTTATTTTTTAAGTAAATAAATTTATAACTTTTTGATTCCAAATATTAATTAAAGTTAAATCCTTATTAATTTCACTTGTGGTTAGGATTTCTTTTCATAACATTATGTACCCTTGTGCATTTGACTTGTGCATTAAACTGCTGGTGGCAATGGGAAATGCATGCATTGATACTGCAAAGAATTTAGAAATGCCAGGTGCCTAGAATTAATGCCGACATATTTCTTGATTCTATTTTTTGAAATTCGTCCATGGATAGGCTAAAAATTTGCTGTATAATTCAAGTTTTTTTGCTTATTCCAAATCTTGTAATGCCATTATCATAGTGCCATAGTACGGCTCCTTATTCTACTCTATTTCGAGAGTTTTGAATTTTTAATACATGCCCTTATTATTTTACCTCAGAACTTGTGAAATTTTTATAGATACGTTTCCTTACATGCTCATCTTGTTCATTTTGTTCTACTTCAAAACTTATAAACATGCTCATCTTGTTCATTTTGTTCTACTTCAAGACTTATAAACTTTTTATGAATGTATTTAATACACGTAAATATTTAATTAAAATATTAAAATTAGAATGAGTTTAATTTTATTACCATTTATCATGAATTAAACTATTATTTTTTTAAAAAAAATATATTCAATAAAATATATAAAATTTACTTTTATAAAATTTTAAAAAATATTTTTTTATTTAATATAATATTTTATCACACTAGTATAAATATAGATGGTGGTTAGTTGTGGCAGAAAACGAATCTGGGCCGTCAATTCAATGTTGTACCTTGAATCATTTTCATGCAAACATATATATGACGCAAGAGAAACAGAGAACAGGGCAGGGGATGATGGTGGGGATCAAAGCAATGACTTGGTGATTAATGAAAAGAAAACTTTCATATGCTCATCACATAGTTTGGATCTTAGTTGTAAAACAAAATGGGACCAAACTTAACCTTTCTTAATTTCAGCAACTGATATTTCTAATTTTATCCATTCTTTTGAAATATATTACATCTATCATGTCCTTGTTTGCTAACAAGTCCTTGTTTGCTAACAAGTGACTCTAAATTCCAATTTATATAATTTCAATTCTCCTAACTCAATAAATCCGTTTTGAATTATAACATCTAAGTATAAACCTGTGATGAACTGAGTCACATCAAAATTTTACACGATACTGCAAATGCTTGGTACTGGTAATCAGTTCATACAATCAAACTGTGAGCCACAGTGCCAGAAAATAGGGTTAACCTCGAATGAGAGCGTAATTCTTGAACAAGAATGATACATACACATATTCACATTGAATTCATACAAAAATATCGTCAAATAATCCAATTGCAAAAGACAACACAGGATATGACAACAAACCAGAAAGAAGGAAAAAAAATAACAAGGAGATCAATTACAATCCCCACCCCCCCCCCCCCCCCCTCTCTCTCTCTCTCTCTCTCTCTCTCTCTCTTTCCTCATTTACTCCTTTAGATATTATAGTAATGTTTTACATACAAAAGATAATGAAACCGTCACGTTACTCTGCTGTTGTTGTTGTTGTTGTTTTTTTTTTTTTTTTTTTATTGTTTTCAGTGGTAAGTCTCTTAGAAATGGACATGCCTGAGGTTGCAGTACAGAAAATAGTTTAAATAAACGAGTTTACTTTCTCAATCCTTCATGGATGAAATCTGAACCATGAGCAGCTAGGAGACTTCAGAGATGAATCAGTGCAGCAGTCAATAGTACCTGGGATAAGGTGAGGTGTTTCTTCCAGAATGCTGCATATCAGCAGGAAAATTTCCAAACGGAGGTCTTTCCATTGGAGTTTGATAAGGTGGGCCTGAAGCACACAAGCAACAAAAATATTAGTCAAAAGACAGATAGCAACACATACCCAACAGGGGACAGAGCAACAGCATGTAAAGCTGATCAGCATAGCATCAACATTTGCCTCCCTAAAACCACAAATGTAAGCAATATCTTCAAATGATAAATTGGTTTCAATGTGGCAGCTGAAGCATGACACATGATGAAAAGCATCTACAGCATCTTTTAAACTACTGATGGACAAAGCACTAGCATTCAAATTTAACATGACTAATTGTTTGAATGGAAGATCCTAGCAAGTCAAACCAAGTTCAATATTCAAAGTTTTACCATTACAGACACACTTACACGTGTGCATATGTACAAGCAATAAGGTGTCAAGAGTGCCTACCATGTGTGGCAGGGAGAGGACTGGCTGAATGTGCGAGTGCTCTAGGAGCCTGCAGATCAGCTTGTGGACCTCTGATGGGGCTAAATTGTCCAACAAAACTGTTCTGTGTGAAGGAAGTCCTTGCACTTCCCACTGGAGATGGTTCAACCATACCAGTCCTGTAGGGATCAACAACTCTGTGGCCCTGGTAAGGGCTAATTCTACCTACTGGAGAGGCGCCATAACTCTCTGAGTAATAAATGTTGCTTCTAGGGACAGAACTTCTCTCATTACTTAAGTAAGTTCCATAAGGAGTGGGTGCTCGAGGTATTGGCGGATTTCGATACTCATGATACACCTCAGAATAAGACCCTGGTTGCCAATATTCTGAGTTCACCTGCATCTTTTTACATGTCACATACCAATTACCAGCTTACAATTTCTTTAAAGTTAAATAAAAATACTTATGCATACACAAAAGACAAGAACTACAAAAAGGCTGGTAGCAGATCAGCTTCTTTCCAGAAGCAATGTTGAATAGTAGATGTCGAATAAAATACACAAAAAACCAGGATAAATCAAGCAACACTTACTTGGGTAGGCATTTGATATCCATAGTTCACTTGGGGGGAAGGCAGACAAGAGCTCTGCCAATGTAAACCACCAACTAGATCAAGAGGCAACATCAGACTGAATCAAAGTTGAATACAGGGATATTTTCTAATTTCATACTCACAAAAGACTAGATGCAAAACCTGATAAAGTTCCTTGGTTTTTCAGTGAAGACCTGGACTCAACAGAATTTTCGTGAAAATAAGGTGAAAAATTGGTCTGCATGTTTGGATTAGATACAGAACCGAGAGCACGCTTCATCTCATCCAAATGTCTTTGAGCCTCGCCTCTGTCAAGCTCAACAAACATAACCTTATAAAGAGGCCAAAGCATTAGGCATTTTGATCAAGGGGGACTCTAAAGAACATACAAGATCTTGAATAATTACCTTATCAAAAAATTCATCTGATTCAGGACTATCCTTGCTTGCAGGCAAAACATAATTTGCTGCCACAAACATAACACAGGCCATCATAGAACCACAGATTAAGAGATGAGAACATTAAAGCAATTGGTAAAAACAAATAACTAGCCAACAAATTACAAAATAAAAGCTGATGTAGAGTGATACCTAGCATATTGTTCACTGCATCAGCAGGCACCTCCTTTCCCATTTCTTTAAATCTTTTACCAGAGCGAACCTTTAGCTCTTCTGGTTTTGGAAATACAACAACAGCAATCTGATTTGGGGGAATATCATTCAGTGATAAATTAGTGAGACTTCAAAACAATTTTACAACATATAGATTTCTCATAGACAATTGTGTACTACCTTGTGGAAGTTTACAAATGGCCTCAATTTACGTTTGCGTGCACTTTTGAAAACATTTGTTTGGTCAATAATGTAATTACGAGGTGTCCTTGATGCTCTGGATAATAGGGTATCAAAGATCGCATTTGCTCGAACCATCAGGCGCTCAAATCGTTCACCATAATTGTGCTTTCGCAGTAGCCCAGGAACCTGTAAAAACAATAAATCTTCTATAAAGGAACTTATACAGAGTATATAGAGCTACTTGAAAATCTACTTTAAAATGCTACAAAAGGACAGAAGAAAACAAAACCTTCATCTGTTCAAGGACCAGATTTGTTCCAAGCAAAACATAACGCTTCTCAGGATGGTCTTTAACCCATTTCTCAGCCCAAGTAGTCTTTCCGGAAGCAGGTAAACCCACCATCATCATTACTTGACAGTCCTTCATGCGAGAAAAAGTAGGTCCCAATATTATATTCTCATCATCAAAAGCAGAAACCCAAGGCTTATAGCCTTCTACAGGAACTAGTCCTTCTTCAACACTGAACTGCATGAGAACCACAACATTTTTCAATAGAATATGAGGAAACACTGCTGACTCCCACTGCAATTCTCTCAATGGACAATCCACCAATCCAAGATCCTTTGGACCCACATCAAACTGCTTTGCAGTGCCTAACCATTTTCCATTCTTGGCGAATCCTATGGTAGCCAATGGCTTACTTTCAAGATCTACAGCACATTCAACTGTATCTCCGGCTCCAAATTTTTCACCAAAATCTACAAATTTCCCTGCACTTGAAAATTTTCCCGTGCCTCCAAACCCAAAGCTGCATTCAGTTTCTCCTAAATTTCCAACTGGATCACCCCCTCTTGAGATGCCAACACGGCAAACATGTTGCCGCTGAGGGGGAGTGTCTGCCATGTCAACTGGCTGGGTTGATATGATCTTGCAACCAAAACAATATTTCCCTCCAACTATTCCGACATTGGCACGGGCACCAGACCAACAATAAGCAAACCCTTCTTGATATAGTCCAGAACCTTTAAGACCATTTTCTTCAACTTCAAAATCTGAAGCAAGTGCAGCAGAATGAACATTAACAATCAGGTGGCCAACCAAAAAATAAAAGGTTTGTGTGTGTATGGATATATCCATTCGCCATGGTTCAATACTATTATAGTTCCTCTCATTCTACCCTCTCTGGAAGGTAGACCACTGGCACTTCTCCATAATGTTAATTTGGTTCTAAATATTTTAAGGTATCCTAAAATGTTTTTTGTCATTGCTTTTAGTGAACTTATTGCTTGACTTAACACAAACATAAGAAAATAAGGATATCCACAACAACTTTGTCACATTTAAACCAATGCATCTAATCCTCTTTGATCTACAGTTTGCTGATATCTTTGCCTTTTGTCCTTTGTCGGGTAGCCAAAACAAGAGAAAAGGTTATGCTTCACTCTAATAACTTTTTTTCTTTTTGAAAGAAAATGATTTGACTTACTTATTTTGAACAACAGCAAAACAAGTATCTTCATCTAATTTTCAGTTTCTTCAAATGATGATGCATACACGAATGGCAAATAAAAAAACGCATTGTTATTTGAAGAACTAAACTAATTTAAAGTTTAGTGGAGAATATCAAACAAAGCAACAAATAATATTCCATTTTGATTACCTGGTTTTCTTTTCGAGTCTTAAATACAGTTTAAAATCCAACCTTCACCAGTTCAAATATTTAATTGCAATTTTTTCTCACAATTTCTAACCAACCAAACATAACATTCAAAATTGTACCAATTCAAATACCATAAAAATCGAAACTCGTACAGGCCATCAATTTCTAGCATATACCATGCAAGCGACAAACGGTGCACAAACAAGCCTAATTGGACTGTTCTTAACCTAAGGTTTCTTAATTATTCATGAAATTGCAAGCTAACAAATGACCAAAAGACGGTTAAAATTTTGAAAACGAAACATACCTAAGTCGCAGTCAGCAGGATTAAGCACAACGCGCTGTTTCTGTAAAGTCGGACCTGAGAAATTCGACACCGCATCCTCAACCTTAGCCTTCTTGACCTCCGGCTCTGGTTCACCTCCTTCCGGGAGCTCGCGCTTTGCAGACGCCATAGTATCGTTTTGAGATTATCAATTTCACCTACAGAGTGAGAGCGCGAAATGGAGTTAGTCCGGAGTGCTAGTAGTGTGGCAAAATTTTACGTGAAAAGAAAATGAATCACCATCTTTCAAACCGACTCGTCGACTGGGCCGAGCGGGCCCGAAATGGGCTAATGGTTATAATGGCATGGGTTCAGGGATAAGGCTTGAAGGATGACGATTGGACCAACAAGTTCACTACCTTTTGAAGGAACATTTGTATAATAAAGGGATTTTATCATATACCACCCTTGAGGTTGTGTTAATTTTATTCTATGATAAATTTTATAAATAATTTCACTTATCTCCCTTATGCATTGCTTTGACTACAAATTGACTAATTAAGACACAAATATATTCTTAGTTAATTTATTTTTTAAAAGTAAAATATCAATTTACTCATTTTTATTTAATTTTTAAAATTTATTTAAAAATTAATTTATTATCAAATTATCGTAAAAAAAAAAAGAAAAATATATTGTTTTATATTATCACAAAATAAAATTATTATAAATTTTTTTTAAAAAATCTAATAAAATATTAGCAAGTTGATGCAAACTTGTATAACATTTAATTAGTGCACCACTGTAAATTCAATTAAGAAGCAAGTAAAACTGTAAATGGAAAGGAATGTCATAATCCTTAACAAGATTTTCCTAGAATGTATATGGAAATCCATGACAACTTTCCTCCCAAGTGTAAAAGCACATTTAAGTCTTAAAACAGCTGAAATTAAGGCTTCCTTGATTTAAGTTGAGCACAGGCACAGCTGTTGTCTCCACCAATTCCATGGAGACTGAAACTGGAAAGCTTTGCCACAGATGCAAGCAAAAGACACCAACTCTTTAATGGCTGTCCTTAAACGGGTACTACCACAGATTCTGTTTCCCCAGCACACACTGCTCCCATAAACTACTTACCAAACATTGCCTTCATAATGCAAAGCTAAAGTTTCACAGCACTTTAAATTTTCCCATTTGTTACTGCTTAAATTATGTCACAATTGCTTTGGAAATAAGCCAACAGGACCTGCTCCTCATAGGCATATATGGCAACAATCACTTATTCACTTGTGCTGCTGAACAGCCTCCTTCACAGTCCAGAGAATACCTTCTTTTCTTCTACTGCAAACTACAAAATATGTTTCCACAAAAGCATTTTCACCAACATTCTGATCACAAAATGGATCCACCAATACAACATTACCAGGAAATAAACAAAGACAGAATTTCCGATACATAAACAAGGAAAAAATTTTGGTTTATTATGTAATAAAATAGACTGTACACTGCAGAAATCTCAACTTTGTCAAGAACAGAAGGGCCAAGATTGCTCTCCTTACAAATATTTCTAATGTACACTAACAGATACAAAAGAAGCCAGAACCCATCTTCAATCCAAGCTTTGAAGAAAACTGGCTTGTAATGTAAAGATTCTCGCCATGTACAACAGATCCAGAATCATTTTGCAATCTGCACCAAAATCTACAACAACAAATCTAATCTATATACAGAAAGAATAATGAAAAAAACCCTCCTCTTACTACTCTTCCATGAACAGATCTTTCTGCGGTGAAGCAAATAACGCCACTGAAATATCAGAGAGCTTTTTGCCGCTGATTCGTGACTTGTAACCACGCATTTGCCTTGGCGCATTTGGTGCTTCGATTTCATCATTTTCGCTTGGATCCTCAAAATCAATGGAGGATCGAAACACTCGAGTCTTTGTTGGTGTACTGTATGCAAAATGCCATTTCTTTGCAATCAGAGTCTGTTAATCACAAGCAAAGAGAATCAAAATCAATCCCACCTTAAAACAAACACTTCAAATCCAAAAATAATGTTATTTTTTAAGATTATTATACTCACAGCTTCTACGATTAGTTTAGATACATGTAAAAGCTGCTTCAAATCTTCATGATTGACACCACAGAGAATCCTAATCTGCAAAAACAAAAACCAAAACTTCGATTATTAACCAAAAACTTGCTAAATATTGTTTTAACTACTAATCTTAAAGCTGGGTTTTGATACTAACCAGGATATCTTGCGGCAAGGATTCAAGACGAGACCTTTCATCACAATCTAAATCCAGACCCACCATTTTCTCACTGCATTGCCTCTTCAACGGGGTCTCCATTGCTGAATCAAACGACGACGTTTCCCCAACATTCGTTAACAAAATCCTCTTCCTTCCTAACCCTCGATTGTACTTCACAAACCCTAACCCAGACCCATCTTCACTACTCACAACAACTCCTCGCTTTGATTTCAATGAACTGCATTCTTTCCGCAATCCCATCTTCTCCAACTCTCTGCTAATTCGAACACCCGGTAACAAAGTAAAAAGTAAGAAATCAGTTCAAGCAAATCAAAGGTTTTTGAAAAACAGAATTAGTAAGATGAGATGACAACCCCTTTGAATTGGATTGTAAATCCTAAATTTCGGGTTAACTGTTTTGTCTCTGTTCGTGGCCTAAATGGAAACAAGAACCGACTTGCAACTACGCAGTTCTTTAAAATCCAAAGGATCTCTGTGTTATATATACACACACACACACAATGTGGAAAAAGAAAAGATATTGTTTCAACTGGTCGGCCACTCGTGTGTTTAATTGTTCTATCCAATGGCGGTTAAATTCAGAGGGAGGGCAAAAACTAGCCGTTTGAATGTACACGTGGCGGTAAAAGAAGCGAGTAGGAAGGAACGTGCGTGCTGCAGAGTGGTGACGTGGTGATTTGGTCGGTCAAGTCGGACTTGTCTATCTACCTAAAACACGTTTTTTTTTTTTCCGAGTGCTGGAGATTTGGCTGGAGTGACAAGGCGGTGGTCGTGAAACGTCACTGGAGCTCTTAAGATTTTGACAGGTGTGACAATCTGGAGTGCTGAGTGGCGGGGATTTGGAGTGTACGTACTCTCGCGCAAGGGAGGCGTCAATTTAATGCGGGCCAATACTTCATTGGACCGAAGATTCTAAATAGACGGCTGTGATTATTGGATGCTTTCATGTCTCTTTAACTTTTCTATTTTATTTTCTATATTTTATAATTGAACAATTTCGAAGGTTAACATATAATTTTTTTTTATTTTAATTTGGGCAACAATGTTTTCCATGTTGACATTTAAATATTTACATTTTTTTATTAATTATTTGAGTTTATATGTTATATTTTAATTATATTTCAACTTATTATTTATAATTTAAGGAGTTTATAAAATATAACTTAAAAATTAAAAATATAGCAAAAATAAATTGAGGGGTTGACCTTAAAATTACAATTGATGTAGCCTAGCTTTGCCCTTTCTATATTGTTTTTAAGAAGTTTGTAGTTGAACAACATGGAAGGTTTCAATTCACAAGCAAGTAACAATAACTACTTATTACGGTACTATTACTAGTACATCTTGAATTTCGATTGTTAGCATATTGTATTAAATTTGTTTAATGAGATTGACAATCATTGGTCTCATTGATCAAATTATTGAATTTGAATAGTAACATGCAATGCCATTTGTCAAATTGTAACATTCATAGTGTAATTTGTGGACTTACTCTTGCTGTTTAGGATCAATCTCACTCTTTAATAACACTAGAATTATATGGGGTGAAGTTCAAAATATTGTTATTCCATCCTCACTTTTATCTCATCAAACTTTAATCCCTTTCCAAAATCCTGAGGAATTAAGGATCGATCATAGAACAGAAAACCCACCTCTCACCTTATTGTTTATGTTGCAATAAAGAGAAGAATTCTGAAGAAATGTTATAAAATTTGGTTCAGAATCTGGAATTAATCTGAACTGCTTTCAATAACCTGGAATCTCTTAAGCCATCCTCATTAGCACTAACGGATTTGGAAAGATTGGCAACAGCAAGTCTTCTCCTTCCCGATCAGAACCAGGTAACCTTTAAATGCTGTGGATGAACAGAACTCCTGTCATCGAAGTAGTCAAATACATTAATATCTGCTGTCTTTGAAGCTTTCCATTTACAAAACACCCTGTCATAACGTTGAATATCAGTAGCATAATCTTTCTCGCGGCTGTTCTTCGGGGTGACTAAAACTAAATTCTCTAAGAATATTGTCTTCTGCAGAAGATATTTCACCAACTCCAGTTCATGCTTCTGAAACTTGAAACCTGATAGTTTTATGAACTTCACGCTGTTGAAGGGTTCAACAAGTTCATGCTTATCAAGAAGTTCTTTGTGATAGGACTCCCAGTAATACCCACATGCAAAAGAGAACTCGTTCAGCTGCAGAAAAGTAATGCCAATTCATGACTAGGATTAAGAATGACACAACGCTTCTTAGTTGTAATGAATGTACTTACATCGATGAATATTTTTTCTAAGCGGGGGCAGTTCTTGAGGAAACACGCAATATCATAGACATTGCAAAAACTTGCACCTTCCATGAACAACTGGAATTCCTTCAAATGCCAGAAGCATACTGGTGGTTTCTCAAATTTATTCTCCACCGTCTTCGAAAATAAAGTCTACACGACAATGGATTATAAGTCAATCAAAATCCAACCAAAATTTACTCAGCAACAATAATTATAGAAGTACAGAAATTGGGTCATACCTCAACAAATGTAGCAGTAGTGCTGAAAACAACGGCATTGAAGAGATCATACACATGAATAGGATTTTCTCTTCGAATGTATCCCGAGGATAAGAAATGAAGAATCACGTCATTCAGCATCAAAACGTGAACGAATCTGAAGATAACAGGACGCCCAGAATAATGGAGTAAGCGAAGATTTGGAGCATCGATATCAATCCGAGAAATGCCGTAACCGCAACCTCCAACTTTCAAAACTTTAAACTTGTTTAGATTTTGAGCGTAAATCTTCAAATGTGGCATCACGTTGCATTGAGTTATATCCATAGACTCAAGAAGCAAGCAATTTCTGAGCACTGTTTCAATAAATAATGATGTAAGGTGAACTTTCTTCAGAACAAGAGTGTTTAAGAGACCCAAACCTTGAAACTTTTGTGGAAGAAGAGCCGTACAGTTGCATAGCTTCAAGATTCTTGGGGATTCATTATTAAGAAAAGCTAATGAAAGGTGAAATGGTTTACGTCCTTGACGAAAATCCAAATCAAGCTCTTCGACTCCTTTGCCGATGGACTGTTTGATCCATTCTTGAACGATATCACCAACTCCAATTGGATCAAAATACAATTGAAAACTCTGAATAGTTGGAGCTGCATGGAGGTTGAAGATTTTACGTACTATAACTATAAAATCTGCTTGGCTGCGACCTCTAGCGAAATCTTGATCGAAACATAGTTTTCTACTGAGAGTCCAGGAGTTTCTAAATCTGGGTGACAGAATTCCTACCCGTACAGCTTCTTTGATTGGCAAGAAAGAGAAAATGATGGCAAGAACATCATCTGGGAGATCAGCAGTGAGTTTAGAATCGATCAAATGATGGTGATCATGCTGTCTCTTGATTCTCTTTGGGGAAGATTGTAACATTGCTTGGTTCTGGGTACCAATGCAACAGTACATGAATTCTCGCATGAAAGTGAGGGAAACAGTGAGAAAATCTGTGATAAATGAATCTATTCAGAATGGAGAAAAGAGGATGCATTGGGGTTCCAATGCTTTATTGGGTTGATTTACCGTCTTGTATTCTTCGTTAGCAGTTGAGAAAATTCAGCTTTAAGTTGGGTTTGCTTAATTTTTCAGGCTTCACTGACAGATGATGAAAGCAGTTGAGCTCAACAGGCAGCAAGAAAATAGTGATGTGGCAGTTACGTTTAACTGGAATACCGGGTCAATCTGGATACTGCTGCTGTCCCATTTATGTCTCCCTGTTTTTTTCCAGATAAGCAGATGGCTCTTGACCATATAGGCTATCGAATTTGTATATAAGAAGAAAAAAAAATAACTTCAGAATTGCTTCCTTACCAGAAGATAATGCAAAGCGCAATGGAAGAGACAGATAGAGCTTCTTGTTGAATCCTAGTTTATCAAAAGCTGTAGTTTGATCAGTATTGCCTTCATGTTATCTGCTATTTTCTTTACATCCTTCTGCTTTCATTCCAAGAAATGGTGATGAATATCAGCTGATGGGTATCGTTTTCTGTCCAAAACCCAAATAATGGATTCAAGTCAGAACAGGAACTGATTTTGCGAAAGAGCAGATTGAAGCTACCTTACTCAGGAATTGCCAATTTGTACCTAATGGAAAACGAGGGCCTCAAATAATGATGTATTCTATTCGGGAAATTTAGATTGGTCCAACATTTAAATCAATCCAAAATAAATTTTAATCAATAATAAAATATAAATCGAACTGATTTAAACTAATTTAAATTGATTTAATTTATTAATTTAGACTTTAAGTTACAAACATGAATTTTATTGCAAAGCACAATAATTTTTTAAACCAATTCAACCTGTTGGTGCCATTCGATTTGAATTGGTTCAAAAGTCATCACCCCTACCCCAGGTGACAATAAACTTGGGATTTGTCCGACTACAGCTCTAGAAAATCGATTGTTGGAGGCACATAGGGTGATTACAAGCACTATGCAGAGGTAAGTTTGGAATACACTGTTTCAAGTCTCCAAATGAGAATTTACTAGATGTTGTCTGTCGATTTACATGTAGGCACAGAGGTCTATAAATTTTGGCTCAAAGGACCATTGGCAAATGATGAAATGCGGCAATATGTCTGCTCAATCACTAATGAGAAAAATTATGTGAAAAACATCTACTTTGCTGCAAATGTTGCAATAGCTCAAGAATCCTGATTGAGGCTTCCATGTTCAGATTGGTTGTTAAGCTCACCACCATTGATGACATCAGAATTCTCCGTTGAAGCATATGAGAAACTCCACACAGAAACACAATTTTCATCACCTACGTAAATAGAAGAATTATTGACTGATAACATACCTATGTGAGAAACAATAGTTTATGAGTACCACATAGAATTGATGTACAAGGCAGTGAACATATCTTAAATTCTGTGATCCTTGTTTAAGACCAAAATTCTGCGATTTGATAACAAGATAATGCAGCTAAGGATAAAGCAGCAGTTTGCCAACCCTGCTTAGCAAATCACTAACTATGAACTTGAAACGTGCAACAAGTCATACAAGGCTACAAGAAAGACGGAGAGAAAAATCAAGAATGCTCCATATTTTAATTCATCAATTTCATATTGATTAAAGGTACAAAATGGGACTGCAAGTAAACGTGGTTTGAATATTCTCAAATTCAGTCTCACTCTCATTGTTTAATAATACTATAGATATAATATCCAATGAATACTAGGCACTTTAAAAAAAATGTGTCCGTGTGTGCATGCATGCTTGCACATGCATTTTTGTGGGACAGAGAGCATAAAACAGAAGATATTAATCACTTGAAATGTCAGTGCTGAAATTGGTATGACTAACTTCTGCAGTCTATTAAAATCCAGCTATTCAATTACGACAAGGTCTATTTACTTTCCATCATGTATTGGACAGAAATATCATATAACTAGCATGCAGAGACAAGAACACCAAATTGTTGCAATACTGCAAAGTGTGAAACTGAAAAGTAGTGTCCCAAGAAACAAACAAAAGCACATTAAACAAAACTGGCATGAGAAGGAAAGAAGTTGAAATGCCAAAAAGCATCTGCAAATGAAAAAAAGTAATTTGAGAACAAGGGATATTGGGAGTACCACTCAAATGCAAATCCTCATTGCCATTATCAGGAAATCTTCGATGTCCTGATGAAGAAGTGGCAATTGGCAGAAAAGGATGAAAAGAAAAACCATTAACAGTGTCTGCATGGAGGTAGAATGGAATAAAAATGGTTAGAAATAGAAGAAATTGAGGATACAAGTAAAATTGACTTATCCTTAAACTATATGGTATCAACACCTGCAGCAGCCTGAAAGCCTGATACCCACTGCCCCGTTTGAAGATCATATATATGCACTAAACCATCCTGGAATTGGGAATTTAAAAAAGTAAAAAATAAGCAAATAGTCAATCAATTAATGTTGATGGCTGCAGCAGCCCAACAACCAGGTATGGTCTAATTTTTTACTTCACCATAGAGAAAAGAAAAAAAAATAGAAGCAAAACTGATACCTGACCACCTGTTCCAAGATGTTGGCCAGTGGGCTCAATATCAAACAGCATTCACTGGTTAGTATGTTCTGAGGATCTGTATAACCTAAAACCAAGGATCACATAATTAGAAGATACACACAAACTTTGAGGGTATTTAAATGTCATCACTTTTGTTTGGTCACATCAAACTTGCGGAAAGGGAAAATGTAAGCTACTTAAGCAAACTGAAAAAAGAACTGAAGTACAAAAACATTTACAGTCAGGAAGTGAAGGGCCAATGCAATTTTACTGATTCTGTTAAGCAATTGTAAAAAACATATGAGAGTATATATGTCAAGGGACAAAAAAATGAACTTGATTTACTGTCATTAGCACTTTGCCTATCCAAGTAAGCTTTCCAACATTTTTATGCACTGGATTTTATATAATCAAAGAATAGCTCACAAGCACAATTTATGATGCTCCTGTTTCCACAACTTCTATAACATGTTGCATGTACATGTTGCTTCAGGGTTGAACTTTGGGTGGGAAGTTGAAACAATGATAAAAAAAAATTTACAATGTTGGACAGTTTGTCTCACATATTATTTCTCCATTGGGGTTGGGGATGGGGGGTTGTCACTTGCATTTGAAAAAGGAAAAAGAATATGATTATTTAAATTCTCAATTGTAAAAGTGAAGTGCTCTATTTTTTTTATTATTATTTTTATACATCCATACCCCCATCGTCCTCAACTGCAAACGAAGGCCATCCCTACTTCTGATCCTCAAACTTCTTGTATTACCCTAAGAGACCTTACTACTGTCCATGAGAGGTTTTGTCAGGCGCTTTACCAAATGATTTCTATCAATTAATTTACTAAAATTGAATTTGTAAATATCTATAGTTGTGGTTAATTTTTACTTGCTACTGAATAACCTGTCATTTTCAAAAAATAAGTTGTCCTTTTGTCCTTCTCTATGATCTGATTTCCCAATGAGATACAAATACTCACTTGTACACAACTTGAACAGCTTTCCGCACATCCCAGCACAGTATGTAAGGATCCTTCAAAAAGTTTTAAAATAGTGCATTATCATTTTGCATGTAGAAAAGAAAAAGCCTAAAAGGGATCTTGCATGTATAAAGTGCCCAGTTTTAGAGAAAAAAAGGCATCACGTTTAAGTTGCCCAAAAGCTAATATAAGAAAATGCAAATAGAAAGAGCGGCAATGCTGCACCCTAATAAAGATAAGGCCCTAGAATATTGATGGAAATCATGGGATGAAGGTGAAAATTATTACTTCTACTTTTGGGCTGGTCTGCTTTACCAGAGGCATACATACTAAAAGTTAGAGTTAATTACACATATATATGAAAATTCTAAGGTGAAATTATTCACCTTTATATAGACAATTTTAGCAAGCTTGGAGTAGATGAAATAATCACTTAATAAATTTCCCATTATAAATTTCCATTCTGAACAACATCCAACTTTGTTGGCCAAAACTGTGAATTTACTTCATTATGGCAAAATTACCATTTTCCTTCATTGGTTATCAGTAATAAAAGTTTTCCAACTAGCATTACATCTGTATAGTTTAAATAGGAGATTCAAGACGTGAATGAAAAGTGATTATTTGATCATATAAAACTAATAAAAGATTGTGAAAGAGAATATCCTATTTTAAGCAATGACCCCTTCTACCCAAACCAAAAGCAGGGAAAATGGAAATTAAGGACAGATCTTTCTTTGGGACATTGGTTCTGCATAAGCTGTGAACAGGAAAAGAACGAGGACAATACCTTCCGACCTCCAGTGTAAAGATAATTTCCATCTCTTGAGAACTGGACCTGGAAAGAAAATAATTCTTTTGTCATTGTTCATGGAGACTATATGCGGGATCAAGTGTATGGAGATAATGCTGACTTACATGTGTAATCCCACCTTCTTGCCCATGTAAAACATACAAGAGTTCCATATTGTCTTCCCTGTATATCGCAGAAGTCTGGCTGTAGGATCCAGTAGCTAGCATTCCCATATGAGTTGGACTGAAAGCAATTGCAGAAATGATACCTGTATATAAAACATAAGACAAGGGTAATATGCTTTATCATTTAAGAATTGAGACTCAAACCAAAAACCTAGTTTAGGTATATAAACCAAGAATTATACCTGCTTGACTTTCTTTCTTTCCTTCAAGAGTTGAATGCTGTTTGAAGTCCCTACCAGGGCGATGTATATCAAATACTCTAATAGATTTGTTATATCCAGCAAATATCCTGCAAATTAAACAAAGATCTAGGTAAACAATATAACTTTTGTTAGACAGTTAATTGATCCAGACTCAGATAGTTTATGATGTAACCTAGTAAAGCATATGGTTGATACAAAGTTCATAGAAAATGAAAGAATCAATAATTAGTATTGCACTTCAACATGATTCATCTTCAAAATATTGAGAGATTCTTTAAAACAAATCAGGCTCTTTGCACACCACCTAAGTAATGATCCATACATTGGCATTCTCTCAAATCCAAAATGCAGAGTCCACCACTAAACAAAAAAGATCTATGATAGACAGAAATGAAATAGCTATATTCACCAAATTATGGCCTTCAAAATAATTATTCACTTACTTAGTCCCAGTAGGATTAAATGCAACTGAAACAGAAGCAATGATTTCATTCACAGCATCATAAGCCTGGTATGTGCAACGCAACTGTCCTTACCCATGGTCAGTGACCAAGTATAACAACAACCAAATCACAAATGGAGCAACAAAGCTATCTACAATATTTATCATATCACATGCAGATTATGCAAATGGCCATTCCCTATATATATGGAGTGAGACCTAGCATGCCTTCTTGATGCATGATACAACTATAAGGTCATTGTCCAACTTTATTTACAGCATAAAAAACCCCTGATACCATTTCTAGCAAGCATACATAATGGTTAAAATAATGAATCAATACCAGACCAGTAGTAGCATCCCAAAGATGAATCGGATGGTCATGGGTGGTAGAAGCAAACACACAACTAACTGGATCTGAAATGCCAGCCAATTTTCAGGTCAGATATCTACTTCATACAATCTCATCAATAAACTCATATCAGTTCAACACAACTGAAAGCACGTGTATAAAACACACAGATGCACATATGTGCAAAACATCCTTTTATTGATATAGGTTAAAGCACCTGAAGCAGACATGTATGGGTACCAACAGAAGTCATAAACAGACTCTCCTTCACTCAAAACAAGGTTTGCATCATAAGAATCTGCAGTATTAAAGTAACACCATAAGGAAAGCAATAACTAAAAACTAAAGCAAAACAGGTGGTACCGAACAAGTTTAGACACAACAGAGCCTATCAGACTAAAATTACCTCGACATCAATTAGTCAAAATTCTCGTCCTCTCAAATACATATCAAGTGACTCTCATATTTATCTAATTGTCTTCACCGTAATACAATAGCTGTGCCATAAGGTTTTTCAAAGAACAAACTTCCCTTGTCCATTAGCATATGCACAAGCATTAACATCATCGCTGATTCCATTTTCTGGCCTAATAACAAACAAAAAGATTAATTAACCAATATAAGTCAGAATCACGTATAACACAATAGAACTATACAATTTGTTACATAGAAACATTTTAGTTAGTAGTATCAATTTGGTTAACATCGAAAGAACTTACAATGCGAAGACGCGAAGACTATTATCCTCAGAACTTGTAAGAAAACATGAACCATCAGGCGACCTAGCAGAAATGGATAAATAAATTAATAACATCACGGCACCGTTAAAGAAAATAGAGAATAAAATAGTAAAAGATGCCATTTGATGCCTTTAAGGAAATTGTTAGGGATTGAAGAGTTCCTGAATTGGTTATAGAAATGGTAGGTTCTGTGTAGAGGAACATCGAACCTAATCACAGGCCACGTGTACTCTTACTGGTTCTCTGGTGTAGTTTCTGCAACTTCAGTATCCGAATTTCGATGCTCCACTTGCGGCTGCTGTTGTTCTTCTCTCATTCGTGTTTTGAGATTTTGACGTTCGCAACTTAGCGCCAAAACCTGTGCGTGTGTTTGGTCTTTTTTGCCCTCGCTTTGGAGCTTTTGAGTTGAGAGTTTGGGACGGGAGCTGCGTGACTGTCACAGTGTCGGAATTTTGTAGGAGAGGTTTGCGTTTTTTTTTTTTTTTTTTATCATTATGGTCCAATTTTAAGGTCTATTTATAATTATAACCCAATATAAATCTTTTTTTATAATCTTAATAAAAAATATAAGTTTTGCACAATAGTACCTTTCAACTTTCTAATTTTCCTTCATTTGGTTTTGTTGATATTGTTTGACAGGAACTAGAATTAATTGCTTTCTCAGTTCATGGAATAGCAGTATGATTAAGGAAACATGATTCATTACAACAAATTTGCCTTGCTAGGCAAGACTCTGTGCCCATCAATTTCTTTGGACTAGCAACGTATCTTATCAAACTGGAACAAAATTCTGCAACAATCAATAATAGCAGTGATTGCCAGCAACCATTCAGATCAATGATCGCGGCCTTATGAGGAAGTAGTTTTCAAATACGGGTCGTCGCTGTATTTTGAATACAAAGGGAGATCAAGGGCTCTTTCCGCAACTTTTTTGTCATCAAGAATCTTTGCTATCAAGCTCTCGAGAGTTGAGAAATTAGCCTGTCACATTCCAAGCAAAATCTTTAGCAAAGATAAAATGGCAGGAACAGAATCACGAGCAAGGGGCAAAAACGTTGTAAAATGTAAGACGGATGTTGTCAACAATACCTCAGGACGAATGTAGCCAACAATAACAAGATGCAATTCCTCACCATAGAAATCCTCATCAAATTCATGAAGCAACCATGGCTCCTGCATTATAAACCAGATTTAGGGAACAAAAAGGGAAAGGGTACTTGCAAATGCTTGCCTTCCAAGACAATGCTACACTTACTATAGTCTTTTCCTTATTGTCAAAATATGGATTCCAGCCAATACTCATGACCATTTTATAAACACCTCGTGTGGATAATCCAGCCCAACCAAAATAAACTCCCGAGGGATGTTCCGAAAGGACATCTGAATAACCTTCTGTAGACAAATTAGCTGGAAACACATAATGAACTGGTTAGAAAATGAAACAGATTAAAAGTATCAAGCAAAAATAGAAGAAGAGAACAATGAAACAAAAGCAAGATCATAAAGAGGAACCGCAAGGTCACATCAAGAGCAACTGCAAAACTGGTTGAGTTAGAACTTGCAGATCTGTTTACAAGCTTTAGCTACACTAATAAATAATGAGATTTCATTCCAAAGGAAATTCAAAGGTCAAGACAATAAAAAAAGGAAGTAAAGGTGAAAGATGACATAATAGATTCTTACACACCTGTAGGGATTCCAAGTACCTTTGAGCCCCGACCAAAACCCTTAACTACAGGACCACCAATATACCATGGGTCTAATGGTAAGGTACCTTCTATCCCTGTAATTACCATTAAATATTAATGTACAATTCACTGTAAACTTAGCGAATATGATTAAAACTTATTTAGGGCCAGGGTTTACAATCTTGAAACGGGGGTAAGCCCCACTTTTCAGGTCCCAAGTCAAGTAGAGAGTTAATCACTTCATCGGCTGATGAGTAACGATCAGTTTGCTTCGGAAGGGATGGTACAGCTACCACTTCCATTTCAGCAGCCTTACTAGCCATAACACCAATCCTAACAAGGCCAAAGCCTTTGCGATATCAATGTATGGAAATTTATAAAATATAATCTATTAATTAATCATAATATAAAATTATATAGATACTGGAAGATACATCAATTAGAAAAACAGAACAAGGCAAGCCCCACAGATGTTATAGAAAGACAAGGTCAAATAGATTACGATTTCAGATATCCATGATTTCTATGTATATAATCAAATGTGAGGATACTTATATTTCAAGGGATGAGCATATCAAAATTCCTAACTGCAGCTGCCCATCATCTTGTACAGTGGTTTTACAACTTCATAAATGTAACTTATTTTCTAATACTCATGTTAGTAGGAATCCACAACTTTTCAAGTAATAGTTCACACATCAAGGGCAACATAAGAAAATAGCATTTCAAGGTTGTCGGGCCATAGGTTTCCAACAGTCAACTTATTATGTTTTCTATACAAGTCATGGTAGAAGTACTCTTTTCCTATTGTTAAAAACAAATACATATTTAACTTGCCCGACTTGTGCACTATTGAAGGTGAAACATTATTCTTTAAATAGCATTGGATAGCAGCCCCAGGATGCTTGTATGGAAAAATAAATCTGTTCTAAGGAGTAAAAGACTCACTTACACAGAATCTTCAATGACCAGACAGCTGGAAGGTTCCACATTAAGCCTTTTAGCAGCTTCCAAGAATCTAATATAGGAAAAATCAAAAATTAGAATTTAAGAAGCATGTAGACCTTTTCATTTTGGATAAAAGATATCCAGAAGAAGGCAAGAACAAATTATATGCCGAAGGATCTCACATATCAGGAGAGGGTTTTCCTGTTCTCACTTCATCACCACCAATAATGACAGAGAAGGATTCCTTCCAACCTAAGGAAATGAATACTATGAGCAAACAAACTCACACATGACAAACAAAAACAACATATTAATGCATGCCGGACTCGCTAATTATTAGAGATGTAAGAAACAAATGAAATTAAAATTTCTAAGAAACCTACCCTGGTGATGAGAAATTTTGGCTTCTATGGTTGCTCGAGGGGAGTTTGAAGCCAATGCCATAGGCACACCATTGCCACTCAAATGTTTAAGTAACCGATTGGCACCCGGAAGAGCTTTAACCTTGCTCCAGCTATAGTTTGATCATTGCAAAAAAGACATTTCAAACACTTCCAAAAATGTTTCACTACTTAAACAAATTAAAACAATTTTTCCAAAATTTTAAGGCGATTGTAGAACTAATGTACGTGCAATAAGAAAACATACGATTTGTGAGGAGCAAGGGTAAGGGTTAGTTAATTACTGATCACTGAACATCGGATAAACTTCTGCGATGAATTCATGCTCAGCACAAGGCAGTCCATATTCTTCCACAATAATAGCTGCCTCTTCCAAAGGCGTTTTCCCCACAATTTTATGAGTTTCTCTTCCATCCCATTGTTTCCCATACCTAACCAAAAATGTTTTCAATACCTCACTTACTACTCGATCTGCCATGGAAGTAAACCCAAATTAATTCTATATACCATAAAATATATTAAAAAAAAAAAAGATTTATATTGCAATCAAAGTGAAGCCGAGTAGCAGAAACTGACCTGTGTTAATAAGTGTACCATCCAAATCAAGAATTACACATGATAATAACTTCTTTAACGGTTGCACCATGGACATTTTTGACCTAATTTACGAATTCCGCTGGAGGATAATTAATTAATTGTTTATGCTTCCATTCGTCAAATATTTCTGAAATTCAAGCAAATATCAGTAACAGCACAAAATTTTGTGGAAGAAATAGAATCGAAATCAAGAGTAAACAACCATAAAACACGTGAAAGTCCTCGTTAACAGACAATACGAACAGCAATGGAGCTCCCGTGTAATTCTGGTTTTGTGCCTGCCTTTGCACTAATGGTGTGGATTTAAAGGGAATAAAATGATTTGCTTTCTGTGCCGTGCTTTCTCCGCAGTTGGTATCCGGTTCGGGTTCATTGTACCCGCACCCGACCGCCTTGACCTTTTCTTTTAACAATATAATTTAATGTTAAAAAGATAATAATAAATAATAACATAATATTAAAAAATATAAACTCTATGTATACGTATTAATGCTGATTTTCTTGATAAATTGGTATCGGAATAAAATTTAATTTATTTAATAATTATATTAAAAATTATAAATTTTAATTCGTTATAATTGTCAAATAATTATTTAAATTATCACCGTATCATTTATTTAATATATATTTTTTATATAATATAATATTATTTTTATAATATTTATGCTACTATCAATTGCTAATATTAATTTATTTATATGTTGTTCAATTTTATTTTAAATTTAACTAAATACTTTATAAAATATGACTAATATAACTATTTTTTAAAAATATAAAAAATATGATATATATATTAAATTATAAATTAATTAATATTTTATAATTAATCAACTAGTTAATCGAGTCAAATTTACATATCAATAACTTTAAATTAAAAATTAACATGATTATTAATTATATTGTATCGTATTATTTATTTAATAATTTTATTATTTTAAATAAATTTTAATATATTAATTTCATATCGATTTGATAAGTCCGGTTAAAAATTAAAACTCCTGCATAAACAATGAATTTATACATATACCAATGTGAAAAAGTCTAAAACAAGAAATAGAATCATATGCCTTAATTTCATATCGATTTGATAAGTCCTATTAAAATTTGAAACTCAGGCATACACAATGAATTTGTATATATATGCCAATGTGCAAAAGTCTAAAGCAAGAAGTAGGATGCCTATTGGAAGCATAGAATCATATGCCAACAACTTTATGGCATATTCCTTGTACTATGTTTTGGATCAATCATATAATTGGAGAATTATTATAGCTGTAAGAAACATCCATATCTCTTTGATTTGAAAATTGACCGCCATACTTCTATTCAAATCTTGCAAGTATTTAATTGGGTTCTACATTTTCAAGCCTGCAGTGTGCAGGCTATGTCATGAAATATTGTTAGTTAAATTGGTCAAAGAATCAAGATTTACAATTGCCTTTTTAAGAAGAGACAACAGGAATTGGATAAATGAAAATACAATCAATGGCCTGCTTTAGGAACTTGGTTTGAAGGCTTCCACATGGATCTGTATCAAAATTATGCAAAATTATCAGGCTCACTCTATGATAAAGTACTATGATTGTTGGTCAATTTTAATAGTGTTCTTGAGACAACATCCCAAGTCTAAAATTAGTTATGCATTTTTAACCCAATATTAAGTTAAAGAATTTCATTTTAAAAATTCGTCTAAATTGCCCAAATCTTCACAAAGGTCGGGGAACCATCTATCACTAATTCTTTAACATTTGAAGAACTAATAATAAGCTGGGTAATCCCATCTCAGCATTGCAAGTTCGAGAATTCAAGCATGGGACTATCAGATAAAATTTATGCAATGATTTCAATACTCAACTTCGAGTAGCCAATGGATAAAACCTTTAGTCTAGTCCAGGAAACATGTCCAATGGGCTGAAAATACCAGTATGATGTATTCAGTATCCTGAATGAAGAGCAGGAACATATACATGGAGCCAAATGGTAGGACTCGCCACTAGAATCATCATTGGTGGGATCACATAAATCTAGGTAACCGCTCGTCTACCTGAGAAATGAAAGACCTGCCATATCTGAAGCAATAAATTTTTCAACTTTGGAACCAGTGTACTGGCTTATGGTTTTGCTGACAAAAGAGGCCAATTCATGAGTGTATCCGTAATGGTGTCGGCAGAAATTCAGGGTAGCATCTGCAGCCCAAATGGCACGCCATATTTTGGATAAAACGCATGTTCTTATGAACTGAAGATACATAAAACCATTGAAAAGCTTAGGCAAAAATATGCCATACAAGGATAGATTATTGAAAAGTTTTTTCTTTGAAAGGATTATCTAATAGAACCACAGCATAGGGAGATGCTCTTCGATAACTTAGAAACAATCGATTCAATTCAGCAAAATCCTTCACTTTCTTCCCGATTCCTGATGCCTGCCAGGATCCACTGAAATAATCGCTCTTTAAATGAATAGCCATCTTCTCCAGCACCTTTGCATTGTTGAGCAAAAACTTCACCAATGAATAATGGGTATATCTTGCAAATCTTGGTCCAAGTCCAGTAATCTCTACAATCTTAAGATAACAAGGCAGACACTCGTAAAATCTCTCTTTCAATGTCAAGGACTTCTCTCCACGCACCTCAACCTGTAGATGAAGGTTCAGTTAATTAGGCTAAACATTTACAATAGAATATGAGAAGTTTGTGGCAGAAACACACCTTGTATTTATTGGAGGGCGTAATGTTAATAGCTAATTTCTCCAGCTCAGGTGTATTCTCCAGCAGATTTGCAATTGCAGGTAGCTCACTCTCGTTAATGGTTGATTCAATCGTTAAGCTCTTTAGTATGCAGAACATCGGAGATTGCACATTGCATTTTGATAGAAGCTAAGCCGTCGGGAAAGGAAAACATATTAATAAACTCCATTCAAAGTAAGGATATGTCATGGGTTATATGAAACAAACACATGGTAAGGAAGATTTACCGTAAGGAAGCAAGGACCAACTGTAAGTTTCTGAAGAAGACGAAGTTTTCCAATAAGTCCGTTTAACATGTTGCTAGGGTTTGTGTGGAAATTGGAATCGTGCCGATAGTCACTTAGCTCAAAACTGAGATTAGCCTCCATTAGAGATGACACATCAATCAGCTTGTATTCAGTTTTGAAGATACATCCAAGTAAAGTAATAGAGTGAATGTTAGGAGCCGAAATCTCAATCGGGGTCCCTTCCCAAAATAAATTATCTATCACCAACTCTTTCAAATTTGAAGAATTGCCAATGTCAAACCGGTTAATCCCATCGCAGTTCCGCAATTTCAAGAATTCAAGCATGGGACTGCCTGATAAGATTTCAGCCATGATTTCATTACTCAACTCTGAGTAGCCAATGGATAAAATCTTTAGTTTAGTCCAGGAAATACGACCATCTGGCTGGAAATCACAGTATATTGTATTCAACATCCTTAATGATGAACAGGAAAATATACACTGAGGCATATCGTAGGGTTGACTGTCACTGCTATCTGACATTGCAGCATCATTAAAATCTAAACTGAGTTCCTCTACTTGGCGTTTCGTGACGAAACGGATCCACTTGTCAACCTGTGCCCTCAAATACTCTCCATATATGATACCAACGAGGAATTTTTGAACTTTAGAACCAGTGTATTGCCTTAGGGTTTTGTTGACATAAGAGACGAATTTATTAGTGTACAAGTAACGGTACCCGCAGAAGTTGAGAGTAGGAACTGCAGTCCAAACGTGACGCCATCTTTTCGATAAAACGGAGGTTCTTATGATCTCGTCCACGGTTAAAAACGAGAGGATGTATTGGATGACATAATCAGGTAATGCGCTGAAACGATCTTCCTGATCTCCGCAGTTGATTGGTTTCATCTGGGTAGATGGTAGGAATGCTGGGATCCTTGCCATTACAGAACTGTCGTTGTTCTCCTGCTCCTCCATTATCGTTGACTGAAAACCGCAATTCCTTCCAGTAAAGCTCTTATGTGGGAGTACATGAACTGACCTCCAAAAGACCTAATTGTAGAAGTAACTCAGTTCTAATTTGTTGAAGTAAATCTTGTTTAAGGATTCTTAAAACTGATTTAATCAAATAAAAGAAAATTTTTAAATTAAACCAATCAAAAATAGTAATTAAGATGTGAAATAATTTAAAATACGAAAGATAATAACGAAGATAAAAGATAATAAATTTAAAATGTATTTTATAATTTTATTTGATCATCCATTACCAGTAAAAGTTTTTGCTACAGTAAATTAGGACATCAGTTATTCTAAGCTAATGTAATAGAATTGTTTACTTGACATTGTAAGCTTACGTGACTTTCCCTTGTTTATGACCACCCCACTCGAAGGTCTTTGCTTTCAAGAGGTTCTGTGGCAAATTACCTCAGATGCATATCGGAAACGGAGAGTTGGGGCAATATGAAAATAATGAGTTGTTTGCAGCGATGGAATCGTTGCCATTACAGAACTGTCGTTGCTCTCCTGCTTCTCCATTGTCTTGGGTTGATTGAATGCGCAGTTGCTTCCAGTGAAGGTACTATACATGTTTGTCGAACTAAATTATAAAAACAAGAAGAAGATGAACTTTAAAACCCTGATTGTAGAGGAAGTAGATGAATGAAAAGAGAACAATATATGTAGCCATTGAAAAGTTTCAGCAGAGAGTTTTAATTAAGTAAGATAATGGCGTTACAGGGGAGAAATATACATGAAATGAATTTGAAGGGAGAAGCCGAGTCCTTGGAGATGCTCCAGGATAATTTAAAGACTATTGTGGAAGAAGAATAAGTTTGTTTAAAATTAATAGGGAAGTACTATCAAGCAAGTCGTTGTAGTATAGTGGTGAGTATACCCGCCTGTCACGCGGGTGACCCGGGTTCGATCCCCGGCAACGGCGGCCTTTTTGGCTCCGTGAACAAATCGCTGTTGGGCTGGAAGATGGAACCATCTGTTGCATGATGTCGAAGTGAGTAGCATGAGAAAAGACTGTACATGACTAAGCTAGCCTGAATATCTGACATATACCCGGAACCGGTTCTTTTCAATCCAATAATCACATTCTTGCTTGAGGCATTGATTGATGTGTGCTGTAGCTGACTTGTTTTTTGCTCCGTGAACAATTCGCTGTTGGGCTGGAAGATGGAACCATCTGTTGCATGATGTCGAAGTGAGTAGCATGAGAATAGAATGTACATGACTAAGCTAGCCTGAATATCTGACATATACCCGGAACTGGTTCTTTTGAATCCAATAATCACATTCTTGCTTGAGGCAGTGATTGATGTGTGCTGCAGCTGCAGCTGACTTGTGTACATTCCCGTGATTGGTTATTGCAATGTGTTTATTTCTATTGAAAGTGAAATCTATAGTTGTTTGATCCTGTTTTCTACCATGCTTTTTAAATCTGTGCACACTTTTTTATGTTGAGCAGAATGGAAATTTTTTAAGAAGCTTAAAGTTTCATAATGTTTGCTGTTGTGTGCCTTGACTGGGGTGAGGAGGATGGACAACTCACTAAGGTCTGTTTATTTCTATCTACTGGCCTTCTGTTTTTTGAGTTTGATGGATGAATGCTTTGATTTTCCATAAGCGTACTACATTTCATTTTTATGGCTTTTGCTAAGGATTTTGATTAAGCTTGTATAGATAATCTTATTATGGTGAAGCTTGTTTATATCATCTATATGAGTAACCATTCTAGAAACTTATTTATTCCCTTCTGAATTCTGTTGTCGGAATGATTTTAGTAACATTTCAACATACAAAGACCTTCCCTCCTACTCCAAGAATTCCCCTAATGCCCGGGCTGGTGTCTGGGGATGCTGGCTTCATTCATGATAGCAAAGACTCCTTTCTTGAGCTGTCAAATTCCTCAGATCAACGTTTCAATATTCTGCTGAAGTATTCTTTTTCTTCTTTTTATTTTCCTCCTGTAGTAAATCTTCTTTCGTTTTTTCTTTTTTCTTTTTTTTTCAGTTTTTTATGTTTGCGGTTTCACCTACTTACCTCTGTTTCTCTATTTGAATTTTGTCACACCTCTAAAATAATGTGCCTGAATAGACACAAGTTTCATGCTCCTACTCTCTGTATGCATGAGCAAGCTACCAGCTACCTTCTGAACGCTTCCATTTGTAAGGTATGTTCATCATTCATGTGGATAGCCTTTCAAAACTTACAGTATATATGTTACAGAATGGTGTTGATGGTAAATGCAATTGTTAGTTATTTATGTTGCATAATCCAAGTAACTTCATTTAATAGTGGATCAAATTGTTTAAAGATTGTAGTCAGTCTGAGGATATAAAAGAGACTGTAACTTAATACTATCACAGTACTAGCATAGCTAAGTTACATTTCAAAAGAATCTGTAATGAGAATACATAGGCAAAGAGTGTCTCTAAGTTCTCTTGTTTCAAAGGTGCAGCCATTGGACTAAAGAAAATTTTCTGTCGAAATTATAGCTCTTCTTGTTTTCTCCCTTTTGAGCCTTTATATATATTTTTGTGTCTTTCAGGCCATCCAACTCTTCCCGATGCTATCTCATGTTGTTATATGTTTGTTGTCATTAGGTCGCTTTGTCAAAAGACCTTTGTCATTTGACAGTCATGCGCTCAGGACAACTTAGTCAAGAGGATGAGTTGAAACATAGATGGATGAAGATGATATCTATGGCTTGCATTGCTTAGTGCTCGATACATCTATATTTTCAAAGAGGTAACTTTTCCTCACCATGGTTTTATTGCTTACGAATTTCGGCTCCAGATTAGAAGTTTTTAGGCTACAGTTAATTGTAACTTAAAATGAACATGCTCTGTAATGCATTTTTACTCGCATTTGCAGGAAAGATGAGCCATGCCAAACTAACAAAAGCTAAATAGAGGTTACCATGTCAAACTCTTTATAACAATCCCATGACTCTGTTAAGCAGTATCAGAGACATCAGTTATTCAAATAAATACCTGCAATATCACTTCAATGAATCCCGTTTGTACATTAGGATTAAGCATTATTAGACACCTCATTCTGGGCCATAATGATCGAAAGCAAAAGTAAGTTCATCGTCACCTCATTCTGGGCCATAATGATCGAAAGCAAAAGTAAGTTCATCGTTTCAGCAATTGAGTAGAAGCATGCTGATCGAAAAGGAATTTTGAACCGAAAAATAAGGCATTTTACTATATGCTAAGGTCTGGTCTGGCGAGTTCACTTAGATGTTCACACAGTAAAATCATTTCCCTTAAAAATATGAATAACTCTGTGGCAATGAATCTTTGCCATTGCTGCACCAAGTCCACAGGAACAGTTTTTATTAGTCAACAAGGTACAAATTATTCATAATGTAACAGTGATAGTTGATCTGGCAAGATCATAACTACCGTTACCCATTATTCGTCACGTTAAAAGCTAAAACACAAACATTCATAGGGTTTAATCTCAACTAACACGATACAAAAAGAAAATAGGATACAACACATAGCCAAATTTACCTCCGCTTCCATCCATTTTGCCTCCAAAAGTAAACTAAAGAATACCGGTGCCAAGTTTCCTGCTTTTGGAAAGGCTTTCCCGTTATCAAGCACCACCCACAAACATCTTCAGTTGAAAAGGTTTTAACTGTATTGGTCTTCCCAATTTGCAAATAAGATGTCCGCGTGTTGCAAATAACCTTAACAGCTGTTACTACACAGCACAAGTTTACTGTACAGGCAGAGAGATGATAGTTGTCGGGATTATAATCCACGGAACTGCAGAGTCTCGAAGAATTCAATTCCACGACAATTTTCCTGCTCAAATTGGATTATAATCAAGCAGGGCAGGAGAAGTAAGCCTATTAACACCAAAACCAGGTCAACTTTCCTACACAGGCCTTATCTATGAATCATCTAACTCCACAAGTTGTGCCCGCCTCTCAGCAGCCTTCTTCCTGATAAAGATTCCCCATCTAAGGGCTGCCTTCAGCTTCAGCCACCCAACAACAGCTTTGCCAGATGAACGAGGACTATCATCGTCAAAGCTGTAGTTTGAAGATGGGTCGGCCATGAATGGAGACGAGTAAGGGTAGGCATCTTCTGTAACATTGAAGGAGGTATGTCCCTGGCCTCCCATGTTGAAGATACGAAGCAAATGCTGCTGCATGTCTTCATTTTCAAGCATCTCGTGACTTCTCATACGAATCTCCTCCTCTGAGAAAAAATCTTCAACTCCTTTATAAGTAGAAGGATTTGATGTACCAATACTCTGGAAGCCCAATGAGGATGAGTGCGGTTGGCCAAGGGGCAAAACATTTTCACTTCTTGGAAGATGAGCTTCCTGTGAAACATTGACTAATGGGTTCTGTAGAGGGAATGAAGTACCGTCAAATTGAATGAGACCATCGAGATTTACATTCTGTGGTGGTACTGAGAATCTGGCAGGCATGCTATTATTAAAACCTAGCCAAGAAAAGAATATTCATGTAGTCAGCAATCAAACATGAGAACAGGCACAAGCTCAGGCCTAAAAAGCAACATGGAGAAAGCTTCAAAATAACTACCACAAAAAAAAAAAAAAAAAACCCTTTTCAGCACAAACCACTTTCTGTATTGCTAGTGCTATATTTTAACAATATTTTATTTTCAAAACAATACCTCCGACCGTTAAACCTGAATCCATCGAAGGCTGCTCCTGAGGTCCAGGAACTGACAGTGTTGGTAGAGTGAGCTGTTGGTCAAACGAATTTGGATAATTTTGTGAACCTGTTGGAAAATCAGTTTGAGGAGCACCATCGCTCTTACTCTGTGTAAACCCTAACAGGGACTTGCCATCATACTCTATTACATGCATCCAGTTGTCATACGCCTTCTTGACTAGGGTGTCCACATGGCCCTGCAAGAACCATACCATTGACAGATTTTCGAGCTTTAATCCTTTTCATAGAACACAAAAATTTCTTTACATGCAATGTACAAAGTTTAACCTTTTGAAAGAAGAGAAGGCTATAAAGTTCAAAAGTTTCAGTACTCACTGCAATCAGCCTGTGCAATATATAAATGTAACTATCATATAATGGGTTATTTCAGATCAATTTGTTGATATAAAAGACAAGCTTGTGACCAGCCAAGTAGAAAAGCACATAATCTTTATTTTAGATTGGAGTGGTTCCTATACCTGTCATGTCATTGCATTATTTACAAACGGTATTCAAGCTCTTATTTTTGAAACTTTGGCTGCAGCTTATATCGGTAAATTTATGGGGGACCATCATTGACTAGTTTTCAAAATAGTCTTTTTTAGCTTAGAACAAGGCAATGAATGCATAATTCAAGATAATCTACTTAGGAAAGAGAATATCCAAATAGAAATCTACAAATACAGGATATACACCCAAGAGACAGAGAAAAAAATTAGAATATTGGGGAATTGTTAAAAAAGGAAAGAGATCTAAAAGATCTTTTTCCTAAAATTCCTCTTTGGCCTTATTATATCATACCCCCGCCGATCAATATTCTCTTTATATTGTTTTGTTCATTTTTGTTCATTCAATTTCAATATCAAATATCAAGAGGCAGAATTTGAATAAAAATTTTTATAGTATCACAGGTGGGTGATTAAAAAAAAAAAAAAGAAAACAAAGATGCTTTATAAAATGATCCCATTTCAATTGATTTTATTCAATACAACGATTGACCCTAAATGATTGCATTAGAGAGCCAGAAAAGCAAAATTAGCAGACCATAGCAGATTTAATATAAAGAACGAAACCAAAAGTAAGTTCCAAAAATGTATCAGATGCAAGATCACTAATGACAAGAAACCACAAAAATATTATACCTTCTGACCGTCAGAAAGAGAATCAGCTGAGTGATATTGTCCATTAGCAATAACACCACAGAACTCATAGATATTGTTAAAAACAACACCAACATTCCGTCCATCATCAGGGTAATACACATAAAGTTTCCCACCTAGCACACAAGTCTTCGCATGCTCCACAAGAACATCCCACATCTTATTGGACATGCCGCTTCCAAGGATCTACAAAATTGATTAGAAAAATAATTACATAGAGGAACATGAGGATTTGATCACTAATTTTACAACCAAACCTACGCTCTTACATTTCGCAACCTCTGCGAGTCTCTTACTACAAACCGTAGGAAGTCTTCAACTGTGCAAATTCCAGCTTTGTTTAACCTCTTATGAAACGACCCATCTTTACCAATCTTCTCCAATCTCCAAACCTCATCACTGAGTGCAGGTGGGTAGTGTTTCTTGTATACTGTAAAGAGAAAAATGCAGATTTATCATCTTCCCATCAAATAAACAAAAGTAATCGACCGCAAAACAAGATCTCGAATAGTAGTTTCAGCTATAATTAAGAACTCACATTCCCCACGATGATCCTTAACAGTGAAGGCATCTGTTTTTGCTTCACGTATGTGAATGCCTTCACAATAACCAGGGGCAACCTTCAGCCCTAGCCTGAACTTCCTGCTCCTTATCCAGCTTGAATTGTCAGTAAATGTAAGGTCCCCTAGTGTTCCTACTCCTTCCTTCAGAGTCACTTGCAGATCTCCAGTGAGAAGCGGCCTCTTTCCTTCACGCTCTTTAACCACATGGCTCTCAAATTCTTCTTGCGACCAATTATCATCATCTTCATTATTGAAATCACCTTCAAGAACCACAACATCTAGTTTCACCGAGGACTCTGGACCAGTTGTGACAACACGACCTGTGCTTGCATCAATCAAGACGATATGGACTGTGGCACCATGCTCCCCTTCCACTTTCCCTCCAGTAAAGAGAGGAAGTGATAACCTAGACCTGAAGTGCAGCTGCAAGTTTCTACCATCCCGTCCTTCAATACGTTTAGGAGAAGACCTGCATTAGAATACAAAGCATCACTTTAATGACAATAACAGCAAGCTCAAGAATGAAGGAAATTGTACGCACAAGCTACAATTAAAAATGAAATGGCACATAAAAATTGTCATTACTAGAACGAACCTACTCTGATTCCACTTATATGGGTTGAGATGTGATTCATCACGTTTAGAAAATAAATTAATAGCCAGATCTCAGCAAATCAACCATCCAGGATTATAGATAAATTCTTGCAAGAACAGTTGACATGCAAGTTTCCCACCATGAACCATGGTCCAAGACAGTAAACAAGCCATTTGTGTAAGGAATTACCCACCGTATTTTCCATAACTCAAACGAAAGTGAAGCAAAATTTTTGATCAGTGAAAGTTCCGTTTTTATTTATTTATCTATTTATTCATTTTTTACTTTGGTAAATAACTCTAACAATACTTAGTTTGATGCATGCATGTTGACATGGTAAAATGGACAATGACATAGCAAACCTCAACACAAACTAAACAAAAAAAGTGTTAATGTTCTTAAAATGCATGTCTTTCTCCTAACAAATGTAAAAAGATCACGGAGTAAAACTCATCACAAAAGGAACCCATAGGTCCAATGATTCTCCAATGGACTAAAAAAATATCTTTGGGGCAGAGAGTTGTTGGGGGAGGATGAGTGGAGTTTGGTGAAGAAAAAAATTGGTTCTACTGTAACAATAAACTGAGAAACAAATTCCATACCTCACACTAAGTTTGGCAGGGCCTAGTTTTGCCAGAGCACGTTCCACTTCTTCACTCACCTGCTCAAAGTCAAATACAAGAAAGTGAGGAATCACCCAGCATATCACATACAAACATACCAGTCAAAAAGAGAGCACTTCATTTATCATGCATCTCAACACAGTAGCACTTTCCAACTGACTTATAAAGGAAACAAAAAGTCGCACACTGTTTAATAACTCATTTACAGGTAGAGAAATACTATTTACCTCTTTAAATCACTAATTGAGAAAACAAAAACACAGAAGAAAGATATCCTAAATCCTTCATAAAGAAGAACAAATTCACAGGCATTTCAATCTTACCACTCTCCGAAGAATAGGCTCTAATGATGAGCAAAGCTTCTGTAAACTATCCACCTTAAGAGCTTCAACAATTACACTGCATCAAAATGGAAACTTGAACTTTAGCAAATGAAACTAAACTTTGGAGCATTATTCCCAAGTCAAAATTTACATTCAAAACATGCTCTTTAGCTTGGAGTTTGGAATAATCAATTTAGAACCTAGATAGGTAATACAGGAACACCTAAAACAAGTGGTTTCACACAAAAACGAATTTGCAAAGACAGAAACCACAAATTAAAACGAGAGAGAGAGAGAGGAAGAAGAATAGAAGCAAGAGGCCAATTGGAACAAAACAACCAAGGTAAATAACTAGTTATGGTAAAGCATACACCCGAAACCTTTTGAAAAAAAAGTTATGAGCCATGATTCCCCTTTAAATTATGTTTAGTTACCTATATGCCGCTGCCGCCGCCACCACTACCATAATAACAACATTAAAATCTCCTCAGTTTTGACTATCTACATGAAACAAATTCAGATGTCCCGTGAATGACACCAAAGTTGACCAACTAATCAAATTTAGCGCCTTCTGCTTTCTGTTCTTACAGGATCGAGTTTCAGATTACATCTAAACTGAATATGAACTAAAAAAGCTCCTACTTCTCGTCCATTAGGAGCCAAAATCAGTTACTAGCTAAGTACGTTTCAGTTTTCACCACAACTATACTAACAATTTTTTCATTTTAACTTGCATACCATCCAGGTCCAGATTAAACGAATAAACTCTAACCAACTCTATCCACTAACTAACAAATAAACCAAATTAAAATACAAATTAAAAAAATCTTTTTTTTTTTTAACCAAAATAACCGGATAAATAATTACCTAGCCAAAGCAGGTCGTTTCCTGTCAGGCTGACCTTCTTCAGCCGAACTGGAGTCCAATCCTCTCTTACTATTCGATCTCTCCATGTACCTCGTATGCATCTTCCCAAAACGCTACTTTTTGCAGCAATCTCTGAGAAACTCCACGAAGACAAACTCAGATCAAGTTCAAAAACAAATTCCTTCAAGATTTCACGTGATTTGACCTCACAAAAGAGAATAAAATTTAGAGGGAACACTAAAGGAAAAAAAGGCAGGTGAAAAAGGCGAGCGGGAAAGTAACACACAATTGAGATTGGAATTTTAATTTTCCTCCTGAGTATATATGAAGCTTCGTCGAAATAGCTGCGAATTTTCGCTTCGCCCGGGCGTTTTTATCGCATCCGTTTTTTGTCCACTTCTGTTACAGTGACGGCTTTACACTGTTAACGAATCTGATTGCGATTGGATGGTGGCCGTGATGTTTCAGGATCAGACGATCGGGTGATCTGGACCGTTGGTTCTTTGATTATTTTAAGATTTTTAACACGTGAGTGATTGCGCTTTGTGAATTGCGAAGATTGGGCGTGACTGGGTCGTTGATTTTGTTGATTAAAAATTAATAATCAAACTTCTTGACGCTTACGATTATCGTTGGATAAGAAAGCTTTGACCAGTTTAATTCTGCCAAACTAGAGAAAAGATATCGTTGACCAGTCAATTAGTGCGCAGCCATTAGTTTCCAATACAGGGAGCTCCAAGTAGGCTTAGAAATAATCTAATGGGTTACTGACAGAACATTAAAGAAAGATCTAATGGATGACATTGCTCGTACTATTAGCTTACACATCTCAATAATGGATGACATTACTATTGCGCGTCAACTTTAAGGTACAGGAGACATAATTGTTCGCCACAGTTAATTTTGTGTCGGCAGCAGTGCTGGCATGTGACAAAAATCTGCAACCGACTGAAAATTCTGCACAGCTATGCAGTGCTCTGAACTTCAAAGATCTGGTTTTAGGAAAGAGAGCTATCGCCTTTTCTGATTCTTCTTCTTCCATTTCTTTTTTTCTCTTTGTTTGCGGCTTTGATGACCCTGATCTGTTACTTTCTTGGATTTTTGTGATGTCTCGACAACTCCCAGCCTATCTCCTAACGTCCCAGGAACCTGAAAATAGTACCAATTAGAACTTCAAAGTCTAATTACCCACCACAAGAAAACTACCTACTACAATAAAATTGCCCACCGTTAAAACTGTCCAATAGTGAAACACAATTATAACAATTGTTAAGGAGCAGTGGGAAGTGGTTAAACTGACTGCCGAGTAGTAGAAAACGACTTAAAAAGAGTCTATAAAATGAAGAAGATCCTTCCGAAAAGTGTAAGAAAAATTATTTTGAGGACCGTTTTTCTGTAACTTTAAACACTTATGCCTAGAATAATGAGATTTCTAGTCGATTATGGATGTTATTATTAGAATTGTACAAGTATAATGGTTGGTAGTAAAAGATTTACACAGTTTAAACCATGTTTATCCCAGGCCATTGACTGTTTAGGCTATTCATATAAACACACAAAACAGAGGAATACAGAATCAAGTAAAATTTCATAAATGCCTACTGAGTCACAACAGAAGTTCAGTCCATGGCCAACATGAGTTATCATCAGTTAATTTTTGTTTCAAACAACTAGCATAGGCAGCATTTTTAATATGTGTACCATGTAGATTCATTTCAGGGACTGACCATCCACTCATATAACAAGAAGGGCAAAAAAACCAATAGCTTAATTAACATTCAGCAACCAACAAAAACTAAAGCAAAACTGTAATAAAAACACACTTACAGATCGTGGGACATCTATTGAAACCAAAACAATCCATCAAATTTCACAACACCATATAAAACAACTAACTCCTAGCATTTGCAGAAAAGACTTCTTGAATCCAAACTCTTCTCCATTGCGAATTGCAGTTAATAAACGTTGTGAACTTGTAAAGATAGTATATAGCAGAAAAGACTCCATTCTCATAACCCAGTGTCAAAAGAAAAAAACAGGGTAATTTAACAAAATAATACAGCTTGCTTGTTCTTGATGAAAAATAATCCAAAGAATTCATATTTTGAAACCTAATACAAATTGTACAAAGAAATTATGAAAATGCTCATAACAAGCAAAGGAAGAAAAAAAGAACCAAAGAGAAACGCATCCTAGCTATGAACAACTGGTAAGTTTCTTTGACATCCTCCGCCCAATTAAGTTATCCATTTTGAATTCAACACATAGAATGTGATAATTTTTACACCAAACACTATTAGTATAAATTGAATTTGGTTGTTTAGCTTATGTTTAGAGATGATACAGTCCTGTTAGAATGCAGTAGAGTTTGTTCGAGTCAGTAAATTTTCAACATTTATGAGATTCGTCTTCAACTTTAGGCATTGGCTGCATTAAAGAGAAATTCATGGCTAAATGGAGTCTTTGCTCTTCAATGCAGAGAAATGAATGACATCTTTGCTTTACAGGAATTATATTAGAGATCAATATTGTATAACTTTTGCAGAAGAATTCAATCTTAGAACTAACTTTCTATCCTTTTGTCAAATTAAGCAGGTGACATTCAAACGAAATCAAAACTACAAAATTCGAACATTTTTGTGCTGCTCATGACGCTTAAGCCTTTCCAGCTCCTCTTGTTGCTTCTGCACTTCCTTTCTTCTCTTCTTCTTCCTCATGTGAAACCCAGTCACGTAGTCTCTGGTCCAAACAACTAACAAAAATAATCGTAAACTCACCACATACAAACCAAACCATCATGACCAAATTCAACATTCAAGCCAAAAAGCAACAAACACAATTAGCCTGTTTCTAGTACTTGAGGTCCTTCCCGTCGAAAGAAACAACGAGAGCTTTATTCTTGAGAGCCCTTTGCTTTATGTGTCTGCTTCGAACTTTTGGCACCTGCTGCGCTTCCTCTCCAATGTCTTCTTCGCGCCAGCTTCCGGGTCTCGAGGCTCTCGACAGTTGAGACTTGTAAGCTCGGTTTGACAATAGAGTCCGGATTTTTCGGGTCACCAATTCGGGTCTACCTTAGGTTTAGGGTCAGTAGTTTCTTCCAAACTGTTTCAATATGGGCTTAGGGAATTACGATTTACAACGCTACTAAAACCACCTCAAGAACATTTTAAATACACCCACAATGAGTTTTTAAAAATTAAACTACCCAAATTCATTTTATTAAAATAATTATTTTTATTATTTTTAAATAATATTATCCCACATCACCATTTACACTTCAAATAAAAAATAACAAAACTTTTAAATAGTATACGAGCAAATATCATCGCAAATACAAGCGTACGATGACGTGTTTGTGGATTGATTTTTAAAATATGTTTAAGTGTAAACGATTATATGTGATTAAAATTTTATTTATGTAAATATGTTTAAAAAAAATTAAAATAAAAATTTTTTGAAAATATTTATTTTATTTTAATATTAAAAAATAAAATTATTAACATTAATTATTAAAAATAAAATTTAATTACATAATAAAAATTTTTGTTTAAATTACTAATTTAAAAATAATAAAAAATAATTCAAAATAAATTTATTAAATTTATTTTAAATTATTTTTTTAATCTCTAATTGGATAAAGTTGTAAGCTCCTTTAATTTTTTTTTAAATCCCTAATTGGATATTTTTACTTTTTTAATATTTATATTATAATAAATTGCTGGATAAATACGAAAATACAACAATATTTAAAAACGACAAACTTAACGGAAATTCAAAATCGTTAACTAATATAGAAAGACGATAAGATAAATAAATAAATCGATTTAGTTCTTGTAAACGCCGCCGCGGCGCGTGACGTTTCCCCAACAAACCACCAAAGGAATAAAACGAACCAGACCAACTAACTCAAAGCAACGCGACTACGCGATTCTCTATAGACCGAACCGGGCCAAGGACAACGTAATACACGCTGATAAATTCGAAGCTGAACTGAATTCTTTCTCTCTTCACTACGCGAAATGGATCGAGACACACTATCGGACCGGGTCCGTATTAACGGGAGGATTACGGCGCTGATGTTAACGGTTGACGGGAGGCTACGGTGGACGGATGGAGGCCAACGGAGTTTGACTATTGAGAAGGACGTTATCGGTTTTGTTGTGGAAGGTAGTAGAATTAGAATCAGAGCGGTTGTTGAAGGAACGGATGCAATCTGCTGTGGAGGGAGTACGGGAGGTTTGGTGAGGAAGGATTATGTTTTCGAGCCTATGTCTGAGGATTCTCAAAGACTCTGGTGTGAAAAACTCGGCCAATGTATTGACTCTCTTGGTAAGTTCATTTTGTTAGTAATTTTTGTATTTGTTTATGAAGTTGGCAGGTTCAATGTGTTTAGTTATGCTGATATATGTTTAATCTGCTTGAGGCCAATGTTGGGTGCTTCCAGAGTGTGAAAAGAACTTCAAATTAGACATTTCCAATACATAGAAATGCTGTCTTTTGTTGCATAAAAAATTACCAAAAAAAAAGAAAATAGAATGTAGCAAATAAAGAGAATTTAGAATTTTTTTGAAACAGTTATCCAAACTCTGATGTAATTAGAGCTTTATATGCTGCCATATGCTTATTGTTGATTTTCTTTTGGGCTGTCCTTTTTCTAGTTTGTTTCTGGATTTTTATCTTTATATTTTTTTTTCATCTTGCGATATAGGTCGGCCAAAGAGGCTATTTATTTTTTTAAATCCATTTAGTGGGAAGAGTATGGCATCCAAGATTTTTCTTGATGATGTGAAACCACTTCTGGAGGATGCTAATGTGCAGTTTACAGTTCAAGGTTTAGTATTTTACATTCTATATTCTACAAATTGATTATGGTGTTTACTTATTTTTGGGTTGCTTCTCATGCTTTATGTTAATTTGATGCTTAGAAACCACACGCCAACTGCATGCTAAGGAAGTCGTTAAAGGGCTGGATCTTTTGAATTATGATGGCATAGTTTGTGTCAGCGGCGATGGTATCCTTGTTGAGGTTCGTCATATAAGTTTAGCTACAGCATTCGCTATATTGTGTGGTTTTTGTTTTGACAAGAACCTTGTGCTGTGATTTTGGAAGCATCTCATTAAAAAATTATTATCATGGCCACCAATGATATGGGCCTTTTTTTTTATTCGTGATTGATTTATAATAAAAAATATTTTGCATAGTTTTTAGTTTGAATTCACTTACACTTCTATTTCACTGTCTGAGATTATTCTTTTTAACTTTTTTGCTGAGGCAGCATACCTTCGAATTCTTAATGTTTAATATACTTTCTTTTGCCATCGTTTGTATAAAATGGTAAAAACTTGTTTAGTGTGTACTCAGAAGCATTAAAATGCTAAGGAGTCTCATTTTAATGACTCACTGATTTTTGGTACATTCAGAGAAATTTGAAGTTATTTCCTTCCTACAAAACATTGATCTGTATGAATTTTTCTGCCGATTGAGTTCATCATTTGGTTGTCCCACTTGGAAGCTTGGTCTATCAGGCCTTGAAAATCAGAGAAATTTTCTGTTGCCTTACAGCCATGACTTTTATCATCAAAAGTCTTGGATTTTGATCATATGTTTTTGGGTTTTTTCTCCGAGGCCTGAATGTGTCTTATGTTGTAGTGGTTATATTAGTAGATCACAGTGTAGTCAAGTGTATGCTTCTGAATTTTCTTGCCTGAGGAGCTATAACATGAGTGGCATTATAATTATGATGACCATTTTGTCGCAATATGCATTCTGTCTACCTCCCAGACTGGATGTTTTCTTCTCTAACTGTGGCATTATTGTAGTTTCTGTTCCTTGTGTTTTTCTTACCAAGTGTTGGTACATTTTACTAGGTCGTAAATGGACTACTTGAGAGAGAGGATTGGAGTTCTGCAATAAAAATGCCCCTTGGAGTAGTTCCTGCAGGTTTGTTTTCTTCTTATTTAATTCTTGTTGTGTTAATTCTTCTCAAAAGATGGTATGCTCAGTAAGGATGTACTTGGAATTATTCTGCAATTTCTGGGATACAATATTATGTTCATTGCCAAGCCTTATCTGGTTTTGTTGTATTTCTGAGAAACGTTCATGATAATCCAGTGAGGAGAAAGTTGGAAGCTAGCCACTTTTCTGGTCGGAAATCATTGGATTGTGCTGCACAAGATGAGATATATATTTAAAATATCTAACATTAGTTGTTATGGTGATTGCAACTAAAGGTCTCTTCTATAATGCAAGACACACTTTTGGTCCCTGATTGCTGCCATTTATATTACTGATTTTTCTTATGTGACAAATGCTTACGTCATGTATAGATCTTTGCTTGCAATTATAACTTAAATAGTTTTCAAGACTATTTATGAGGAAATTATTTAGTAATTCATTCAACTCATAGTCTTTTATATACTCATTCCACCCTTTTCCACCATTTCCTTTGTGCTATGGATGATGTCTTTTCTTTTCACATGAGACTTTTTCTACGCTACTTTACAATATTTTAATTTGTGACTTGGAGATTTTATGGATGAAGGCACAGGAAATGGCATGGTCAAATCTCTATTGGATTCAGTTGGTGAACCATGTAGAGCGTCCTATGCCACTCTAGCCGTTATTCGAGGTTTGAGATCTCGTCTATTACTGTTTTTTTTTACACTGTGACTTTGAATACATATAAATGTGTCTTTTTATTTCAAACAAATGGTGGTTTATTTTGATCAAAAGATTTATCCCCTCATGCTATTTACTGGCAGGCCATAAGCGCCTATTGGATGTAGCTACAATCTTGCAGGGAGGGATCAGATTTTTTAGTGTCCTGATGCTTGCATGGGGTATATTCTCCTATTACTTCTAGAAATATACTTGAACAATTGCCTCTAATATTAAATGCATGGATTGTATTTCTAGCTTAAGTTTTAGGACTGGTAACAATTCAAGTTTTAACTTTGGCAGTCAGCTTTAGTAATTCTCATAAATTTTCTCTTTCGCACATTCTTTTTTTTTTCCAGGTCTGGTGGCAGATATAGATATTGAGTCTGAAATGTATAGGTGGCTGGGGAGCACTCGCTTTGATGTATATGTATGTTTTTTCTCAGTATCTTTTGGGTCTTCCAATATCAATGGTTGATTGTTTCGATCCTATATCTTCCAAAAGGAAAAATGATCTTTCAGAGCTTTTTCTGAGATCTGAAAGAGAGAACTTGTCTCTAACATGTACTTACCTGCATGCATAAAAAAATAAACAAATGCATATGTGCCTATACACACATACATACTTATATATATATATATATATATATAAACGTGTGCGCGTATGTGTATGTACTATGTTCTGAATTAATAATGTTTGGTTGTTGAATCCAGCATTATTTTTGTAAATTGTGAACATCAAGTGAAAAATACAATACTTTCTTATGTTAGGATTTCACTATCGTGGCCCCAACAAATGTAGATGGAAAATGAGTGAATGTTATGCAGACTTTTCTTACCGATTATCTTGTTAGACAGGTTATGAAAGAAAGAGTTGATGTTATTATCAATTGTTGTTGAGAACCAACTGATACTGATTCTCCTTTGTCTTCTGCTATAGGCTCTGCTAAGGATACTGCATTTGAGGGAATATAATGGAAAAGTTTCTTTTGTGCCTGCACCTGGTTTTGAAAATTATGGCGAACCAATGACATACATTGAGCAGAATATCTGCAATCGAAGCCAAGAGCAGCCCATTAAGGTTTTGCAGAATGGCTACCAGGGACCAGATGTTGATTTGAAAAATCTAGATTGGAGAACAATTAATGGACCATTTGTTTCAGTATGGCTTCATAATGTACCATGGGGCAATGAAGTTACCATGGCTGCTCCTGATGCGAATGTTAGTTTATTTTCAACTTCTTTTGGGATACATTACCTTATGAAATGTGTTCCTTCTCTCTTTTTCTTTATCTTTTCCATTTCATTTCATCCGTATTTTATAGTCTCTGTATGTTGTAAACCTGAATACCAATCTTGTGTACGTGGTATCAGTGGTTAGCTAATTCAGAAATTATAAGTGAAACTTAAAAGTTTGATTGGATTTCAAGCTTTCTATATCACTAATGTTTTTCCAAACACTATTTTGGTTGTTATGCTTTTATTTAATTCTATACATTCATAGCTTATATGTTCATGTGTTCTCTTTTTCGTTTTCATTTTCTTTTCCTTTTTGAATTGCTAGAGAAAATGCCTGCTTTTTTTTTTTTTCCTTCTCCTGGAGACTGGAGTTCCATAATTTGCAGAATTGGTTTGGCCCTGACATAAATGGTAGAATTTGTGCATAGTGAACAATTTGATTTAAGTTGTTCTTGTCTTGCATAACGTGCATGAGTATTGTTACCTGATGCCTAATGAGTTTGACCGACCATTGTAATTTTTTGCAGATTCAATTGGATGACATTGTGTCTGTTATCTATAGGCATAACTGACGTTTCTTTTTATTGGTTGATGTGTAGTTATCGGATGGTTATTTGGATCTCATTATCACCCGGCACTGTCCGAAGATAGCATTGCTACAATTACTGACAGAAATGAACAAAGGAGGTCATGTCAAATCACCATATGTTTTGTATCTTAAGGTGAGTTTGTTAAAGTGATGAACATTGGCTTGTGTGGACACATCACCTGTTCTTGCTCTTTGTGAATAATTTTTAAGCTCCAAAACAAATCTCGGCATCAGTTGGCTGGTGGAGAAAATTGGTCTTTGCAGCCCACAAAAGCAAAAATTCTTGTCTTCTGTTTTATGTTCTTTTCTTCATTGAACTTGTTCATTTTTGGGGAGATATTTCTACATTCTATTCTTCTCAACATATATATCTCCATTCACGAATCTCATCTGCATTCTCTACATTTCGCAATAAACTACAGGTCAAAGCATTCATCTTGGAGCCAGGTACACGCACTCAGGACCCAAGCAAGGAAGGAATTATAGACTCGGATGGTGAGGTCATCGCCAGAGGGAAAGGAACTTACCAATGTGACCAGAAAGCTCTGATGTCCTACGATAAGCTACAAATAACTGTGGATCAAGGTTTAGCTACTTTATTTTCCCCGCTACAGATATAAATCCTTGTTTAGATGGATTTGAGATTGTAGTTACATGGATATCAACCATGGAGGAGAAATTTTCATGGGGTTTCTTATTTACTTTTCCCTGAACAAAACTAGGAAGTAAAAATAAGGGAATTGTAAAGAAAAGTTATGGCAAAGTTGCTTGCTCAAAGGACTTTGCAATTGCCAGTCACCCCTTGCCTTCAAGGAAATGTACAGTTTGCTCTTTTCCTTGATCTTCGAGAATCAATATTTTCGAACTTGGTTGTAAATTGTAATAATAGTTAATCCATGTAACCAACTGCTCAATGCCCAGAACACCGGCTAGCTTATTTGTTTCCACCATTGAAGTTCAAGCTTGAGTTAACGTGCCATAATTGGTAAAATGAATTTTAGACGAGTTGTCAAAAACGTAATTTGCCATTGAGCAGAAAAATTAACTGGCGCGCAGGGGATATGAAAATATGGTTAATACATTAAACAAATGAATTCAAATTAACGATGGAATTTGCAGGTGGCCAGGACTGACAATGACGACTACTGTTACTAATACTGCTGCTCCATTGTGAATGTGAATCAAAGGCTGTATCTACACCACCCGGCAAAACGCGGTGCGGCGACGCTTTTCATGCCCAAGCTTCGAGGATTCTTTTCCCGATTTAGTGATTCCCCTTTCTTGTTTGTCGTTAATTGCGGTATAAGGGGGTGACTGCATGCCGGTCAAGCAAGAATTGCATGGCTATCGTGGTCCGTGTAACTCTTGACTGTTGCTCCACATCGATGTTGACTTTTGCTGGACTTTAAGCCATGCAATTGCAAATCATCAAGAAATTTTTGAAAATAACCACATTTATAATTTATTTTATAAAATTAATTACTTTAATAATTTATTTATCAAATAAATAAAAAATATAAATTAAAATATCATAATACTTAAAATATTTTTATTTTTATTTTATTAAAAAATATGATAAAAATAGTAAAAAAATAATTTTTTATTAGAAAAAACGTTGTTGTATGTGCAAAGTTAATATGTTGTATTTTATTTGACTTGTTTGATTTTGATAGTTGATTTTTTAAAAATTATTATTAAAAATTGTGTAAAAAAAAATTTTAAATCTTAGAAGTTGATTATAAAAATAAAAAAAAATAAAAATTTTTATTTTCTTTCGCTGGCCCATAAAAAATATAATTTTTTTTGGTAAATTTTATTTTTTGTTATTTGATTATATATTTTTTAATTTATTTAGTAAATAAATTATTAAAGTGATTAATTTTATAAAATAACTTATAAATATGGTCATTTTTAAAATTTTCCAAGAACAATAATCACGTGCGAAGCAGGAAACATCCGAGAAAGCATGAAGGATAAAATTTCCACAAAAGCTGGGTCCACAGGTTTGACTTGGACCAACAAACAAAGATGAAACGCGTTGTCGTTTTCAGACCCCCAAACTAAACGGAACCTCATCACTCATCACTCCTTATTGATCGCTCGATCGGGTGTTGAATTTTTTATGGATGCGGGTCCCCTCGAGAAAGAGTTGAAACGACGTCACCTGCAGGAAAGACTGACAAGCGTAATTTCGACGTCACGAAGGCATGGGCTTGCCTTACCTTTTTAGACTCCTTTTCGGATTCACAATCTCCAGAGAAACAGTCCGCCGCATGCGGCGACAACATCGACGAAGTCTTAGAATATATGCATTGCATGTGTCTGCTGTCTTGTTTTGTCCCTACATTTTTCTCGTCTGTTCTAGAGTGTTCTTCAACCTCGCTGCTCCAACACTACTAGCTTTATTAGATTAATTAAATTTTTAAAAATTATAATTTATAATGTATTATTATTTATTTTTTTAAAATTTGATAATAAAAGATTTTATTTTTAAATTTTATTAATGTCAAATCTAACAGAAATAGAACATGTGATTTAATAACAAGCCGTCCATTCTTTTCTCTCGCCAACCCGATAAGATTATCCGATGCTGTTGGAATCTAACACGAATCCATTCGTTCGCCGTAACTTTTGGAATTAATTTATTCGAATGGTGGTATGGTATGGAACGATTGAATTTTAAGTTAAATAATTTTATTATGTTAATATTATTGATATAATAAAATTAATTAATAAATAAAATAAAAAAATATTTTTATTAATTATAAATAAAAAAA
>CP135547.1:1650173-1684307 GCA_032402905.1 Khaya senegalensis | reverse complement strand
GCAGGACAAAGTATACCAAAATGACCAAAATATCCCTGCAGTGTTTTTGCCCGGCGGCTGCATGTTTGTCTTCTTTTCGGATAATTTGAGTGTTATTCTGAGCCGATTAAATTGAGGGCAAAAACGGCAATAAGAATATAAAACGCAGACACGCACGCACGTTATGTAAATAAACTGCATATTAGTTTTGTGGCTTTTATTATTTTTCTCTCTCGTTCTTGAGGAGAGACTGAAGTAAAGCCCGTTCTCCAAAAGCCGTTTATTCGTGGGGACTGTTCTCACAGATCAGGCAGTAACGAACATTTTGACGAGTTTTCTACTTTCTTTTTACTCGGTCGACGGCTTCGAGGCGCTAGAATTTAAGGGTTTGATGCGTCGTTTGTGCTGCCTTTGAGGTTGTTTTTCGATGTCGTCTTCGTCCAAGATTTGCTTTAACAAGGAGTGTAAGGAGTTGAAATCGGAGCGGCCGAGAAAAGGCTGGATTTTACGTGCCGGGGAGTTGGCCGAGCTCTGTGATCGATGCGGGTAAGCTGAAATTTTGCTTTTTGTTGACCTTTTTTCTTTTGAGTTGAATTTAGTTTGAAATTATGGGTTTTGGTGTTTGGTGAAGTGAATACGGTGTGCCCGTGGGCTTTTGGTTATTCATAAAATTCGGGTTTGGAATGAAATTGGGTTTGCTTGGAGGGTTAATTTGGAAAAAGATTGGATTTTGGTTTATATATGAGTGGTGGTGTGAAAGTTAATTATGGTCTTGTTTTGAATATTTGCACGCGACCTATCATTTACTGTAGTACAGTGCAATAATGGAATATTAAAAATACATTTTTCTTATGCTTTGTCCGTTCAAATGAAATAAAAGTTCTAAAATTTATTGGAAGCTTCTCTTAATTTAGGGAACCTTCTGAGGTAATTCTGTATGTTACGTGAAGAGATTTATCTAGTTACGTGTTTGTAATTTAAACCAACTAATGATGCGGAATTTATAGTCTCTTTGTTTGGATGTCAGATTGTCACCGTGAATTGGGTTGTTGGGAGGTAGTTGGGCGTTAGATAAGCTAGGGGCGAGGTTAAAGTCAACTTAGTTGGCATTAAAGTGGTCCAATTTACAACATAACTAGATAGTCCTGTTTACAGCTTACATGAGTTGAGGAACAGGTCTGTCGTGTGAGTATTGGTGATTACGATTGCTTTTGTCTAATTGAAAGCCTTTTTTCTGCTTGTTGGTTGGAGTTTGCATCTAAAATTTAAAGGATTGGATGGGTGTGGTGAAATACAATGCATAATACACGTTGGCTGAAGCACAACTCTTGGAGCTACTTTTGGCGTATCTTTCTATTGCAATTAATGATTGCATGGATATTGATTGTCACATCATTGGCCATCCCTGTTTTATTTAAGAAAATTCCATGAGCTTTTACACATAATCTGTCTATTCATTGTGAAACAACATTTGGTTGTATTTTTCGTGTTCTTTTTGAACTTATCATACGTGCTTTGTGTTCTCTGTGTGTCCATATTTTATTTCATACTGGTCTTGAGGGGTGTCCAGTTAGGATGTTGCAATTTTTAGGCTAAACACTAAAATGTAAAAGGCTGAATTTCTGTTTGTAAAGAATTTCTGTTTGTAAATTCCACATGTGGAATTATTTTACTGCAGAGATGCATTTTCTGATTTGCTGATTGGACTAGGTTCTGTTGATATTTCTTTCTTTATATTTTTCTCTTTTCTTTCAATCTGAATCTAATTTGTCTGTCACATAATTATTCTAGACCTAAGCCTTGTTGTGCTGCAATAATCAATGATATTGTGAATGTTTTGTGTTTTGAGCTGTGGTGTGCTTATTGATGCTGGTTCTTTGTGATTCTAGATCTATTTATGAGGAGGGAAGATTTTGTGATACTTTTCATTTGAATGCGTCTGGTTGGAGGTGTTGTGAGACTTGTGGCAAGGTAAGCAGTAAAGTTATTTGGTTTTTTAGTGTGATGGATATTAGCTTTATGGCTCACATCTTTTAAAGTTCAGCTGTGGACCTTTACTGATTCTTCATTTCAATTCAAACTTATTTTGCAGCGGGTTCACTGTGGATGTATTATTTCAGTTCATGCATTTACATTGTTAGATGCTGGAGGAATTGAGTGCATGACATGTGCTAGGAAAAATGTCCTTTCGGTAAGGAAGATTTTGGCTGGTTCTCCTTATTATAAATATTCTATATTTCTTTTTGATTGTATATTGTTTTGACTACAGTGCAGAGGATGCTTATGACAACATTTTTGGATATTGGCCTACTATTTCCCTCAGTTTTATTGATGATGTTAATAATTTTTTTAATTCTGTCGAGCTTGTTTCCTTGTTTACATCTCACACCCTCTGCTAATGACATATGACTAAAACTGACTCAAGTCCAAATTATTTTTTATCAGTAAATGAAATGCTCATGGAGGAATGAAATGTGGGTTTTGAGAATTTGCGTTGCTGGTGTTGTGTTTAGCTATGCAATATGCATATATGCTTTTCTTGTACAAATGTAGTTTGAAGTCATAAGGTGCTAAATGACTGTACTTTCATTTATTACTGTGGTGTTGATTGAGGTATAGGGAGCTCAAAAGGTTGGAGTATTGTAGACTGATCTCTAATTTTTATCTTTCTTTTGACGGCAAACTGTTTATGGAACATGTATGAGTCAATGATTCTTATAGTGGTAACAAGAAATGTGTTATATGGTGGAAAGCTAACACTGTTTTCTTGGCTGTAGAAGAAAATAAAGGTGAACATCAAGGCTTCCTTTTAAGTTGATGAATATGGTTAAATTCTTAGTTTAGGTTCTTTGTGACATGCTTTGACTGTGATGATTGACTTCCCTGTTAACTTGCTAGCAATCAAAATATCATTCAATTGTTTTGCATCCATGTAATTTGCATTTTTACAGGTGTAGTGGAAGTTTTTTCATCTAAGTATTTGATCTGCAATTTTCTTTTGCTGAGCACCTGATTTTTATGCTCTATTTCTATATTTCAGTAATTTTTTTTCTTTAATTTGCCTTTTTGTCGTTGCTCTGCCAAAATCTTCTATTATAAAAATGAAATCCTTACGTGTGCATTTGTTTTGTGGAACACTTCCTTTTCTGTTTATTTTGATTGTAGCATGCTTCGGTAATTGTTTTTAGGGTAAGTCAACAATGGACCTTTCTTAGTTATTATATAACTTTGTGCCTTTGATGTGAAATTCTTTTGAGCTGATTGAACCAAATGACATTATGAGTTATGTTCCTTTGGCTGTGATGTAAAAAACCACAACTCTACTATCATGTTATATTCTGTATTTCAGGCACCAACTCCTTCATGGCCGCCTTCTTTATTTTATCAAACCCCTTTACCTGAGAGGATTAAAGAACTTTCTGTCAAAAATTGGACTCAGTTAGCTGGTTCAGGCCCTGTACCATGGCGACAAGCACCAAGTCTGTTCAATTCTTCCATTCCTCAGTCTGAACCGCGTCCAAAGGTACCCTTTGAAGTTGAGTTGGCTACAAGCATTGAGAGACTCAATACTGCTGATAGGGTATCTGCCTCTTCCCTGGAAAAAAGGAAGCTTGAGGATTTTTCTGAAAGGCTGATGAATGGAGGACTGAAGAGTGGTTCAAGGGAAATACCTGAAAATGGGAATGCAGGTTTGAATCATTTCCTTGCATCTCATATGTTAGTAAAAAATGTATGTTGGGGACTCGCTTCTACTGCCATGCTGGAGACAATGGTAGGTAGAAACAACATATAAGAGCAGTTTCAAATTGGTTCCAATGATTTAATTGCAGGAATTAACTTAGATGAGAAACCTAGTTCCTGTCTAAATAAATCTCAGCAGTCTTCCTCCTTGAAGGATGATTCATCTACTCCACATTTTGGTTTGACTGTATCTTATTCATCTCCAACTGAAAAAAATGGTCAACTCGGCGTCTCTACAACTCATTTACAACCACCCCTTCAGCAGCCACTCGTGAAGCTTCAGGGTAATTTACATAATGGAGTTGATTCATTGGGTGAAACTCAGGTTCGCAATGGAAGGCCTCGAGTAGATGCCCGTGGAAGAGGTCAGTTACTTCCTCGGTACTGGCCCAGATTCACCGATCAAGATCTACAGCAGATATCTGGGGAGTATCCTTTGATTCTGGATGGTTTTGGTGATAAACTTGAAAAAATGCATAAATAATAAATATAACCTTATCCTCCTACCAATTTGGAATTAGGAGCTCTTATTTCTTGCTCCAAATTATTTGAGAGTTCGTTTATAAATCTAAAAGAGGTTTGTACCCGTTCATTCTTTATATTACCTAGAGCCTCCAATAAGCCTTAACTATGTTTAAGTTCAAATTCTGTAATCACTCCATTGTTTGAGAAAATGTTGAGTGCTAGTGATGCGGGCCGAATTGGCCGCTTGGTGCTTCCCAAAAAATGTGCGGAGGTGAGTCTTTGGGCCTCTCACCCTGACTTTCCTATTTGTTCAGCATATTAATCTTTCTATGTTAGAAGAAATTAGTTGTTTGCCAATTGTTATTGAGGTGATCATATGGCCAATTTATAAAACCTGATCATATATAGTCATTGTTGTACTTGGTTTCCTTGATGCTTAATGTGAATAATGATGCAATCAGTTTGCATATTTTCTCCATTATATGATTCTTTCTTATTGTGCTGCTTGCTTGATATATAGTGAGGAATTTCTCTGTCATGGATAAGACTAGTCTTTTATGTTTGCAAGAGTTGTTGGCTGCCAGAGTAGTAAGCTGAATTGTGTCTTTCAATTTGAGCACGCTGGCTTTGTGCCAAACTCTTAGATAAATGTGGATATATGTGGTTGGAAGTTCATGTCTACAGCTGCCTGCTTTCCATTTCTGTATTGTTTAGTTTGTCAAAAGATACGCCTAGTTTCTGGCCTTGTGACCACCATTGTGAACTCATGAGAGTTAGTGCTAGATGAATTATTAGGATTGCTTGTTGGCCGCTAAATCAATTTGGATTCTATGAGATCCTTGTTGAATTAAGCTTAAACTTAATTGTTTCTTCTCAAATATGCATCCAATCATTGTATATTAACATGCAAAAAACGATGATGCAGGCCTACTTTCCGCCAATCTCTCAACCTGAAGGTTTACCACTTAAAGTCCAGGATTCAAAAGGCAAGGAATGGATATTTCAGTTTCGCTTTTGGCCCAATAATAATAGCAGAATGTATGTTTTGGAGGGAGTAACTCCTTGCATACAGAACATGCAATTGCAAGCTGGTGACATAGGTAACCAACCAATATCACAGGAAAGCAATGAAATGTTCTCTTTGGTTTTGGAGGTGCATGTTCGTGCTTTAAATCAGAGTGTACCTTACCTGCTGTCAATTCTCTTCTTGGAAGTTCTTTGGACTTGATATATTTGCTGCTTTGTGTTACTGGATTTTTTACATATATGGTTTTTAGATTTTGTCAAACATCTGGATGTTTCCCTCCTATGATTTTTGTTTTTCTTCTATTAACTTGTTTCACACCTTTATTGTATTTTTAGCTGTATTGCTTGTGAGTGGGGTGTTCTTCATGTAATTTAGTGCATCATGGTTTCAGTTGTTATCTGTTTTTGGCACTGAGGTTCTATTATGTTTTCTCAGTAACATTTAGCCGGTTAGAACCTGAAGGAAAATTGGTCATGGGATTCAGAAAGGCTTCAACTGCCCAAGCATCTGATCAGGTGTGGCCCTGAACTTTATAGCCAAATATCTTTATTATGGTTGCATAGATGTAATAAGTATTAATGGTGACATTAGTATGCAGGGGAATTGGTTAGTATAATTATTTTATGGTGTCATTCTTAATGACATCCAGAGGTGCACTAAGGAGTGTATGCGTTGCTTATATCTTTATTTGATGTTGGTTGTACTTTCACCATCTAACTCCGCTTGCCAGTCCATTTACAATTTGATCACACCACTTACCGTGGTTCAAAATTTCAGCTTGCAGGAACTATTGGTTTAGAACCTGGTCTTGGTCCTAGTTGTCCTTGTTTAGAGTAATGCATTAGCTGTAAATGAATTTATCTGATAAATAGCATAGATATTTATATAATTTTTGTTTGGCAGTTAGTTCTACATACGGGAATTGACATCTTCTTTGTATTTGCTCCACTTGGCAGGACAATGAAGTAACTAAGGCTAGGACTGGAGTTTCCATGAATGGAGATGTTAGTATCAGAAAAACTAAAACTGGTGAAATTGCTTTCAACTATTTGTCATTTAAAAGATAGCCCAGATCACCTTGCTTTTTATCAATCAACCAGGCTGAATTGGCGGATCCTAGTTCATGGTCAAAAGTTGATAAGTCAGGATATATAGCAACAGAAGCACTTGGAGTTAAATCTTCAGTTTCTAGAAAGAGGAAGAACACTACATTGGGTTCAAAGAGTAAGCGTCTGAAAATTGAAAATGAGGATTTGATGGAGCTGAAGCTAACATGGGAAGAAGCTCAGGGACTTCTCCGTCCACCTCCTGCCAACGTTCCAAGTGTGGTGTTGATTGATGGTTATGAGTTTGAGGAATATGAGGTACTGTGGTTGACTGTTTTTTTAGTTCAAAATGCACTGGATTTTAAGTGATATTTGTTTTTCTTTGTTACATGTAATTTATCTATATGCTTGTTGTTGCCTGTGCTTGTGGCAAGCAGAGGTGATAGTTACTTGTATTTTGTGTCTCTGGTTTTGGTAAATGTAAAATATCTTACTTTCCATTGAGGCTAGGGAAAAAACATTCTTCATCAATGGCATGTTCAGAGACCTACCATGACCGACCTAAATACGTGGTAGCTGTTAAGATCATTGTAGTAAGGATGCTTGACCATAGATGATAGGATATTTTGATAATGTAAGGTGTTTTTGTTTTTATGAGAAAGGAAAATGATTAGGTATGATGCTTTATACTTCCTGGTTTACTTAGTTTCTACCTGTCTAGTGACTGGTTTATCTTATACCATCAACTCAATCCTAACTTTGATATTAAATGTCCAATTGTACTAATCTGTTAGGTACCTAGCTTATAACAAGTGTTGGATTATCTTCAACATGTATGCCTTGCATGACTAGGAATTTACTAAATGGGCTTTACCCAAGCTTGACAATGCTGCATATATATATAAGCCTAGACCAATAAACTCTTCCTTCTACAGTTGCCACTGATTAGACATTTATTTTTGTATTGATGCCAAAGCATTTGTAGTCTTAGACATATGGTATAGCTTTCTTTTTGCTAACTGGGACTGTTTACATGTTTTTTTGTTTCCACATGTTTATATTTTCCTTGCTGTTATATACCATTTTTGAGACCTCCAAGCTTTTTTGAATTTTGATGTTTGTGACAACAGGATGCACCAACACTTGGGAAGCCAACAATATTTGCAACTGATGATGTGGGGTAATCACTTAACCTTTGAATTCTTGGGGCTTGCATTTAAGATAATTGTGTTCATACTAATCTTGTTTTGTTTTATTTTGATTCTGCACATATCTGATTAACACAAATTATATCCACAATAGGCCATAGAGCATGTAAAATCTTCTATTGTATGGACAGTTTTAAGTGATTGGAAGAGAAATAGTCACTTCATTTGGTTTAAGATAATGGTGGTTTTGTGTGTGGTATGTTTCCATGTTCTGGAAGTTTTTCAAACTTTTAAATGACTAAACTTTATGAGTTAGAATAGTCCACATTCATAGGATTTGTTTTTTTGAAACTACATAATAATCCCAATCGTTTAATAACTTGGTATGGAGCTCCATCTGTAAGGTTTCAGCATGACAGAAAACCCAATCAGCTGACCCACTTTAACATCATTGAAGGCAGTTGTTTATATCACTGTTAATAAGACACTATCTTATAAATGCCTATAGCACCTGACTGAATTTTTGTTAATTTTCAACAGTCTCTGTTGGCTAACATGAACTGAAACCATGGTTTGGTAGTAAAGCTAACTTGAAAGAGTTCAAAATTTTACCAGTCTCCTCATAGAGACTGGATCTGGGTTCCAGATCAGCAACATAATTATAAAGGGAAAGCATTTGTTTAGTTGTGTTTAAGGAAGGAGGTCATCATTAAAGATAGTTTATTTTTTATTATATCTAATGATGCATGGTTTCTTTTTATTTGCTCTCATTCATTTAACTCCCATAAAGCTTGCAATTTTGTTTTTGCAGCATTCGTTCTTTTATTCTCATCCCATATTGGGACTGAATAATTGGTTGTTTTCTTATTGTTTTTCTTAAGATTTTTTCTGTTTATTATGTTGAAATGGATTTGACATAGTTGTGTCGCACCGAGAGAATGTACCCAAATTCTTTTTTTTTTTTTTGCCTTTTTGGCTCTGTGTCAGTGAAAAGATTCAATGGATTCAATGTGAAGATTGTTCAAAGTGGCGCAAAGTGCCTGCCAATGCTCTTCTTCCATCCAAATGGACCTGTTCGGGCAACATATGGGATCCAGAAAGGTACAATTAGCCACTTATTTTATATTTAAACCTGGAAATGTTCATCTGTCTACAACGTTTGTTGCTGTTTGGTAGCCTTTTAACCTCATTTTTTGAGTTTAATATCTTAGAATAATTGTCCCTTTTAACCTCCCCTGCTATCTACAAAAGTACAGTTTGAAGTGCTAGCATTCTTGTCCAAACTGAGGCTACTTCATTTGGGCAATTCATCTTATCAAACTACTGCTCCTATGATGTTCAGTAGAAGGATAATTGATCATGGTCAATTGGGACTAGCTATGATTTTTTCCAGTGTCTTTGTTAGTCCTTTCCTTTTTTCCCTCCATCTACACTAGGAAAGAGTCAATTTTGGTTAGGTAAAATCCTTCATAAAGATATAATGCACAGGGTGCTCTTCTCATATTTTTCTGTATTTTCATTTGATTAACATGTATGAATCCTCTCTCCTGCCAGATCTTTGTGCTCAGCAACTCAAGAATTGCGGCTTGAAGATCTGATACCACCATGTAATTCAGGTAAAATGTTGTCTGGAAGAAATTGCACTCTCTTATCTCTGGAGCTTACTGACCCTTGTATGGTTTATAAGGAGCAGATGAGCTTTATTAAACTGAAATTTGATAGTTTTATGAAATTTTTTTACTTGGTAATACTTGCAACTTATTCACTATTATTTCATCACATTTGGTTCTGTTATTGTGATTGACAGCTCCTTCAAAGAAAATGAAGGTGACAAAACAGGAACCTGATAATGTCGAAGCTTTGGAGGGACTTGACACACTTGCCAATCTAGCTATCTTGGGAGAAGGTGAGGCGCTTCCAGCGTCATCCCAGGTGACGACAAAGCACCCCCGACATAGACCTGGTTGTTCCTGCATTGTGTGCATTCAGCCCCCAAGTGGTAAGGGCCCAAAACACAAGCAGACATGCACTTGTAATGTGTGCCTAACAGTGAAGCGCCGTTTCCACACTTTAATGTTGCGGCGTGAGAAGAAACAATCAGAGAAAGAAGCAGAAACTTCGCGTAAGAAGCAGCTGCAGAAGCAGCCACTACCTGATAAATCAGCGGATGATGAGCCCCTTTCATGTAGCAAGACAGGAAATAACAGTCCGAATGAGAAAAAAGTAGTTAGTGAGGGTTCTGATGATGATTCTAACAAGATGAAATCCTCCACTTCCCCTTTTAAAGGTCAAATTGATCTAAATATTCAGCCAGAGCGGGAAGAGGAGCTATCACCTGGGTCAGATTCTGGCGGCATAGCAAGGCTTCTCCAAGATGCCACTGAGAAGTATCTGAGTCAGCAGAGATTGCCAAACTCAGTTATCAATAGTAATGCGGCACTTGATGAGGGACTGCAATGCGGAGAGACAGGTGAAAAAATAGGCAGTGGTATAACCCTAGATGGCAGTCATCAAGCTGCTAATGAGGACCATCATGGTACTTTATCTATGAAAGCCTCTGCATCCATATCTGCCACTGGATAAATCACTGCTTGTCATATATGCAATGCAATATTGACCATGGCGGAACTGTTATGTTGAAGGCAGGGGCAGTTTCCAACACACATTCATCCATTTTGGCATTTTGCTGCTTCAGTTCTGTACATAAAGAAGAGGGGTAGGAGTCAGCTTACATGGTTAGGAAACCAATAGTTTTACTGATTTACATACCTTGACATCTCCTACGGGAATATTAGTGTACCTTTGAAGTGTTACAAAATCGAAAATGATGATAATGCGACTGCAGAGGATGAGGTTGAAGCTGCATAGTCACTCATAGGTGCTCACCTTCTGCCTTATTTGAGGAACAACGAGGATGTAACTAGGATATGCCGAATTTTTTCAGTGGAATTAGAAATCGTTCTTGTTCACTGAGTTGTGCCTTTTTGGTACAAATATGACAGCAAATGTATGTACTTGGTTTCAGACAACAGTGTGGAGAAAGCAAAGCCATTTTTCTTTACCTCTTATTTTTCCCCCAATATATTAGTTTAGGTCTAGCCCTTCTGATCATTACTTCGATACCCAAATGGTTTAACAGAGAGCAATTGAAAAATGTTTCAGGATCAGCGAAGTGAAATGCTCATGTCTACTCTCTAAAGAAGCATTCCCTGTTGACTGTTTTTACTGCAAGCACTAGTGAACCCACAAAAACAGTCAAACTGTTCTTCAAGCAAGCCTTATAATTGCATTCAATTGTTGTCTGTCGGTCTGGTCTGGTCTGGTCTGGTCTATAATCGAAATTGCTAGCGCTGAGCGTTTTATACGGGCCAGCTCTGATGGTTGGGAGGAAAGAAACGACGACCAAGTCAACTAAAGTATCTTGGTTTCTAGCAAAGAAGTTAAGGAAAAGTCAATTGTGATCAACGATATTTTAGATATGCTTAGTTTGTCCTACTTCCCAAATTAAGCCCAAGCCTCTCGTTCATTCTTGCACGCTAAAATTCAGGAAACGCAGCCTTACGTCCATTTAGTTGGTGTCAGTTTTGTCACCTCCTCTTCATTATGCTTGCATGCAGACAAGACAACAGATGATGTCAATAACGATGAACATTTCAACCCCAAAGAATTGAATCCAGGAAGGAACAACAATCACCGTTTCAAAACTAAAGCTTTAATTTCCACAGTTTTAGCTGAAGTTACGGTCCCAGTTTAAATCTTTGAAAGTCTGCGAGACAAGATGAATGATCTGTTCTCAAGTTCGTTTAAGAAGTATACCGACCTGAGGACGCAGGCGTACCAAGATGATGTGGAGGCAGGAAGAGAACATGACACTCTCGATAAGTTCTTTGAGGATGTTGAGAATGTGAAAGAAGAGATGAAAACTGTTGAGAAGCTGTACAAGAGATTACAGGAAGCCAATGAGGAAAGCAAGACTGTACACCATGCCAATACCATGAAAGAGCTTCGTGCCCGAATGGATTTGGATGTTCAACAGGTCTTGAAACGGGTCAAAATCATCAAAGGAAAGCTTGAAGCATTGGAACGGTCCAATGCAGCTAGCCGTAATATTCCAGGGTGCGGCCCTGGTTCATCTGCTGATCGAACAAGAACATCAGTTGTTAGCGGGTTGGGGAAAAAGCTGAAGGATTTGATGGATCATTTTCAGATTTTCAGAACCAAAATGCAAGGCGAGTATAAAGAGACAGTGGAACGCAGGTATTTTACCATCACAGGACAGAAGGCAGATGAAGAAACAATTGAGAACTTGATATCAAGTGGTGAAAGTGAAAGTTTTTTGCAGAAGGCAATTCAGGAACAAGGGAGGGGTCAGATTATGGATACTATATCAGAGATTCAAGAAAGACACGATGCTGTAAGAGAGATAGAGAAAAATTTGCTTGAGCTCCATCAGGTATTTTTGGACATGGCTGCCCTTGTGGAAGCACAAGGTCACCAACTGAATGACATTGAAAGTCATGTTGCACATGCAAGCTCATTTGTTCGACGGGGTACAGACCAGCTTCAAGAGGCAAGGGAATTACAGAAAGGCTCGAGAAAATGGACGTGCTATGCTATAATAGCGGCTATTATCCTCGCTATTGTTATTCTAATACCACTGTTGCCACAAATTCTGGCGATGTACGTGAGGCCGTAGGAAGAATAATACTAAGAGAGAACATGGAAACGACTTTTCTGATGATTTCCACTCTAATAAGACCTAGTTAGAACGTAAAGCAATATGTAGGAGTCGTATTTTCCTTTCTCGAGAAAGCACTTTCATTGTCTGAAACACAAATTTTCAGACGCAACGGCAGAAAAAAGAAGTGGGAATTTGGAAAGTTCCTCCTACTTGGATCATTTGTACATACTATTCATGTTTGGGCCAACAAAGTTACAGGAGCCTAGCGGGTATGGTATACATGCAATTCTTCCACAAGTTCCACTGAAAACCAAACGGGGAAAGCTGTGTTTTGGTTGAATTAAACCAGTGTACAGAGAATTCAGTAAGACATCCAACTGTAAATTATTGTAACATTAGTTTTGAAACCCATTTGATGAATGGAATTTTTCATTACAACTTCTTTCTTTTAACACTGTAGTACTATACTCCAATATAATGAGCCAACTCTCTGGAATTTGTCGAGAGGCATCTCATCCCTACGTAAATGGAGCTACTTTGTTCCAAAATCTTTCAACTTCTCATTTCATTGATTCATGTCAACATATCAAAATGCTGGAATGAATGACGGGGTTGGGTCAGATTCAGTCTTAGGCCTATAAAAGTTGGATAGAGCAATAGAAATTGGCATCTGCTAGATAACTCTCGACAGTTTTTGGATCCAGACGAGTGAAAATTGATCTGTTTATGCCAAAATCTGCATTAAAATCATTACATGCAGCCGACCGTCGATACGTCCCATCATGAATGCAAATGAATTGTATATCTAATCGTATATTCATTACGGCTGTATCTGGTACCAGGGGAAACAGGAAAAGGGGATGAGCGTTGAGTTCTTGGACGTAGACGCTCAACAGAGAAGTTTTCAACTTGGATTCCAACAATGCGAAAACAAATGACGATGACTTTACGGAGTAGGAAATAGGTATCTTACTTTCATCATAATGGACCGCTTGACAATGTCACATTCATGATTTGTCATTGCACATTCTGCAATAATATCAGCATGAACTTGCTAGTTGATATTGATTCTGGATTTCAAGTTAAAAACTTACGCTTAATAACATAGAATGAAATTCATAACATAACACAGAACTTGTAACATGAGCCATAACATCAAATACCAGACTCGCAATTATGGATTCTCATGTTCCAAGCTAGACCATGAGTAGCAGCAAGATATAGCATGAACATAACATTGCAGTAGTACAAAAACTGGAAGTGATATTCAAGTATATATCAGGGGAACTTGGCTACAATCCGTTAGATTTATTGTTCCATCTATATTTTTGTTTTTCACATCGTCAAACTTGAACCATCTTGCATAAAGGTTACTAACTCTTGACATCAAACTCGAAATTTTTTATGTAAATTTTGGAACTTCAGAACAAAAGTTAAAACATTTAACATAAAAATTGTAACATTTATCATAAAAGTTGAAAACAAAATGCCAAAACACATGGTATTTTAGTCAATCCCCTACACTGTGCTATGATTGCAGCAGTTATAAGCTAAGAAATTAACCAAACATATGCTTTTCATGGTAAACATCAAACAGGTGATTCTATTAGGATGATTTCTCTAATTGTATGACTCCGTTCAACAAGACTGGGGAACAGCATGCGGACTGCTGTTCGTCATGCTGTCACAATTTCCAGTTCCTTACCTGCCGTCAAAGCAAATGATCCATCCATCCTTCCACAGTATTTCACACTGAAGTTACATGAACTATAGAGCAGCAAGTAAAGCAAAATTGGTGTTGGATCGCTATCATAATGGATTTTTACATCTGTAGTTTAGACAGATACTATACTGGTTGATTTTTGACCAGCCACTATTTATACTTCTCCTATAGGTAAGACAGTCTGACTATTTAAAATGTGTGCTTTTTAACAAGAAAAATTATCAATTAAAATAAGATTCTGGCGTTACAATGTCGTATAACAGAGGCATATCAACCAGAAAAAAGAAATAACAGTATGCAATTTATAAATTATAAATCTAACATATCAAGATTCAGTTTGAAAAGGGAGCAGCAGACTTTCAGTTGAATAATGTGCAAATGCTGCATAAGCACTTCCAATTATAGTACGTTGCAGCATTGCACCCGTTGCATAATGACATCTCAATCTATTTGTTACTTCTTCCCCTCTGGGCTACAGAGATCATGGAATAAAAAAAAGGAACTCTTTTTCAATCACACAAAACTCTCCCCAACTACTAGGACACTTTGAAACTCAAATTACTATTGTCTTAACAAATAAAAGCCCTGCATGTTCATTAACACAGATTCCAAAATCAATTTTCAGCCTTTTACAAAACAGGGCACTTTTTGCAAATGCTAGCTTTGACAATATCAAATGTGTTTTGGCATTCAAATCCATAGAACCCAACTATATCAATAAATTGACAGAAAATTTCAGATCTTGCATGGATTGAACAGGATTTCAAGAGTATCAACAATCAATTCAACAAATGAAAAGATGACACCATGTAACTGTTACTCAGGCTTTATACAGATAAAACACCATTACACAGCGCTCAAACTGATAGGTGACAGAATATCAATATCAGAGAAGAACCAATTAGTATAAAACCATGTTAATAATAAACCATAACAACCATCTCCTACACGATCAATACAAAATATCAATTTTTCATCACAATAATGCAGTCATATCCCCAAATGTATAACCTGTTACAAAATTAGTAACCAACCTTCCTCACATCAGAGGTTCAAATAACAGACTATCTTATATGTAGAATCACCCAAACAAAACAACCATGTTTGCTAATCTTTACAAGCTTACCCAGATCATCTATTTAAGTACCAGCATTAGGCAAAGCTGCCATAAATGAATTGTACGAGGATTCAAGGTCGAAGTGAAGCTGCCGCGACTGCTGCTCGGTCAACTCATCTGCAGCACCCATCTTTGACAACCTCGAAATCCATTCCCTCATCTTAGTCTTCCCCTCAAAATCCGGTGGCAAAATAGTCAGCTTACTGAGTGAACCCAATAGATCTGATAACAGTGGATGCACCTGGTCAACTGCCACCATGTTCAACTTTAAAGAGTCCATTGCAGTTATAAAGTTTTGGACACATTCTGCCACAATGGCAGCGGAGGTAGCAGTTGTGGCTGCCGCAGCAGCTCGGTGCTCCACTGTTGCAGGCACCCCAGAGATGACCAAGCGATTCAGAGCAGCCGGGCAGTCCATTTTATAAGTATCTGCAAAGCGTTCAATGCTCGGAACTGTATCTTTCAAGGTAGAAGCAAGGGTTTTGAAATGGGCGATCAGCTTTTGGCATTCAGTTTCATATTCAGATGAACTTATGATATCACGAATATACGCTTTTTCAAGCTTTTCGGTGGCTTTTATTATAGCATAAAGCTCAGCAAAATTATCATACATTTCTCTCTCGCGCTTGTCGTTCCATAGCTTGACCTCCATTTGGGTGTGTGTATATATATACTTGTTTATGAGTATATAATGTTTGTGGGTTCAGATAAATTTCTGTTTTTGCTTTTCGTTTTTGTGTGATTGTGGAGGATTGGAGAAGAGAATGGGACACGCGCAAAGAGAACTAAGCTTCTTCACTGCAAAAACACAACAAAATAAAATAAAAGAAAGAAATATAATCGGCCAACTGCAGCTAAACTTCCCAATGCACAACATTATACAGAGTAATCAAGAATAAAGCAGATTTTTTTTCCATGCATTGAAACGAAAAGCATATTCATGCACACAATCACCAAACAGAAAGAGAAAACAGATGAGAAAACAATTACTAGAAAACCTAAAAAAAACCAGAACAAAGAATTTGACTGTATCCATCAATTAAAATGAAAGTATATTACAATATATTTGTTTAATTGAGCTATGATAAACTCTCAAATGAACAGATCGTAAAAACACAAAACTGAAAGTTACCCAGTAGTACAAATCAAATTACCCAGTATTACAAATCAAATTCTGAGATTAAAAGCTTCTTCTTTTACCTCAGATCATGGTTAAATCGATGAAACCCAGATGTAAAAGAAAGTATGTATTAAGCAGGTTATGATATGAGACGAGAAGAGAGAAAAAGAGAGTTGGAAGACTTACAAGAGAAGTGAAACGCGGCTTTGAATGTCGTGAAGGCCCCTCTGTTTGGCAGGAGAGAGAGAGAGCGATGCAGAGAGAGAATATGGGAATATGATGAGGAAAGAGAGAGAGAAACAGAGAGGGTTGCGTGTGGGCTCGACTTGATTATTATTGCTTACGGCATCTACGTGTAGCAGTTGGGATTATCAGTCTGTAAGAAACTTCTTGTATTCTGCTGCGGTGAGGGTGCATTGCAGTCCATGGATTTGGATGGCTTGTGCCCTGTGATTATATATGATAATGATGCAGGATCGTTCATAATTACAATCGGGTCGGGTAAACCTAAATCTGTCTTATCAAATACCCGGCCCAAATCCCCCTTCCCTCGTCCGAGCTATACGAACGAATCCTAGCCGAAATCGCTCCATCTTCAGTGCCCACCCGAAATGGTTCTCTCTCAGTAGTAATGTTCCGGGTAAGTTGCAAACGCCTGCTCTCTTTGTATAGCTCTTAGGTTTTGCAGAGGTTTAAGGTTTCAAATTTTGGGTTTCTGTAAGTTCCTGTGAGTCATTGAATGAATTTTGTTTAGTTTTATGTTCTGAGCATTCTGTTTTCAGTTTCTAGGATCTATATAATTTTTGGAATCTCTGCAACTATTTTGGTCGTTTGTTTTAATGTCGATATCGAAAGAGCTGTACCCGTCACAAGAAGACCTCTTATTTGAGGAAGAGCTCTTGAGAAATCCTTTTAGTTTAAAGCTCTGGTGGCGCTATTTGATAGCGAGACTTGAAGCACCTTTTAAGAAACGTTTTGTGATCTATGAACGAGCCCTGAAAGCATTGCCGGGAAGCTACAAGCTATGGCACGCTTACTTACGGGAGCGCCTTGCTATTGTTAAGAACTTACCCATTACCCATCCACAGTATGAAACCCTAGATAATACCTTTGAAAGAGCTCTTGTTACAATGCATAAAATGCCCAGAATTTGGATAATGTATCTGGAGACTCTAACTAATCAAAAGTTGATTACTAAGACGCGTAGAACATTTGATAGGGCACTTTGTGCATTGCCTGTGACACAACATGATAGGATTTGGGAGATATATTTGAGGTTTGTAGAGCAGAAGGGTATTCCAATAGAAACCTCACTTAGGGTTTACAGGAGGTACTTGAAGTATGATCCATCCCATATTGAGGATTTTATTGAGTTTTTGGTTAATTCAAGTCTCTGGCAAGAAGCTGCAGAGAGGTTGGCTTCAGTGTTGAATGATGATCAGTTTTATTCGATAAAGGGAAAGACAAAACATAGGTTGTGGTTAGAGTTGTGTGATTTGTTAACCAAGCATGCGACAGAGGTTTCGGGGCTTAATGTGGATGCGATAATTAGGGGAGGGATTAGAAAGTTCACGGATGAGGTTGGGAGGTTGTGGACTTCATTGGCTGATTTTTATATTAGGAGAAACTTGTTTGAGAAAGCAAGGGATATCTTTGAGGAAGGGATGACAACAGTGGTTACTGTGAGGGACTTTAGTGTGATTTTTGATGCATACTCACAGTTTGAGGAGAGTATGGTTGCACTTAAGATGGAGAATCTGGATTTGAGTGATGATGAGGAAGAAGATGGCAGGGAGGAGAATGGTTTTGAGGAAGATGAAGATGTTCGATTGGATGTGGCTCAGCTTGAGAAGAAGATCCTTCATGGATTTTGGTTACATGATGATAACGATGTGGATTTGAGGTTGGCTCGATTGGAGAATTTGATGAATAGGAGACCAGAACTGGCTAATAGTGTTCTCTTAAGGCAAAATCCACATAATGTGGAACAGTGGCATAGAAGGGTAAAGATATTTGAGGGAAATCCCACTCGACAGATTTTGACATACACAGAGGCAGTGAGGACTGTTGATCCCATGAAAGCAGTGGGGAAGCCTCACACTCTATGGGTTGCATTTGCTAAGTTGTATGAGAGCCACAAGGATGTTGCCAATGCAAGAGTGATTTTCGATAAGGCAGTGCAAGTTAATTATAAAACTGTGGACCACCTGGCCAGTATTTGGTGTGAGTGGGCAGAAATGGAGTTGAGGCATAAAAATTTCAAAGGAGCACTGGAGCTGATGAGGCGTGCCACGGCAGAGCCATCAGTGGAGGTAAAACGGAGAGGTAATTCTTACATATTCTCATTCATTGTTTGCATTACTCGCCTCCAGTGTGTCCGTTTCTCTCTATTGATTTATTTGTGCTTAGTCTATATCGACTGTCTCATTAAATGTTTACCATGTCTGAAGCAGAGATCTGTGAAGTCAGTCTGTGGATAGGTCTCAGAATGTGTGAAACCTCATATAATTAGTTTAAAACTTAGTATCTTGTAAATGAGCTTGTATGCACATACTTCAGAGCTGGTACTGGGGATTCTTGTGCACATTAATATCATCTTCAAATTATTTATATTTTACAACTATTTAAGATGCAATGATTCAGCTGTATCTTACATGGCATATGAAATTGTTTATCAAAGATTCTCTGGCATTCACAATTTGATTTGTGAACTTCACAGCATAATTTTTATTCTATTATTGATTGGAGTATTTGTTGGGTACTTCAGAACTCTAGGATTGATCTTGTTGAGTTAGTGTATTAAGTCAAGACAGCCAAAAAAAATAAAGGTTGAATCATTACTAGCCTTTGAGCCATCTACTTACGTTTTCATTTGCAGTGGCTGCTGATGGACATGAACTGGTTCAGATGAAGCTGCATAGATCCTTGAAGCTTTGGACCTTTTATGTGGACTTGGAGGAGAGCCTGGGTACCTTGGAGTCCACCCGGGCCGCTTATGAGCGGATACTGGATTTAAGAATTGCCACACCTCAGATTATTATAAATTATGCACTGCTTCTGGAAGTACAGCATTTTTTCCATTATTCCTGCTAATATGTTTCTTTAACTTTTATTGGTGTAAATTTATAAATTTTTACTGTTTTAACTTGTGCAGGAGCATAAATACTTTGAAGATGCATTCAGAGTTTATGAAAGAGGTGTCAAGATTTTCAAGTATCCTCATGTTAAAGATATATGGGTCACATACCTCTCAAAATTTGTAAGGAGATATGGGAAGACAAAACTTGAACGAGCAAGAGAGTTGTTTGAGAATGCTGTTGAATCAGTATGCACTTTATTAGCCTTCTTGTCTGGTTCTTCTTATCGTATAGTTACCAAGGAATTCTGAGTATTTCTTATTTGGCAATTGAGTGTCTATGACCCTGGTTGATTGGATTTTTGAGTGGTTGTTGAAGATTTATCCTGTAAGTTTGTTCTTATGTGTTTCATTGATATTTCCTGATTGCTTGTGGAAATTCTGATCAATGTTTTCTCTGCATTTTGTACATACGTCTTAGTTGAACTTGAAATTTCATTGAGACTTGCATAAAAGTGGTATGAATAGGTGTGGCAAACTCATATGAAAGTCTTTGCGGTACTTATATATGAAAATTCTCACACCAATTATTGGAAAATCCACAAGAAATTTAGGGAACAAGTAGGGATTGAATGATGGAGGACTGCTGAATGAAAGTCGAAATGCATTACCTTAGATTTTTGTAATCATCTATTTTCTTGAGGAATTTTTATCTCGTCCATGACTATGCTATAGAATTGATTTCTTAACATGTATATAAGCAATTGGACTCTAATATTATCACTTGGTAATTGGATCAATGGTGCTTACTTTATCATGTTCATTTCTTATGTTTATCAGGCTACTGCTGATGCAGTTAAACCTTTATACCTTCAATATGCAAAGCTAGAGGAGGAGTATGGTCTAGCTAAGCGAGCCATGAAAGTCTATGATCAAGCAACCAAGGCAGTTCCAAACAATGAAAAATTGGGCATGTATGAAATATATATTGCTCGGGCAGCTGAAATATTTGGTGTCCCTAGAACAAGGGAAATATACGAGCAAGCAATAGAATCTGGTCTTCCAGACAAAGATGTGAAAACCATGTGCTTGAAGTATGCAGAACTAGAAAAGAGCTTGGGAGAAATTGACCGGGCTCGTGGAATATATGTATTTGCATCTCAGTTCGCCGATCCACGATCTGATATTGACTTCTGGGATAGATGGCATGAATTTGAGGTGAAGCATGGAAATGAAGATACCTTCCGGGAAATGCTGCGTATTAAACGAAGTGTTTCTGCAAGCTATAGTCAGGTAAACTTATTTTTCCTTTTTCGTCTTACTTAGGCTTAAATTGCTTAGGTGAAAATGATTCTATTGCTAGGAAACTAAATTTAATTGGTAACATTCTTTGGTATTGTATAGGCTTCTTTTCTCTATTGATAGAAGAGCTAGAAACAAATTTTTGTACTCGAGGAGAAGAATTTACTTGATGATGTGTGAATTGAGGTTGCTAAAAGTTTCATATGAGAGTATTTGTTGCTGCTGCCAGGCAGACCTAGAATTGGCTTTTTGATTGGTCTAACAACTGAAAGATAGGTACAGGATCTAGAATGGACTAACAATCCTCAAGTGCTGTTATTTTTTGTATAGGTTTGTTTTTTGTTTTTTTTTTTTCTGGGGTGATGAATTGAACGTCTATTCTGTTTGTCTGGCGGAAATATTCACTATCAAGTGAATAAAGAAAACTAAGAACAAATGCACATCAGATGGGGAGAGGACAGATGCTTGGATAGGAATCCTAGTATAAAATATAGTTATTTTGTTTCCCTTTCTTATTATTCTGTACTTCATTTGTTGAACTTATTTTGGGTGAATGGTGGTGCATTCACCAGAAGTTGTAACGGAATTACTGATTCCCCGAAGCCTTTAACATCAAAGCATTAATGTATTAATAGTTTATATGTTCCAGCAGTTGACTGGTAGTCATTTTGTATTATTTACTAAAGAGCTAGTGCTTAAATTGTTCTTTTGCCTGAAACCTTCATGGAGGTTTCTGATCCATGCAATGAAGTTTTTGATACATGTTAATTGTGAATGAAACTTGTTTCTAGGGTTTTTGTCTACAATTTGACATTCAAATTTGGATTTATTATTTTTGTATTGAATCTAATTCCTATTTATTCTTCTTTCAGACACATTTTATTCTGCCAGAGTACCTGATGCAGAAAGATCAAACACTATCCATTGACGATGCAAGGGACAAATTGAAACAAGCTGGGGTGCATGAAGATGAAATGGCTGCTCTGGAAAGGCAATTAGCCCCTTCAGTCAACAATGGTACTGCAAAAGATGGCAGCAGAAAGGTGGGATTTGTGAGTGCTGGAATCGAGTCCCAGACTGATGGAGGTATAAAAACCACTGCCAATCATGAAGACATTGAACTCCCAGATGAAAGCGACTCAGAAGATGATGAAAAAGTGGAAATTGCTCAAAAGGACGTTCCAACAGCAGTTTTTGGAGGTCTAGCCCGAAAGAGGGAAGAGAGTGAAAAGGACGAGGATGGAGACAATGCCATTGCTGTTAAAGAAAAAGATGGAGAGAGTCGTCTTGGTGCCTTGGAGAGATTGAAGAAGCAAAAACGAGCTTAATGGATAACTATTTCAGAGCAATTGGCTTTGGCGATAAAATTTTGAAGCATCATATCATGTTCTAACTATCAAACTTTCACTAGCTTATATCAATTATATCAAAGATTTGTTCATTGTATTGTGGATGTGTAGATTATATCTATAAAATGCAGCAAAAGCTACGGGATTTTAGCCTTGGATCAAACTTCAATATATGTATGTTTACCCATAGGCCTACCAGTAAGTTTACCCCAGAACCCTCTTAACACTCTCTCTGTCCCTCTTTCACTGCAATTTTTCTCACACAATGATGTTAATCTGTTACTTCTATATATAGATTCAACTACAAAGAATGAGAGGAAGAAGGCATCATCATCATCGGTGGTGGTGGTCACATCTTCACGTCCGCAAATTGGATTGGTTTTTAAATTAAATTTAATTCAAACCGAGAAAATATAAAAATAAAATTTTTTGGTGAGAGTGTTTACATTATTTTTTGGTGTCGATAATGTTTGAAACTGTATCATAGTTTAGTTAGTGTAATGATAAAAGTTATACTCTGTACAGGGTGAAAGGAGAAAGTAGATTTAGGCTTCAAAAGCGACCACCACCAACCCTGTTGGTATTGGTTGGTCGAAAACGACACAGCTTCGTTGGGAAGCTTGACTTAAAACACTGCACCAGCACCAGCATGGGAAAACCCGGAAACAGTGAGCACACTGTAGTTAAACACACATGAACAAAATAACACTTGCCCTAGTTCAGTTTCTTCTCTTTACATACAATTTCTATCAGAAACACTAACCCAACAGAAACCCTTTGATTTTCCCTTTTTTAATATATGTTTTCCTTTTTTGGGGTGGTTGGAAAATCTTATACTCCACGGCTAATCATTTCTTGATACTGTCTCAAGCTCTCTTGTCTCTGCAACCTCATCTCGTCGTTGAATTTCTTGATAAACGCCTCAACTCGGCGGTTTAACTCGTCCTGACTCAACGACGGCTCTTTCCTCAGTTTTCCTGCAGAAACCGGGGAGTTGTTTACGGGTGGCGACTGGTAGTTGGTCCTGTCTTTGAAAGTCTCCGATTTCTTCACCGGAGATGGATCCAAGTTCATATGACGGCCGTGATTCTCCCAATTGTCCGATTTCTTCAAGTGCCTCGTCAACGGCATTGCTCGCCCTTCCGTTATTGTCTTCCACGTGTTCTCCAGCGTCTCATTCCGTCTTGGCTTTGTCACTCTCAGCGCCTTGCCACCTTCAAAATTACGAATTTTCACCACAGTAAGTAATTTTTTAGATATGCAAAGGGCAGTTTTGGACTTTTGCACTTGGGCGTTCAGGAGACGCCAAAGGTTCTTTTGTTTCCCAAAACAAATAAAACGACAATATGTAAGCTAAAATCATCGTCGTTTTGACTGAAAATAAGATTTCAAAATATAAGTACGTGCTGGGATCTGGATGAAACAGTATGACCAAAAAACGCCGCCGCCGCCGCCGCCGCAAACTTCTTGTCCCCGCCGACCAAAAAAATGGCCTTTGCGTTCTTAATCATCCAACATAGAAATACGATAAAATCTAACGGCTATAACATGTAATTACTTTAATCAGAAACATAAAACAAATACCTTCGGGACTGAATCTGGCTTTAACCGGTTTCCGATTACCGAACCGAGCAGAAACGAGAGGTTTCTCCGCCACCAAATCATGCTCCGTAAGAATCTCCGACGAATCCGTTCTTTTCGGAGGGGCATCCTCATAACCAACCTCCACCGCACCACCAACCACCACACTCTTCTCCTCAAAAACCAGAGCTTTAGTCTCCTCCACTTTCAGCGGCTCCTCCTTCCGATTCAACGCGCTAACAAACTCAGACTTCACCTTCATCTCGTAGTCCACATCCTTTTGTTGCTCATAAACCACGCTACGATAATCAGGTTTCACCCTCATCTCGTACTCCACATCTGGCGGAGGCTGTGACAACAACGACGAAGTTTCAACTTCGTCGTTTTGATAAAAACGCGAAGAAGCAACAATAGTAATGATAATACAATTGATAACAAGGTAAAGATAAGGAGGTTTGAGCCAAGAAATAAACGAACTCCATATAACCGGAGCTCGAGAGACGGAGAAATCCATAACAAATGGAACAGAAGTTTTGAAAAGCAAGGCCATGGATAAAACACCGGTAGAGATGAAGAAAACTTTTAGAGGAAGAATCCATGAATTTGAAAACACCATCTTCTCCAGTTCTACGCTTGCGTTTTGAAGTGAAAACAGGAATGGTGGTGAGTTCTGGAATTGGCTTGGCTCAGCAGCGTTGAGTGGAAGGAGATATATATATATAGACTGGACTGTACAGACGCGGTTTCTGATGGAATTTGGACAGTTGGATCTGAAGCGTTACATTGATGGACGGTGAAGATTCTTGGAGTCTGTGCAAGCGTTGTCATTTGTGGTAAGTTAAAGGCAAATGTTGGGCCCGTGTAGGTTCTCTTTTGGAGCCTTGTCTAACAATGGAGTTATCTTTTTGTACACACCGTCAACCGCGTACAAATATCACACAAGAAATTTATTTCCATTAATTTAAAATAAAATAATATAATTATTAAATAAATTATAAAATTTAACTAATAATCATATTAAATTTAAATTTATTTATCTAAATAATTATATTATACTAATTTATTTATATCAATATATATATAAATAAATAATGTTGGGTAAAATAACTAATAATTAATGTTGAGAAGGATTGAATAAGTAAGAGGAGATTAATCCTTAATTAATTAATTAACTAATTAAAGGAATTATTTCTAAAGGCTGTAGAGAGGGACTGCTAATTCAGGGGCATGATCAGAGTACAATTTAATACAAGCAAGTGTACTTACTGTCAGAAATGTTTTTTGAATATTTAAAAAAAAGGGTGACTTAATCCCCAACGGTCATATAATTGACCGTTACACACGAAGCATGTTCCAAGATCCTGAAGCGCTGGTCCAGTTGGCGCTGGTGCAGCCGTGAGCACGTGCCAACTAGATTTGTGGATTATGAGTGCATCGGCCTTTACCCGACCACGGATCACCATCCTTTTTGTACTGAATAGTTATAACATAATAAAGGTAAGGTTTCTTTCTTGTTAAAGAATAAAGATAAATAAAAAAAAAGGGTACGGAAAAATAAAAAAGGTGTACTGTTGAAAAATTATGTAACAATGTGGCTATGCCCCCACATCTATGAAAATTCTATGTCAATAAATAGTACTAATCCTTTTATCTTTTTTCAATTAAGATTTTAATTAATTTAAAATTAAATTTTAGGGCTTAATCAATTATTTGTATCGCTTATTTCAATTATTATAGAACAAATATTTAATATTAATTTAAAATGTTAACATATTAAGTGATATTATTTATTTATTTTTATAAATTCAAATTTAATTTATATTCTATTTTTTATGAAATATAATATTCTCAATTATTTAACAACTGAAAAAGTTTTAAATAGTATAATTCTATCGTATCAGTATTACTGACGTGATGAAATTATCTCATTAATAAAATAAAAGAAACATATTTATTGATAGTGGGTAAAAAAAATTAATAAAATATTTTATAAATTTCTCTCACATGTTAATTAAATAATAAAATTTTTTATTAAATTTTTTTTTCATCATTAATAAATATTTTTCTCTCATTTTATTGATTGAATAGTCTTAACACGTTAATATTATTAACGTGATAAAACTATCTTACCTAAAATTCTCTCACAATCACTTAACATTCTATTTGTACCCAAGTCCACTACCATGGTAGACCCACTTGACTACCTTATTCAAGTTTAAAGTGTAGGGATTTGAAAGTTTAAATAAAAAATGAGAATTTAAGTTTGCATACTATTTGTTATGGGTTGAAAATTTATATTAATTAAAAAAAATTAATTTATTAAATATATTTTTTTAATTTATTCTTGTAAATTTAAGATTAACTTTTTGGAAGGACAACACAATACCATCCATGGTCACATCAATATGGTCTCGTGCAGTAGTGCTGTGAAATCATGTGGCATGGGGGTCAATGAATCTGTTCACATTATGGGTTACGAGAATTAAGTGAGGCCTAATAGCATTATGGCATCACCAAAACTCACCCATTCCGTAATTGATGGCAGAATTTATTATTCAGATCTCAGGTGCATTGATTGAAGAATCATGAAATTATAATAAGATTCATGAATTTACAAGTAATTAGTTGAGAAGACAATTATTGTTATTTTGGTCAAACAAATCCCAAAAAAAAAATTATGAAATAATCTCCTGCTTGCATGTGTACACATAATACGTCACAACACCTTGTGATTTGTTAGCAAGGAAATGATCGATTTGATCGTGTGTAAGATTTTGATTGGCTAAAGATTGAGCAAGTCAACAGAAATAGAATATTGACTTGGATAATTAGGAGATTGCATGAGCAGTGCAGTGCAGTGCAGTGCATACACGTATAAAATTTGTCCACGTTTGAATGAATTTTATGAAAGACCCACGTCATAGGATGGCCGTTATATCCGTTAAATATCAAACAGTCTATTTCGATTGCTTGGAGATTGAGACGAGAACTGGCTTTGTCCGAAAAAGTCGTTAAGAAATCCGAACAGACTTTAACGGATAAGTAGATAGGAAGAGACGGAGACAGAGACAGAGAGTGGTCGTGTTGTGGCGGTGAGGAAAGCCGGATGAGACATCTTAAACGACAACGTTTTCTTAATCGTCATCTATTTTCCTTTTTACTCTATCCAGTATGGCGTCTGTTTTTCGGTTTACTATCAGGTTTTGGACGGTGGAATAAGAGACCAAAAAGTCAACAAATTGGAGGATTCTGATTGGCTAGCTTGTGCTGAGAGTTAAGTGTTGACCCCTTACTGACGAATGGGTGAGTTTTGGGTGTGTGCTTTTTCCAGGTCAAAGTCCGTTGTCTGAAGATGTTAATCTCAACCACCACCACCATTTCTCAGATGAGAGAATACGTGTATGCACATGCAATTGCCATCTAGTAGATTGGAGGTCAACATTCTTATAAATTGACTTATGGAGTCCTGAACAATAAAAGTGGTCCAAGTGATAATGGCAGGTGAAGTTGATTCTTTTCCGGTCTTCTAAAACTGCAGTTTGATCATACACTTCTGGGTTTATCATTTATCTAAAATTATAATTTACGGTAATCCTTTCAAGTTTTTGTTTTTTGTATTTGTTCTATATTTGACGTTAAGAGAGGTATGATATATCAAATGCATATTAACTAAGTTCTTATGTGTTGCTATTTTAACCGAAACATAACAGAAAAGAAGTACAAAAAGTGCTTTTTGATTATCTGGAAGCACTTTTGGAAACACATGCGTAAGGTTTCTGAAAGTTTCCGGTCCCAGAAAGAATAATGACAGCCAAGTTTATATGAACCAAACTTTATTAGTTATTACACAAACAAATATTCAGATACAAATGAAGCCAATAATCCAATAGAATAAATACTCCACCCCTCCAGGAAAAGAAATTAAGACCGTACAAATCCCAGCAGAGAAGAATTCACTAGATTTCATTTTAATTATTTTCTGTGAATTGACCCTCTCTTTTATGAGAAGAAAAAATAACATCTGTTGCCTCCAGCAATGGGTTACCGTTTTGTAAACATCCCTTGCGTTAAGGATGAGAAATCATAATCTTTTCCTGGTTGAGTAGGAGTCACTGAGGAAGCAGCTGATGCTGAAGGAGGCCTACTTGCTCTAACATTTGATATGCCATTGACTGGAGCCATTGGCTGTTGCGTATACATACTGCAAAAAGAATTGAAGATAAGAACATATGGACCTTACAGCAGTGCAACTACAAGACCTATCAAACATACTATATTTTGTGTAAACTACAAACGAGACACGGGCATGCATACAATATGCACAAAAGGATGGTGCTTATAGGATTTGACTTGCATTAAGCAAATTGAGTATTTATTTTTACATTGAACTTTTAAAGCTAGTATATATGAGGGTAGGGATGTCCATGCACACTCTCCTTAATACCAAATCAAGTTTAAGTTGGAGTCAATACTTCACAACACTATGATCCTTCATCAATTCTTGCTACCATGACTGCAAAACTAATGCACTTAAAGAATCATTTGGAAACTTTTAAAGCATTTGAATGTAAATATGATTTAGGTCACCTTTCTCTACAGATGTGCATGCCTGCCATCCTTAATACCAAACCATGCTTAAGTTGGTGTTAATACTTCACAACACTATGATCTCTCGTCGGTTCTTACTCATTATGACTGCAGCACTAATGCACTTAAAGAATCTTTTGGAAACTTTTAAAGCATTTGAATGCTAACTATGATTTATGGTTACCTCTCTTAGAAATCAATGGATACAGATTCACAAGACACAAAAGCACAATTTCGTGATTATGATTTCAGACTTCAACTTTTATATTTTGTATTTTTCTTGAAAAAGCAGTTTAGGCCTGTTTTAACAGAAACTTCATTTTAACACATATAATCTTAAAAAGCTAAACTAGAAATATCAAACAATTATTAAAAGAAACCAAAAATATGAAGAAAGCAAATTGCTAATGACCATGCTGAATAGGCATGTTTACCTGGATGTTGGAAAATTAACAAAATTCCCAGCTGGATACATGGGTTGGCTATTTCTCATCTGGCACAAGAAAGCAATAACAAGATAAGAGGAGTAGTTTCAACCCGAAACATTTATATAGAAGCTTTTTGTGAGCTGAACCTGCATAAATTTTTGTTGATCATTGATTGGCATCATCATTCCAGGAACTGGATGGCCAATTATTCCCCAATTTTGAATGGGCAAATGAATGCCATTAGAGCCAGGTTGATGTACATTGACAGGACACGTTTGGGAGATACCACTAGATTGTGCTGAAGCGGCTGAGATGAAGGACTGCCGTTGGGCAAGCATAGCAAGCTGTTGTTGATGGATAGAGAATGGAGACACCATTTCTGACTGCACAAAGTTCCCAAAATGGTGATAACACTGCCACAAATTATAGACATAGCAACTAATCTCTAAATGTTCAAACTATAAACTGCTGGATAAAATTAAGTCAGTTTCATGCTAATATACAGTGCCTTTCATAAGCAAACAATCTTGATCAGGAAAAGTTGGTGTGATCAACAATGACTATCTAGATAGATCCTCTACTGCAACAGTCCACACGTAGCTAACGGTTTTCATAATTTCAACAAGAAAATGTTGCAAAATTTACCTTTCCAAAGAGGTTCAAGATATCATTTTTCACATCTTTCTGGCGCTTATCTGGAAAGGATTGTGAAGCTGATGGTGTATCTGTAAATAGATCCTCAATTCCATATTTGGTTTGCATCTTGCCTTCATTTGCCTTTGATGAACTAATTATCTCCCCAGCTGATTTTGCATTGGCAGCTGCAAATTTAGAAGGTTACAGTCAAGGAAAACAGAAAATTAATTCAACATAATTACGCCTTCCACCAAGAAATGGTTAAAAGTCAAGCAAGAAGACAAAAAAAAACTGAAAGTAGCAATAAAAGCATTAACAACATTATCAAGGAAAGACAATTACATTGGAAACTGGCCCATGATTTCTCATCAGTAGAAGTCTTCGAATCATTTTCTCTTGAATTATCCATGGAAAGCAAATTAAACAGATCAGTCGCATAATCCACTTTGTGTTGTGCCACAACTGGAGTAGTGCTAGCTTCCTGTTTTGCTGGTTCAGTCTCCGGGACCGCAGGTTCTGAATTCTGCGCTTTGCGTTGTGCTGCAACTGGAGTAGTGCTAGCTTCCTGCTTCGCCGGTTCAGACTTCAGGACAGCAGGTTCTGATTTTTGCACAGGTTCTTGGGTTTTCTGACAGGGTGTGACCTGCCCATCAAGTTCATTAGTTCATTTGTAAATTAAAAAATGAAGAAAAAGGGAAAAAGAAGCCCATGGGCAAAGCAATAGCTATACAAACATCATATGAAAAAGACTAGTGAATGGTTTCCAACTAATTTGTCTAAAACAAAAGGTTCACAAATCTCTACCAATACATCAGTAACTTACCAGGTTAATATTCACATATAAATTAGTTTATTGTCATTACATATGTGTTTCTAATATGTTTCTGCTTCCCGGCTAAATAAAAACAAATTCAACAACTTGCATGGCCTTTAGTATTTTAACACGCATCAAAATCAAAGGTAAAGAAAACTAAAAAGACTTACTGATTTCTGTAATATGATTTTATTATATTTAATGCAACAATAACTTGTATTTTATATACTGATGTAAACAGTAACTATTGCAGCCAGAGGATATGAAGATATTTCTGATCATTTAGAGACCAATTGGAGAAATCCTACATACCAGTTGGACTGCTTTAACAGTTGCTGAAGAACTATGTTTTGGCGTAGGAATGTTATTGCTTGTAATGGGTGGGTGAGCAACATTCCTCTCCTTGGGAACATGATTTATATTATTTGTGTATCTATGCCCACTACTGCTGGATATCGGTCTGTGAATCAAAGCTTTCTCTTCACTTACCCTTGAAGGAGATTTTGTTATTCCACCCCTAGGAACCCATCTCTTCTCTTCGTACCTAACATATAATGTAAGCTCCCTTTAGCCCATGATCAGGTTGTCAAGACAGAAGTAAAACAGAATCAAGCAATTAATTACTACTTCAAACTGGTAAGTTTATTACACATACTTTGCACGTATGAAATTCTCAATTCCAACTCTGTCATAATTAGGAGGCAACTCTGCTTCCCAGTGGCTATTTGATTTCTCATTCCCCATAGCTACAAGCAACAGACGTACCAAGATTACTTCAGCATTTTATATCTTAAACTTAGAAGACCAGTTAAAATAAATAAAAATCAGAGAAATATACATTGAATAAATGCGACCTGCTCTGGAAGCCATGTGTCCAAGGTAGCAGATCTCACCTGCATCAAGATCATATGAAATCTGTAAGCCTCCAATTGCAAAAACATAATCACTCTACGGTCTGACTCATAAAGCAAACAAAACAAGTAGACAGTCGAAACGAAACAATTTATGACACCTTTGATATGTGCACTCCAAGACTTCTGTGGATCCCTGAACATTGCATGCATATGAAAATTCCCAAATTTACACTAGCCCATCGTGGGCCTCTGCATGCCAAACAAGTCGACATTAAAAGATAAAACTTATCAACCACCCGTATAGAAATGATATTACTTATGATCCAATGCCCTACAGGAATTGTAGCATAATTTATGAATCTCTAACATCTTTATTTTTGTCTCTTTTCCCAATCTTCAGTATTCTGTGTTGTATGCTTTAAATCAAAAGGACAAACTATATATTTTGCTAGATACCTACTTGGCTTTGCAATCAGCACACTCCCTGTTTTCGGGCAATTTTAAGAGGCCATCCAAGATCTGCATGAACAGCACCAGATCAGATACAATTATTAGAAGTCATTGAAAACCGGCAAGGTTAAAAGCGATGAAAAAAAGAGAAAAAGAGTCAAAAGAAGGAAATCATTATGAATAAATTATTCAACTATGTGAACTATAGATATATTCTTTTTTTATATCCCAAACCTGTGTCTCTTAAACCCGAAATTCTTTTTCTTTCCAATCTTGCATAAATAAGAAATTACTTGAAGGACAAAAAAGTAGTGACAAGAAACATTCTTAGCTTGTATCCGTCAATATCATAGTATTATACGCCATCATGTTAGGGAAATATAAAATGTAATCATTCACTTAAAAAATGGAGATATATAAGACATTTCTATAAATAAACATAGTAATATTCAACGACATATTTAAGAATCAATTCATTTGCAAAAAAGATAAAATAAAATAAGTGAGTGCCACTGAATTATGTGAGCTTACATATAACTATGATCAGTCATTATGAGTCAATAAAGATCATATGTGTCAGGATGGCATATATGGGGTAAATAACAGCTTCAAATCACAGGCTGCAAATATATTAATGTTTCATCATAAAATTTCAATGTTTGAAAATGGAAGAAGGTGCATTTTCAAAAACACACTACTTGTATCAGAAATTAATAAAGGACAAATTGATGACACGCCCTGAATTTACTGTGCTTAAACCTATATCTTACATTGGACTGCATCATTGTTGGCAGAAAAATGTGATGGTTTAATCATATAAATTAATCATATTTTTCCTCATTGTCCTTAAAATTTGTTTATTATGGAGGCCCCTGTAAGAAATTTGCAACAACTTAGTAACAGAGTTCTTGTAAAACTTCAAACATCTAAACAACAATTTAATTTAATTTTAAGTCAAGGAACATTATGAACTTCACTTGTTTATGACATCTGTGTCTTTGCAAATGTGTGTGTATGAAAGAAACTGCTAATTTCTACAGTAACTCTTTCACGCGAGAAATCTTTTGGGAGATATATCGCAAACGTTAAATAATACTAATGAGGGGAAAAAAGGGATGATAGCGTGGTCAACTCAATTCAGAAATACAGGTTACTTGAAATGCAGATGAACTTCAAATTCAATAACCTATCAGACAGCACATAATATACAGCATCTTACAAAGTGTACAGCTGTATGTTTTTTAGCCCAAAAGCCATATCAGTATTATCAAGTTCTTTATGAGTTCCAACTCATACTGTGGGTCTTGGTTTTCAAACATACTGTTCTCACCAAACACTTTAGACAGCTAAGTTATGCACAGCAGACAACCTTTTTTATTGGTTAACCAACACAAGACAAATATCTACATTTTGTAGGTTTATTCTTGGTTTTCAAATTGCTCTGGATTCCCCAGCTAAGCAAACCAAATCATTTGAAGAGTAAAAAATGAATAGTCATTTACTGTATAAGTTAAAAAAATTTAAATAGAATCCAAGTCTTCTTCTAAGGACCTAATCTCAACCAGGAATAAATTTGATTCAAAACTGTACTACAAGCAAGCATGTATTCAAATAACAAGTACAGACAGATTGATCATAGCCACGGTCTTATGATAAATAAGATTTGAGCAATAAAATTGATATCCGTTCAGACAAAAATCATCCATCCAACGAACCAAAAGGTTATTCAAGCACTGCTTAAACTCAATAAATATAAAACAAGTTAACAAGTCTAAAGATTAAAACTTTGCAACCATGTCAACGAACCCAGATACCATAAGCATGAATCATATTCAACAAACAAATCAAAATTCAAAACCAGCAATCAAACCCGGATAGAAGAATCAAAACTATACAAAGAGAAACCTTTCTGTGTTTAGCATTAAGCTCTTTAGAAACGTTAGCCTTCTCGTTCATGTTGCCAACTCTCTCTTCCACCGAAAAAAATAAAAAAAAAAATAAAAAGGCTTCTCCTTTCCTCCCCAAAAACTGTCTCTTTGTTTCTTCTTACGTCTAGGAATGTGAGCAGAAACCGACAGAAAATGAAAGAAAGAAAAATAAGAAGAGGAAGAAATGGCAAAGTCCAAAATGGATTCCTTTTCTCTTCGGTCTTTGTTGTGTGCTTTTCTACACTTGGACTTTGAAGAGTAGCGCGTGCACACGCGTACTACGCGGTCCTCCACTCTGCTTTCTTTCAGCAGCCTATTATTCTAGGCTTTTTGTGAGTGCCCTTCGAATGGATGGCCAATCTTCTGTTTGGTTTCTCGGAAATTAAGGAAACAGAGAGAAAATCAGATTTTCTTCTTTGGCTTTTTGAGTATTGGAAATCCTACTCCTAACACTGTTGACTAAAGGGAAATCATTTTTAACAACATTAAGTTCTCATCTGAGTCTAATATAGAATTACTTACTGACAAAGACAATATTAGGTAAAACATTTTATTTATTAATAATTATATTAATCAATTTATATATTATTTAATTAATCTATATTTTAAAAAATTTTGTTAATGCATGTTTCAAAATACACTTTGATAATGATTATATTTCTCGGGTTTAATAATAATATAATTTATTAAAAATTTATCAACATCTTTCTAAACTAAATTTAATTATAATATAATTTGAATATGTATTTTAAAGATTTGATTATGATATATGCATAAATATGTTTTAACAAATTTATTATTATTAATTTAAAATTTTTTTAATAAAAATTTAAAATATTAAATATTTAAATTGATTTTAAATTTTTATTCTTTATTTTAAACTTTTATAAATGATGTTTTTAATTAGTAGTAATAAAAAATTTCATATGTGATTTATTTATTTCTTTTATTATTCTTAATGTGTTATAGAAGAAAGTTTTCTTATTTATTTATTTTTTTTATTATTCTTAATGTGTAATAGAAGAAAGTTTTCTTATTTATTTATTTATTTTTTATTCTTAATATGTGTACTTGATATGCTA